>GG745340.1:595570-616453 GCA_000151295.1 Allomyces macrogynus ATCC 38327 | reverse complement strand
TCCGCAGGGGGGGGGGGGGGGGGGGTGCTATGCAAGCTGCTGCTGGCGCTGGTTGCAGGTGCTTGAAGGGGAGCAAGACCGGGTGTGCGGCGGGGAGCCGGCGGCGCGGGAGCCGAGGGCAGCGCGAGTGCGTGGCGGTGGAGGTGCGAGGTGCTGGTGCTGGTGCTGGTGCTGGTGCTGGTGCTGGTGCTGGTGCTGGTGCTGGTGCCTGGGCCGCGGGGAGGCCGTTCGTCGAGATGGTGGATGGGAGGGGTCTGTGTTCGGGGAGGCTGGGTGGGCGGGCGAACGACTCGGCAGCGCCACACGCAGTCGCTCTCGTGCGCGCGTTGTTTCCGCCTGGAGAAAGGCGCAGCATCAAGCACGTGTTCTCATTCGGTGATGGCAGCGCCATGATACTGCGTGCTGAGACTGCGCGGTCTCCCGGCCCACATCAATCGGCGAGCATGCGTGCAACTGGCCATGATCAAAGTGGTGATCTGGCGAGGCATGTTCTCGTCTCCACCGCTTGGGCGCCCTGCCGGCCGCTGCCACCATGGGCTCCATGTGCCGTGACCGCGTTGCCAGCGGGAGTCCCTGAGGCGAGCATTTCTTGAAATCAATAATCACGCTTATTTCTCCTTGCCGATGGCCAGATGCAGCCCATTGCCCTGGCACGTGCGCAAAGCCGTTGCGCTGCGAGACTGCCTGCGCCACGTTCAACCGCAGAGGCCGCAAGGCCAACCAACGACCACCCCACCCAGCAGCAGCATCTTCTGCTTGCACCGCGCCGTGGCCAACTTCACGCTCAACACCATCGACCGTCTCCTGCGCGAAGCGCGCTTGGCCGCCCTCAACACTCTTGCTGCACTCGCTGCACTGCTCCCTCCGGGCCCACTGTCCCGCGCGCCAGATTGCCCCGCATCGTCCACCCGCTGCGACACTGTTGCAACCCTCACCCTCAAGCACACATCGGCTTCGAGTCTCTGCGTTATCCAGCACACCAAGAACCAACCTATCCGACACACCTCGTTGCGCGCCGTTCGCTGCCGGTGCCCATCGCTGCGCTAGTCGTCTGCCCGATTGTGCAGTGCTCACAGCGAACACGTCACTGCGCGACGCGCCCCAGAGCACTCGTTCATCACGCACCGGCCGTTATCGCGCTCCACAGCCTCTCCACGGCTCTCCCGCGGTCGTTTACCTGCTCGACCTGCCTCGTCAACGGCAACTCTCTCCTCTGCACCCGCACGCGCTGCCTTTGTGTGCCGTTTTCGGATCCTCGCGCCTCGACTCGACGCTGCCTTTTTTCCCCGCCGCCATGTCGCTCAACCTTCCGCCGGTCCCACCACGAACGACGCCGCGCATCGCGTCGCTCACGACCGTCGTACTCGTGCTCGCGTTGCTTCTGGCCACCACGGTGCCGTCGCCCGCCCTGGCCGGCAAGTGCCCAAAGATGAACAAGCAGTGCCCTGCCAACGTGCCATTCTGCAACAAATACGGGTGCGCTCCCTACCCCTCGTTGTTGGCGCGTGTGTGCGCGAGCACGTACCTGGTCATTTTCATTGACTGTCGTGATTGGACCGGCTATTCAGGTACTGCTCCACGACCTTGGCCGACGGCATGCCGCAGGAAGGGTGTAACGCCGGCGGCAGTTACCCGGGCGTCTGCGCCGACCGCAACGGCTGCAAAAACTTCAAGGTCGACTTTGACAGTCCAAGTCAGTGCCCACCGCGCAGCTCGTTTGGCGGCAACCCGGACGCGCAGCCGTTCTACGACCAGTTTGCCAATGCCGAGGTCAAGGACTCGAACGTCGTGCTGCACATGAAGTACAACAACCAGCTCAAGTCGGGCATGATTTCCAAGATCGCGTCGGCGCGGTACTTCAAGTGCGTGATGTGATCGTGGCCTGTGGTGATGGACGGCAAGGGACTCATCGACGCGTCGCGCTCTTTTTCGTAGGTACGGCAACTTCAGCGCACGCATCCGCATCCCGAACCCGGGCAAGGTACGGCTCGGTTTTTCCGCGCGTCGCGGGCACACGAGCGGTCGTGATCATTGACTGATCCCATCGAGCAGGGCTTTGCGTACAGCTTCATTTGGAAGACGAGTGTGGACCGCGACGACGTCGGCGACGAGGTGCGTGCATTTCGTCGTTTTGGTTCGTTTTTGACCGCTCAGCGTGATACTGACTGGACCCAATGATGACCCGCGTCACTAACAGATCGACTTTGAATGGGTACGCTCCTGACCGTGCCGATACTCCGGTGCCACCGCAAGGATACTCACTCATCATTTGCTTCCACTGGTAGATTGTGCGTATGCTCCGCCCGCATCGCGTCGAGCCCTACAGACCGCTGCTGCTCATGATGCTGTCCGGTGTCAATGGCAATCGCTGACCTTTCCTTCGCGTCCTCGAAACAGCCGTACAAGAACAGGCACGAGGTCCAAACCGTACGCGTTTGATTCCCCCCCCCCCCCCCCCTCACCTCCCCGCGCGCTTCCCGCTCGGTTGGAACCCATGCTTGCTCACCCGCTCTTCTTTTTCTCGTAGAACTGGTTTGCCGGTGGCTTGATCGATTATACTAAGGGCATTTCGTGGGTCTTCCCGGTTCGTTTCCATTGTTTGCGCTCCACGACTCCCCGCTCGCCGCTCGCATGACCTCATCATGCCGCCCACACTCGCTTCAGGACAACGCGACGACCACGGATTACCACGTCTACACGATTGTCTACGAGCCTGAGCGTATCGTGTGGGTCGTGGACGACATTCCGATCCGCACCGTGAAGAAGACGGGCAACAACGGCACCGACTTCCCGTCAAGCGAGGGCATGCTGTGTACGTTCTTTGCGCTCGATGCCGTTCATCGCCCACGAAACTCAATTGTTGCGTATTTCAGTTGCGTCGATTTGGGACAGTTGTCTGAGCGCGCCCGGCACGCAGGCGTGGGCCGGCGGCCCGTCCGAGTGGTGCGGCGAGAACGCGACCTCGCAGGCCAAGGGCCAGGACTTCACGATGCTGGTACGCCAACCCCACCACCCTGAAACCGCGCCAAGCTCATTCCTGCTCACTCGATCATGTTTCTCCACCAGGTCGATTGGGTCCAGGTGCAGTGCATGAACGGCTATGTCGACACGGCCGACACGCGTGTCGTCAAGCGGCCACTCTCGAGCGGCCCGAGCGGGTCGAGCTCGGGTGGGTCGTCGATTGGGATCGACCCGTCGATCAACTTGAACGCGGCCGCGCGCGCGTCCGCGCACTGGGCATGGGCTGCCGGGGTTGCGGGCTTGGCGGCGGTTGCGGGGCTCGCGCTCTGATCGGGTTTGCCGGCCGAACGGCGAGTATTTTTTTTTTTCCATTCGAGTTCATGTTGCTCCATCTGAGCTGCCGTTTTTTTGTCCTCGTCCTTGTCCTCTCCCCCCGTTCTCCCCGATCTTGGCGTGCGGTCGCTCCAGATGTGATTTGCTGGCGCCAGTTTTGGACCACGTTAGCGTTGTCCGCACGAGCGCAAAGAAAAGAAATGTGAACCAATGTCCATTCTGATTCTGATCGTTCTCGTGGTTTGGACGTGTCGGGAAGGGCTGGTGCTGGCAGGCACGGCGCGGCCGAGTCCCACGATGGTGGCTCATTTCTGATCGGCAAATCAAATCACTCAGCGGCCGTCGTCGATCGCGATCACCCGCGCGCGTCCCACCACGATGTCAATGCACCAGCAACCGGGCGCAACGTATAAATATGTCATGCTGCCGCTTCCGTCGTGCGGCATCAATCTTCTCCTCGTCGTAACGATTCTGGTCAAGGAAGAGCAACAACAAGTCGCCGCGACTGAACACGACCAACCGCAACAACGCGACGCGCCGTAGACGACCACGGCCACAATCACCAACCAGCACCTATATCCGAGCACCATGCCCGCGATCCTCTCTCTCCTCGCCAAGCCCGGGCTCGCTGCTGCCGGCCTCGTCTCGCTGACCGCGCAAACCGCGGCCTGGGCGCACTCCACGCTCGGCCGGCGCGTGCCGACCGAACACTACTATGACCTCTCCGGTTCCATGACCCACTTAGCCATTGTCGGGCACACGGTCGTCGCGTCCGCCGCCGCGCATGGCGGCGTCGTCCCGGGCCCGCGTCGCCCTGCTCTCGGCCCTGTCCGCCATCTGGGCGGTCCGACTCGGCTCGTTCTGTACTCGCGGTGCCAGCGCGTCGGAAAAGACGCGCGATTCGACGACCTCAAGAAATCGCCCGTGTCGTGGGCCGCGCCGTGGATATTCCAGGCGCTCTGGTGTTTCTGTCTGCAGGTGCCGCTCGTCGTGACCGCCGCGGCACTGGCGGGCCCCGCTGGTGCAGCCGCGGGGGCACTGCGCGCGACCGATATTCTCGGCGCGGCCGTGTTTGCCGGCGGGCTCGCGATCGAGTGGACGGCCGACCGGCAAAAGGACGCGTTCAAGACGGCCAATCCGTCGAAACCCATGACCGAGGGCCTGTTCAAGTACTCGGTCTACCCGAATTACTTTGGCGAGTGCTCGCTCTGGTGGGGCGCGTACTTGCTCGCGACGCCGGCATTGTCGGCGCCGTGGATGCATGCGGTCGCCCTGCTCGCGCCGTGTGTCGACGCGGCGCTGATCTTGGGCCTCTCGGGCGTGCCGATGCTGGAAAAGTCGGCATGGGAAAAGTATGGCGTGGATGCCGAGTACCGCCTGTACCGCGCGCGCACGTCGCGGCTCGTGCCCTGGTGGCCGAAGCAGTTGTCGGAGCAGGAGGTGACCAAGATTCGTGCCGAGGCCGCGGCAGAGGCTGCGAAGCGCGCGGCGAGCGGGAAGGGCAAGTGAACTGCAATGAGAATGAAGGTCATTTTTTGACAAAGCACCCGACGAGGAAAAGCAAAAACACCAAAAAAAAGCGCAACAGCAATCAAAACAACATTAAAAAGCGTCGCGGCTGAACAGTTTACGTGAGCGACACGGTCCGACTCGCAAACGCGGCCTCATCGCCGCACACGGCCACAGCGCGCGTCCACATGGCCGGCGCGTGCGGCGCGAGCTCCCGGACGACCTGCCGGTACAGTGCCGCGAGCGGCACGTCCTGGTCGACCTGTTCCACCATACTGAACCCGGCCAGGGACCACCGCGTCGCGACCTCGAGCCGTGCCACGAAATCGGCCTTCCCATCGCCACCTACCACAGCCACAGCCGCAGCCAACTTGGCACCGTGCTCGGTCTCAATATCGCGCACGACGCGGTCGACCAGAGCGCACGTCATCGCACGGTGGCTGACGCGCGTGATGGCGACGAGCACGTGCAGCCAGTACCGCACGCTGTCCGGGTCACGACGGGACACGTCGAGCGCAACAAGGTGGTGCAGGATCGCTTCGGCAATCAGCGCGACGTGGTCGCGCTGCATGTCGGTCCGCGCGGCCCTGGGCGACGAGTCCGAGCACGCGCGCAAGCCCTAGCAGGTGCGTCAGGTGCGCAGGGGACTTGGTTCGTCTGGTGGATCGAGTGGTGCAGGTACGGCAGCAGGCCGCTCGCAAAAACGATCGGCTCGAGCGTGTGCATGCCGAGAGCGGTGCCGGCGAGGAGGTCGACGGGCTTGTTGACGTCATCATTATCGTCGGCGTTGTCGGCGGCAGCCGACTCGCCGGGTTTTCGTCCTCGGGGGGGGCCTCCTCGGCGGCGGGCTCGTCCACTTCCATGGCATCGTCCTGCTTGTGCGGAACCGGCGCGCGCTCGAGTTTCTCGGCGTCCTTGAGCGCGCGCGCCGCCTGTGCACACGTCACAAACAGCACCTGCGTCATGAGCCGCTGGTGATAGCTCGGCGTACTCGCCGCATCGGCGAGCGTCATGAGCGTATCCCACACGTGTCGGTGGCGATATATGACCACGTCGTCGCCCGCGCGCAGACCCGCGGCCAGCAGCTGCAGCAGCCACTGGCGCTCCTTGGTCGTGCGGAACATCAAGTCACGGAAGAGCGGGATTGACTCGGCATTGAGTAGTGGCCGCGCGAGCAGGTACTGGTGGACGGGCTCAAAAATCTCGCTTTCGGGCTGGTCGAGCACGTCGAGCGCCATAGCCAGGAACACGGCGATCACGGCGGGCAACCGCGTCGGGTTGGTCGCACTGCGGTCCATGATGTGGTTCTTGAGCAGGTCCATGACGAGCGTCACCGACATCTTGCCTGGAATCTTGGCCATCTCGATCAGCGCGTAAAACTCGTCCAGGACCAGCAGCGCGGCCCGGCGCACGTCCGGCACGACCGACGCGAGAGAGCTCACGGCGAGACCAATCAAGTTGCGTTCGAGCAGCAACCGGATATCAATCGTGTTACCCTGCTCGAGGTACTTGAGCGTGAGCGGGACAAAGAACCGCGGGTCGTACGGGAACGACTGGCCCTCGGTCAGCGTGGCAATCATCGGGTCGAGCTGCTCGTCGTCGTGCACGACCGTCTCGAGGTTCATTTCGAGCGGAACGTGCCGCATCGACCACGCCATGTGCTCCGGGTTGACGAGCAGGATCGAGTCCTGAATCGACTGGTGTGCCGTGAGCTTGGTCGACTGGCCCCAGAACAACAGGTACCGCCCGAGATGCGTCTGCGCCTGCGTCTCATAGAGATGGAAGATGGAGAAAATGACTAGGTCGCGCGGGTGCAACGTCGCCTTGTAGAGCTTAATCAGGACGAGCAAGTAATCTTGCTTGCACAGCTTGGCCGGTGAGGACGCCATGACGCCGAGAATGAAACGCAGCACGTGCACCTGCTCAGCCGCCGTCCGGGGCGGCTTCTCGTCGTCGTCCTCGTCGCCTTCGACAAGGTGATCGAACAGGGCCTGCAACAGCTTTGCCGTCTTGGCGGGCGTCTGCTGCGGCAGCACGTGCGGGACGAGGGCCTTAAGGATCCGGTACGCCGGCTCAGACCCGACCGCGAGCAACGCGACGACGAGTTTTTCGCCGTCGGCAATCGTGATCTGCGACTCGTCGGCTGCCGGGACCACCGATGCCAGGAACAGCAGTGCATCGGCCGAAATGTTCTCGGGCTCAGCCTGGGCTAAGTGCTCAACGGCAAGCGCCAAAAACTCGACCCGGTCCTCGGCCGACTGGCACGACCGCCAGCCCACGACCACGCTCGACAACGGCACGCCCGAATCGGGGAACACGGCGTCGCCCACCAGCTGGGCCTCACGCACGACCAGCGCGACCCTGAGGTCGTCCGAGTGCAAGTGGTACGGGAATGACCGAG
Source organism: Allomyces macrogynus ATCC 38327 (assembly GCA_000151295.1). Taxonomy (NCBI): domain Eukaryota; kingdom Fungi; phylum Blastocladiomycota; class Blastocladiomycetes; order Blastocladiales; family Blastocladiaceae; genus Allomyces; species Allomyces macrogynus. The sequence goes on along the minus strand of GG745340.1, from coordinate 609,249 downwards.
CGAGGCGCAAGACCGCGTCGCGCGACACGTGGGCGGCCCACTCGATCGTCCGGTCCAGCTTGATCGTGACCGACGCGCGCACGAGCGCACGGAACGGCATGTCTGCCAGGTCACCGTTCGTGACGCGAACATGGACCTGCTCGAGCAGTTGCGCGTGGTGGCGGGTCGAGTACGCGGCGAGAATGGCGAGAACCATTTCGATGCGACTGGATGCGGTCGCGTCGAGGTCCGCGGCGAGAATAGTCGGGATGCAGGAAGCCGGAATAAGCTTCATGGTCACGGCCGCAGCGCTCGGCTGCAGGGCCAGGGAACCGACGCCGGGGATCGGGAACTGCGGCGCGAGCGCCACGAGCATCAAGTCGAGAATGGCCTCGTCGACGACGGTCGCGGCAAACAGATGGCCGTAGACCGGATCCGGCACGCGCGCGAGGACGGGCATCAAAAGCAGCCACTGCGTCGGCGTCAAGTGGCCGGGCGGCACGTCGAGTTCGAGTTTTTCGCCGAGCTGCTGGTAGGCCACAGTGATTGCGCGGCAGAGTGGGTTACTGGGTGCATCGTGCAGGGCCGTGCGGAACACGGAGAGCAGCTCGCGCTGCGCGTTGGCGAGCGCAGCGTCGCCGCGGTCAGTACTGCGGGTCAAATGCAGCGCGTAGCGCATCAACAACTGAACAATCTGTTCGGGGCACTGGTCGACCAACCGGCGGATCGCCGGGTGCTGGATCACCGTCAGGACGCAGGCGCGGAGGTGCGGCGAGTCGACATGCGCGGCGAGAATCGCGTCAACTTGATCGATCGCCTTGCCCACGGAATCGGCTACTGCTCGCGGAAGCGACTGGAGCGCACGGCCGAGTGCGAGAAGCGGATGCTCGGTCGACTCGTCGGGCAGGTCGCTGATGCCAATCGGGTGCGTTTCAAGGAGCCGCACCAAGGGCGCCGGGGTCACTTGAACGTCGCGCACGCGGCCTAGGACCCGCAGAGCGTACCTCCTAATCTCGTCCGACATGGTCTGGTTACCGTCTTTGGCCGACGCCGACAGCTGCGAGACGAGCGCCACGAGCATGGGGCTGAACGGCGTCTGGACCGCGAGCTCCGAATCTGCCTCGGCGCACTTGGCCACCGCATCGAGCAATGCGTAGACACGCTGCGACGCCATACCAAACAGGTTGGTCACAAACACAATCACGTCGACACTCGCCGGGAACGCCATGAGCCACCAGTGCACTTCGTCGGGGCAGGCCGCGAAGATCGTGGATGACTGGAGCAGCTTGGTCAGCAGCGCCGTCGACAAATTGGGAAACTCGCCCGTGGCATGGACCTTCAGTAGCGTCGAGAGACTCTTGGGCGTCAAATTCGGCGGAATGACGATGAGCAACGACAAGAGCTCTGGAACGAGGTCGAGCGGCGGCAGCGGCGCGAGCAACTTGCTCGAGTCAAATAGCGGTGTCAGGTCCGGCAAGAGCGCACTGTGCAGCTTGATGACGCGCAGCGCGCACAGGTAGACCATCGACGGCTGCACGTCCTCACGCGCCTCGAGATCCTTGAGCGCCGGGTCGGCAATCGTCGACAAATCGTACTTGCCAGTTTCAAGATGGGCCAGGGCGTTGATGAGACACTTTTGGATCGTGGCAAAATCGGGCAAAATCTTAGCAAACTGTGTCACGACCGTCGAGCGCATTTGCACCCATCGCGCGTGCACTTCGGCGTCGCGCCCAACCCACCACGTTGCCGCCTGTTCCAGAGCGAGCAGTGTCCCCTCGAGCTTTTCGAGCATGGCCACGAGCAGTTGCATCGTAAAGAAGAGCACAATCGGCGACGTCAAGTTAAGACCGCGCGTTAGGTTGACGCGCGTGACAGGTGGCGACGGTGCGACATGGGCGAGCAATGATGCGATCGTTGGCGGGTCTTGTGGGTAGATTTCGACATCCGGGTGCGCCGGATCCAAGAGAGACGGGAGCGAATGCGCAATCAAGGCGCTCGTGAGCCTCATGTTGGTCATCCACCGCGTCGACGGGCGCGGATCGAGCGTCATGGTCGCCTTGGCCATGAAATGCGGCACGAGTTCCGGGCAGCTCGCGAGAATGCGGACCAAGAGGTCAAACTGCAGCTCGTCGGTCAGCTCGAGCTTCAGGATGAGGAAGCTCAAGATGCGGTTGGCCATTTTGTGGCTCGGCGGTGCATAGAGACCAAACTCCTTGAAGCAAAGACCGCGTCCGGGCACGGTGCACAGCTCAATGAGAAACTCGTGCGCAATCTCGCGGTGGGTTGGGACGTTGTACAGCCGCCGAATGCTGTCGAGCACATAGGAGTTGAACATGGCCACTTTGGGCGTGCGTGGGACCTTGTGGTCATCGAGCAGGGCCTTGAGCGCGCTCAAGACGTCGGTGACGCTCTACGTGTAAAAGGGAACACAGGTTTAGACTGAGCTCACTGCTCAGTTCAAAGTCGAGAAATTGAGACGCACCTCGGGCAAGTCCTTTTCGAATCCCTTGACAATCGGCCCAATGAAATCGCGCGAATCCAAGATGCGCTTCCTCGTGGCCGAATCAGAGCGCAGCAGCGCCGAGACAAACTGCAGGTAGGTGGACCGCACAGTCGTGCGCTTCTTGTCGCCATCGGGGCCGGCCTCGGCCGATTTTTCCTGCCGCGGCTGGAACGCGAGGTTCGGGTAGGCGCGGAACAGTTCGGTATCGACGAGATCTTGTACGAGGCCGCACCGCACCGCCTGCGTGAGCGTGCGCACTGTGCTGATCACGGTGCCGGAAAACTTGTTGGCGAGGAGCGTGCTGAGCAGCACCTGGTGATGTTCGCGCAACAGACGCCGAAACATGGGCAAACGGTGCGTTGGAAGCGGGATCGGGGCCGCGAGAAAGAGACCGATGATGTCGAGAACCGTGGCTAGCAGGGCGCGGTGGGTCTAGCACGAAACACAATGGAATGGCATCAGGACATTGGCGCTCGCGAAGGCAGGTCAAACCGGATGTGCAAGCGCACCAAACTCCACTGCAGAGCAGACCAAATGTGCCGCTGGTCGGGCACATTTTCAATGTAGTCGACGATTACGCGTTGGGCGGCTTCGCGAACGCTCTCGTCAGCGTGGAAGAGCAACCGTAGGTGGGCCTTGAGCGCCCGGCAGCCTGTTTTATTATCCGACATGGCGGTTTCTCGGTCAGGCAATGATCGTTGGAAGTATCCTTGACGCGTGCAGGCCGCAATGGGGCAGCGACGCATACCCACCCATCGTCAACACCTCCATGTTGTCGGATTCCAATGCGTTGCCCACATCCTGCCACGCCTTGAACATTTCTGCTGGTGCTTGATCCATGATATTGCTGACTAGCACGCTCAACCGCGGTGCTCTTGGTTGATCACCCGTGATGGGCTGGCGTGGGTATGCGGTGATCATGTTGACACGGTCAGGTGAAGCGAGCTGACCTGTTGCGGTCCCTCGTTGTTCACAAGTGGCGCTCTGGAGGCACCACACTTCACTCGTGACGACTTCAATCCACTCGTCGATTTCTTGCTCCTCATCGCCAGCACATCCAAAAAGCTCTCGCTTGCGAAAAAAAATAACACGAAGAGTGTGCGAGCGCGATCCAACAATGCACTGGCTCGACTGGTTTGGTTCAAATTGCGAAATGGACCAAAACAAAGCCAAGCGCAAGCAAGACCGTTCGTCGCCATTCACTGCTCAAACATGTTGTGCTGGTTAGCACTGTTCGCCGTTTGCCAGCCGCAACGCGGACGCTTTGCGCTCATTGTTTGCAAGCGTTTGCCAACGTCGGCAATGTTATCCAATCAGCATGAACCGCGACGACGCCGAGTTGGCCAAGGATGTGCTCCAGTTACGCTCCTGGTCGGTGGCCAGTCTCGCCTGGCTGCGCAATATTTATCCGTGAACCTCGTCGCTCCATCGCCGTGCCCAGTTGATCGTCGCCGTTGCGCTCATTGCGTCGCTGGCATATGGCGCTGCGATCCTCAGTGTACCGCTTTTGGTCGTGACTTGGCAAATCGTGCATGCACTCTTTTCGACGGCTCTTGCCGTGACCATGGCGCATGTCCCGCCGTCGCGCTCGTTCCAGATTGTTGTGATCACAGCTGTCGATGCCATTTGCTTCCTGGTCTATTTGCGGTCCGCGCTTGTGGGTGCTACGAGTATTGCAGTCGGCCACGCCCTCCCGATTGTCCGGTCGTCACTGGCCATGGCATTGTTTCTTGCCAGCGCACCTGTTTATCACCGCGCAACGACGCTTGCGCAGGATGCCATTCTCGCTGCATTTTCGGACAATGGGGCCACGCCTTCTCTGGAACCATTTGCCTCGCTCTAGCAGCGGGCCACGTTCTCTTGGCTCACACCGCTCATGCACCGTGGTTCACAGCACGCCCTGCAGCTCGGGGACCTGTGGGATCTTGTTGCCGAGGACACGTCAGCTGTTGTACTGGAATCGTATCGTCGGCATGCGCGCTTGGGGCGGTCTGTGATTGTGGCTGCGTTGGTCTAGCAGCGGCTTCTATTTACCTTCCAGATTGCGTCCAGCGTGCTTGGCGCGGTCATGACATTTGGCGGCCCATTTCTTCTAAACCGGTTGCTCACGTTCCTCAAGTGCGACAATAGCGGCGCCATTCACACAAGTGTGCTTCAGCCGTATTTGTACCTGATGGGCCTGTTTGTGGGCTTGTCGTTGACGTCCATTTTTCTGCGGGGAATGATCGTTTGTGGGTGTCGTTGTTCACAACGCCACTGCAGATCATCATTGCTGTTGCTGGGCTCTACACCGTTGTCGGGTGGTTGGTCATGGTGGGCGTTGGCGTCATGGTGTTCTTGTATTGCAGTCGTGGTCAGGTCGGCTAGTCGAAAACCTCCAGACCTGGCTCATGGCAACGACGGATGCACGCGTCAACAAGACGCAAGAGGTCTTGCAGGGCATTCGCGTCATCATTTACTTTGCGTGGGAGCGCCCATTTGCCACAACGCTGCACGCACTGCACTGCGGGACCAGGAAATGCGCGCGTTACTCCAGTACTGGCTGACCATGTGCGCGATCCACGTCCTGTTTCACACTGGCGAGATTCATGTCACGTTCCTGGCATTTTTTTTTGCGTACACGCACATTGCCAGCCTTGACCTCTACGCGATGACCATTTTCTCGTGCATTTCACTGTTCAACACGCTGCGCACGCCCATGTGGGACTTGCCCAACTTGGCGATTTGGTTCTTTGAGACCAAAGTGTTGGTGCAGCACTTGCAGGCGTAATTCGGCAGCCCTGATAAGTCCAACTACACGATTGACTCGTTTGACTCGACGATGCAGTGCAGCTCACTCACCAACCAAAAGGAACTGAGTGGGATGTACATTGGCGCAATCAATGCTATGCTGTTGTGGTCCACATCACCATTAGCAGCCACTGATGCTGCTGCTGAGATTCCAGCTGGTGGGCTCAAGGGCGAAAAGAATATGACCTCACTCCTGCTGCTGTCACTCATGTTGTCATTGACCCTGGCCGCCATTACAGCAACAAGCAAGACTGACTTAGCTGGTGTAGATGCACCATTGACCCAGTTTCAGCTCAAGAGCATCAACTTGTCGATTCCTCATGGCAAGCTCACAATGGTCTTGGGCGCAATGGGTAGCAGCAAGACGATTCTGCTACATGCGCTACTTGGTGAGGTTGTGCTCAAATGTGGCCAAGTGTTCATGCCTCGCACACACATTGCCTATGTCCCACAGCAACTGTGGCTGCTCAATGGCATGGCCAAAAACAGAGTATTGTTTGGCACAGTTGAGGACTGCAAGCAGGATCAGCGTGTCACCAAGGCGTGTGCACTCGAGTACAATCTTTTGGTCCTTGAGGCTGGTGAGTATATGCAGGTCAGAAAGGGTGTGGCTTTGTTGGGCGGCCAGAAATTGCGCTTGTTGCTGGAGTGGGCGTGCTACACAGAGACAGATGTGGTCATGGACAACGTTTTATCAGCTGTTGACGCTCCAACTGCAGCGCATTTACTCTTGCACTGCATTCTCAGTGAGCTAGCTGGGTGCACGCATATTCTTGTCACGCACAAAGTTGGCCTGGTCATGGTGTGGGCCAATCACCTCATCTTTCTCAAGAACAGCCGCATTGAGGCCAAGGCCAATTCAATCACTGCACTTGCTGACCAGCTTGGCGACACGGATTTCCATGATGATGCAGAGCTCCTGACTGACTATGTGACACCCATGACACTGATGCATGTGCCATCAGTTGCATTGCTTGAGATCACTACCACCCTGTTGGTGAGGAAATGAAGAGTCTTGTGCAGGATGAGGACGAGGCTGAGGGAAGCGACGCCCAGCTGGCAGCAGCAACACACAAGCTGATCCAGGACAAGGAGAGCACTCAAGGGTCTGTCACATCAATCTACATGATGTATGTGCGCCAGTCAGGCGGGATTTGGCGCTGGCTGCTGCTGCTCGCCACCATGACCATTCTGCAGCCTCTTGAAGCTGCGCATCAGTGGTGGATTGAGCAGTGGGCCCAAGTCTACTTGGCACCACAACCTGCTGCCCAGTTGTCATCAACCTCTGCAATTGATGTCAACTACTTTCTGCTCAGGTACATGGGCCTGTGCCTTGCCAGCATCTTTGTCCAGAATGCCTTTGACATACTCAAAATGCTCTGGTCCATGATTGTGTCCCATGCACTGCACAACACACTGCTCCAGTCCATTCTTGGTGCAACCTGGTTTAGTTTGACGCCAGTCGGCTGGGTGCTGAATCGATTCAAGGACATCCAGACTGTTGACTGTGACCTCATCCCCACCATCACAACGCGCGCCGTCGAGGACGTGGAGCTACGACGACGGATGCGACACGTCGATGGAAGCGACGTGTCGGAGCACGATCTTGGATGCAGGCTGGGCGAGGCTAAACGAGCCTGTGCCCGCCGGCACATCGAAGAAGGATGCGCGACCGCATCAAGCGCTCCTTTCAGTTGATGAATCGGAACCCTTTCGCGTTTTGCAAGCTGCCCACAACAGCGACATCTCCCTGATTCCACACGAGAAATTGTTCAGCGCAAGAAACAGCTAAGGATGTATGTATATTAACCCGCTGACGATGAGGCAACCAAACCACATCTCCAACGCAACCCACCGACCGACCAACCGACGAATGGGCCCCTCGAACGGCGCCTGACGCGCCGTGCACCCACGCGCCGCTTTTCCACACCTTACACTTTAGTGCTTCTTGCCGAACTGGTCCTCGGTGACACCCTTGCCCATGGCGGCCGTGGCCGAGACACCGCCCTGCACGGTCATCATCATCGAGTCGATGTAACCCGCACCCGACCACTTCTGGTGCGCGAGCGTCTCGACGCCGCGCTCACGCTCCTGGCGCTGAATGCCCTCGACGTAGGCCAGCATGCCGCGCTTGGCGTAGTCGCGCGCAAACGTGTCAATGCCCAGGGCGTCGCAGTGGAACCCGGCGAGCGTGATGAACTGCCACGTGAACCCGAGCTTGCCAAGGTTGACAATGAACGTGCGCATGTCCTCGTCCGACATACCGGCCGCGTCCCAGTTGAACGACGGCGACAGGTTGTAGGCGAGCATGACCGTCGGGTCGGCCGAGAGCACGCCCTGCGAGAACTCGCGCGCCTGCGCGAGAATCGGCTTGGCCGTCTCCATCCAAATCAGGTCCGTGTAGGGCGCGTAGGCAATGGCGCGAACGACGCACGCCGCCGTGCCGCCGCGGTACCGCCAGAAACCCTCGCGCACGCGCGGCAGGTCCCAGCACCAGAACACATCGCCGAAACCAATGGCCTTGGCGGCCGCGCGCGCCTCCGAGTTGGAGACCCCCTGCGTCTTCTTGGTGAAGGCCGCAATCAGCTGCGCCTTGTCGGCGCGCGACGAGGCCTTGATCGCGTCAATGACGGCCTCGGTGTAGGTCTTGAGCTGCGCGCGCTCCACCCAGTCGGACTCGACCTGCGCGAGCGCCGCACCCTGCTTGCCGGCACGCTGCGCCTCGTCCATGAGCTCAACGAGAGACTTGCCCTTGAGCGCTGGGTTCGAGCACCCGAGAATGAACTGGTGGTCGCGCGGGTCAATGTTGTTCGAGAGCAGCGTGGCGGCCTCGGCGTCAGTACGCGCGACAAGCAGCGTGTCGGTGCCCATGATGTCGAACTGCAGGCGCATGGCAATCAGGCGGTTGATGTGCTCCGAGATCGGAACCAGAACCTTGCCGGCCATGTGGCCGCACTTCTTGGTGCCGGGCGACTGGTCCTCGACGTGGACACCGGCAGCGCCACGCTCGACAAACATCTTGGCGAGCTTCATGTTGGCCGTGATACCGCCGTGGCCCGTGTCGCCGTCAGCGATGATCGGGCGCAGGAAGTCAATGGCCGGCTCGTTGGCGCGCTGCGCCTTGGGGGCCGACAGGCGCTGCGAGCGCTGCTTGCGGTCATGGAAGAGCTGGGCGCGGAACAGGTGGTCGACCTTGTTGGGCACCGTGTCCATCGGGTAGTCGGCAAGATCCGGACCGGGCTCGTTCGACGTCGACGCCGTCGACGAGCACTGCCAGCCCGAGACGTAGACGGTCTCGAGGTACTTGGCCATTTGCGCGACCTGGATCGGGTCGAGCGCGCCAAACGTGTGCGAAGCCGTGCCGTTGCGCTTGTGGTTCTGCAGAAGCGCCCACAGCTTCTTGGCCTGCTGGTTCGACGGGTACTCGATGTGGATCGTGCCGCGCTTGGCGACAACGTCCTCGGCCGTGTAGGGGCGCGTCGTGCGCGCAAAGCGCGGCGACGACCACCACTTCTTGACGGCAGCAACCTCCTCCTGGAAGCGGCGCTCTAATGGTGATCATTAAGAGAGGGGGTGTTAGATGGGCGAACGACATGGACAATGGGGCGGCGTTCGCGGTTCTGGTTCCATCCAGTAGTCCGACCGACCGACCGACCGACCAAAACCTGCCAACTGGATTGGCCGCGAGTGCGGCCACTAGCGTCGTTCGCTTGCTCGCGAACTTGGAGCGACACTCGCATCGGCACTCGGAGAGGCACTCGTAGCTGCACTCGGCGCGGTTCGGTCGGTCGGCTGGTCGGTCGGCTGGCCATGGCCGGGCGAGCGCGAGCGCAGGCGGGGCGTGCAGACACGGACCCTCCTCGTTGATGTAGGCCTGCGACAGCGACATGGTGGGCGGTTGGTTGTGGAAGTCGGTTCGGCAGCGAAGCGAGTCCCCGGGGAGAGAAGAGCGTGAGCAACGCGTCGGGTCTCGCTGCTTTTTATACGGGCAGCACGCCGTCAAATTTCAAAAGGCGGCGGGGTGGGGGCCATGCTGTCAACGGTCTGCAGACCTCAACCCGGCTCGGTTAGGCAGGCCGTTGGCGGCGGAGCGCGTCTCGCGGCCTGCAGACCGAGACCTGCAGACCAAACCATGGCGCCAAACCGGCGCGCTCCGCACCAACCAGCGCCGCACGGCCGTCATTTTGGTGCAAAATTTCGGCTTTTTGGCCAGGCAGGGCAAAGGGTGCTTGCGGCTCGCATGATTCACATCGACGACGCGGTAACGTGACGTGCCGTCATTGCCGTCCCGGCTTCTTCCGCAATGCGACTTCCGAACTCACTCTTTGCTTTTACGCCCAACGCTGACGCCAGCGTCACGCCCCGCGTCGTTGCGCGCGCCGGATGGTTCGATTGCAAGTTGCAACCGCTCTGATCGCGTCCGCAGTCGCGCGCCGTTGCGCTCCTCCCCGCTCAATCGCGGTCAACCCCGCGCACGCTCGCTTGGGAACGTCAACGCAAAATAACGGCTGTCTGCGTGTATATCCTATGTACATCAACCATCACCTCTCGCCGGACATCATCCCCAACGGCGACCTCGGCGGCAGCGCCGGCGACATGGGCGGCGACAGCGGCGACCTCGGCGGCAACGGCGGCGGCGCCATCGGCATTGCGTCCACCCCAACGCCTGCCGTCCCGACAACCCGCACGGCCACCTCCACCGCCGCGACCGCCACCTCGCGTCAGTTACGCGACGACGCCGACCGCGCGCGAACACCCGGTGCGGCGGCCGCACCCGTCGTAGGCAAACTCCCATTTGATCCGCTATGCGGCGGCGGCGGCGTGCTGGTCCCGCTTGAGAAAATACTCTGCCGTAGGGCGGTAAACTTGTCGAGCGTGCGTGACCGGCCCTTGCGTTTCGCGTGCGCAGGCAGAACGTCGAGCGGCGGGATGGGCGGCGGCGCCGAAATCGTAGGTGGCGGGGCCGGGTACGCATGCCCGCGCACGGTCACGGTCGTCGGGGTAACTCCTGTCGTCGCGCCGCCGTGGTGCGGCGAGGGTCCTGCCGCGGCTGCGGCCGCTGCGCCGGAGGTCGGCATCGAATCCGCGCGGCGGCGGATCGACGTCGACCGTTTGGGCGCCGAGTAGTACTCAGACCCGGCCGTGTCGGTGCGGTGCAGAGGGACGGGCGGCGGTGGGAGCTGGGCCGACGACGACGAGGACGACGCGGTGCGCGACGCGGCGGCCTGGATCCGCTGCGCGATAGCGTGTTCGCGGTGCACGTCGTCGGGCGACGCGTTGGCGGTGAGGAAATCGGTAATGTCGGACGCGAGCATGCCAGCGCGCCGGCCGAGGTCCGCGGCGGTCTCGCCCTGCGGGGTCACGACGGTCGCGCGCGCGCCGCGACGGACGAGCAGGCGGGCCACGTCGCGATGGCGCTGCGAGACGGCTTCGTGTAGTGGAGTCCTGGTAGTTGGTGGAGAAGGTAAGGGTCTGGACGCGGAGAGGAAAGCTAGTATCGGCGACATACCAGCCGTTCTCGCCCGGCAGGTTCGGGTCGAGGCCCATTTCGAGGTACAGGAAGGCGAGATCAAAGTGCCCAAGGCGCGCAGCAATGTGCAGGCCCGTCAAATTTCTACTTACCGCGTCGCGATCGTCAGTCCACCATCTCGCCATCACCTCCACACCAACCATCACCCCGACGAGCGTACCCCCAATCGCGCTGCTCGATATCGGCGCCCGCCTGCCACAACGACATCGTCACAGCCACGTTCTGCTGCAGCACCATACAAAACAGCGCTTCCCTTACCGCGCGCTTCTCCAACCGGCGCAGCAGCAAATTAACGACCTCCAGGTGATCCGAGGCCGCGGCCACGTCCAGCGGCACGACCGCGCGTCCCTTCACCCATGCCGCGAGCCGCACCGGGTCCGGGACGTACGTGGCCGTCCCAAAAAACGCCTGCGCGATCGGCGCCGACGACGCGGTGCTCGCGTACCCCTCGAGGCCACGAACACCGCCGTTCGCCCCGTTTATGGGTGGCGGCGACGACCGCGGCGGGAAGGAGAACGTGGTTGACATTGGCGTCCCCGGGGCGCCGCCACTGGTTCCCGTTGACGACGGCGTCATTGCGCGCCGCACGGCGGGCGGCCGCGGCCGGAGCCGCTTGTGCACGAGGTACTGGTCGACCGGGATGCCCGTGGTCGGATTCGCGCCGTGACTCAAGAGTTGCGCAACGAGCGGGACGGAGCCGGGGCCCGGGATCGCGCACGCGACGAGTAACGGCGTCAGCCCGTACCATGCCTGCGCGAGCTGCGCGCGCTTGACCATGGCCATAGCCAGGTTCGGCAAACCAAACGCGACGACGAGCAGGAAGAAGGGCGGGAACGCGAGTTTCGGAATTTCGCCCTTGGCGACGTTGGGGACCAGGATCGGCGCATTCACGTCGGGCGGGTACCCCTTTTCGTACATTTTCAGCGCAAGCCGTTCCATGCGTTTCGCGACGGCGTAGAGGAACAGGTGGTTGATGTCGTCGACGCGCTTTTTGCGAATGGTCGCGGACGAGACTTGGTCGAGGAACGAGATGGCCATGTCTTCGCGGTCTTCGAGAATGGCCATGCGCGTGAGGTGGAGGAGGCCTGCAGGCGGTAGGAGAGGGTGAGCGTGAGCAAAAGAACTAGCAATCGGCACCAAATCGCGCGCCTTGCAGCAAATCGCGCATCACGTACCGGCCGTCGTCCGTTGTCGCCCCTTCTTCTTGCCAAGCAAGTTGGTCAACTTATTCATCGCGCCCGACCCGTCAAGCGTGCCCTTCTTCTCTGGATTCGCGCCAACACATTGTCAGTCGCCTCGCACAAACCACATCACACCCGCGTGCAAGAGCGTACCTTTCCGCGGCTTCACCGGCGCCAACCGCGCGCCGGGCGTATACGCCTCCTGCAACTTTTGCAGCGCAACGAGCGTCCGGCGCATGCGGCGCGGCGCGCGGTCCTCGCGGCGGAACTCGGCGAGCGAAATCGCACCCGTGTCGGGCAAGAAGGCGGGCGGCGCAAACGGCACGTCAGCGTCGACGGGTGGGGGAGCGGCCGCATCGGCCGCATGCGCCGCGCGGTTCATGGCTTGCTTGGCGACGGTCAGCGACGGCGAGCGTGGTGGTGGGGCGATGAGCGCGCCGGCCGCGGGAACGGACAGGTGCGCGGGCGGGCCGCGCCGCGGGGGTGGCGGCGCGGTGGAGGAGGACGAGGCGGTTGAGGTGGTCGAGACGGTCGACATGGCGGCGGGGAGTCTGGAGGGAAAGGGGATGGGCATCAGCGTCAGGGGTATTTAAAATATGTCCTCGAGCGTGGGCCGACCGATGGCGACGCGCGGGCGGACTGATGGTTGCTGACCAACAGGCAGACAACTCACGCCGGGCGCAGCGCGCACCGGCCGACCAGTTGGCATGGATATGCGGCGAGGCACGTACCACGAGTGGCACGACGAGACTGGCGTCTTGAGGTGGTCGTAGTGGAGCTCGAGAGCTGAGGATTGTCGTGTGGTCGATGCGGTTGGTGGTTGGCGTGACGCGTGGCCGTGGGGGCAATTTGCGTTGGCGCCGGCGAGAAGTCGACGGATTGCAGGCCGGCCGGTCGGTTGCCGGCTGTGAGAGGGCGTGTTCAGCAGCGTGGTCGTCGTCGATGCCGTCGTCTTTGGTGCGTCGGTGTTGTGGCGGTGGACCGCGGATCTGGTGGTCGTCCTCGTTGCCGTCTTTGTGCAACGCAAGGCAAAATTGACCGCACAACCACGCGTCGTTGCCGTTTCAACGGCCGCACGTGACGCGACAGTGACGTGCAGGGTATTCGTTTATGTCTCCTTTTGCGACTCTAAATCAAAAAAATCATCCTCTACACCCCAACCGCGCCGCTCCCTCCCCCCATACGCCCGAGTCGCGCGTCGGCGACGCATCCATGCCTTTGCCGACCGTCGGTGCCGGCGGCGGCGGGCTTAATGCCCGCCCGCTCGCGCCCCCCGATCGCCGCCTTTGGACCTCGCCGCCTGCTTCCCGCTGGCCAAGCGCACGGCACACCGCGCCGAGTACCCGCCGCATCGTTGCTCACGCGCCTCGCTCCACGAATCGGAACTGCTTGGGCATCAGCTCCGCCACGACGCTGTGGCTGCGTTTGTTCAACTCTCGCTAGTTTGACCGGCCGGGACCATGAAGGTGTTCCGCCATTCTACCGAGTTCGAGTACGTCTCTGCCGCCATGCGCGTTGTTACGACGGGTTCGTCACGATAAACGGGATCTGTGTGCGCAATGGACCCGTTTGTCCCACCATCCGAACGCGTTCGAAAGCTAGCGATGCATTGCGAAGACACGCGCGCAAGAATAGACCCTAGCGGTTCATCTATCGTGTGACGTCCCAGCATCCTACAACGGTCTTCCGCCTTATG
>GG745340.1:572940-589494 GCA_000151295.1 Allomyces macrogynus ATCC 38327 | reverse complement strand
TTCAGGGACCCCCACCGCGGCCGACGCGCCCGCCGACGTGGCCGAACGGCGCGTGCGCGGCTGCACCGCGCCGCGGAAGTGCGCAAGTCGGCGCTCGATCGCGCCATGCACGCCGCGCGCGCACGGCTGTTCCCGGCACCGACCGCGACCAGCATGGCCGCGGCAAGTGCTGCGATGGACGCGGAACGGCAGTCGGCGACACTCCTGCGCGCGCAGCGCGAGCGTGCCGAAGCTGCGGCTAAGTTGCGCGCGCAGTTGACGACCCTGTCGAAAGCAGCACGGTCGGGGTCCGGGTCGGGCGGGGGGACGCTGCCGCGGTCAGCGTCGTCGAGTGGCGCGCTCAACATGCTCGTGCGGAAATCCTTGTCGCTGCCGCGTCGACGCGCGGGGAGCGCCAGTGCCGTGGGGCTCGATATCGCTACGGACCCGACCGACCTGATGCTGACGGTGCCCGACACGCCCGTCTCGCGGTCGTCGTCGCACGGGTCGCTCATATCCTTGGGCGGCGACGACCCGAGCGCCGAAAGCCTCTCGTCCGACGATGAAGGGTCGCGCACCACGCCGTTATCCGCGCGTGCCGCGTCGTCCGCCGAGTCGTTGGACGGCGACCGCGGCGCCGCGTTCCTCGCGTCGATCCAGGCGTTCCGCGAGATTGATCTGGTGCGCATTGACGCGGCGGCCGCGGCTGGGTGGCAGCATGCCGACTTGATGCAGCGCGTCGAGCACCCGACGAACGTGCGCGTCGCGACCGCGTTCCTCGACGAACTCGCGAAACGAATCCCGCGGTCCGGGAAAGCTGGCGGGTCGCCGTCGCTTACCCGCGGGCGGCGGAAACCCAGTACGAGTAGTGGGAGCAGTGGCGCGTCGGGGGCGGCGGTGGCGGCCGCAGCGGCCGCGGCTGCGGCGTCGTCGTCGGTTCCGCCGTCGCCGCGAACCAGTGACGACGGGCCGTCTTCCACCGCACCGACCATGGACCCGCGGCTGTTCCTGGTCGCGCTGATCACGGCGCTGTTCCCGAACCAGGTGCTGCGCCCGAACCACGACGATTTATTGCACGATGTGACCAAGGCGCTCGTTAAGGCGGTCGCGGACGTGATGAGGAAGCCCGGGTCCAAGACCAAACTCGCGCGGGTTGGGCGTCGGTGGACCAAGTTTTTGATCGTTTTTAACGACTGGAAACGCGCGAGCCAGAACGTGTTGATCCAAGAGTTGCTCGACCAGTTTTTGCAAATGGACCGGATGTGGATCGACGCCAAGGCGCAGTACGAGGCGCAGGTGCGTTCCACCGCACTCGCCGCGCCCGCCGTCTCGTCCCCGGACACCGACGACATGGATGTCGACCCGGTCCTGCACACGCGCGCGGCGATCGCCGCCGTCCGCCACGCGGCCGTGACGACCGTCGCACAACTGCGCGCGCGGCAGCACTGGCTGTACCACCGGCTCGTGCGCTTCGGCGGCGGCGACGCGGCCCCGCTTCTCCTTGACCAGTTGCGGCGCGACCGCGGGTACGACTTCGACTTAATGCGCGACGACCTATCGACCCTCCTCGGCGCGACCCTGCTCGGCCCGCCGATGCCCGACTCGGTCTGCCCGGATCTGGACCCGCTCGACCTCGAGGCCGACCACGCGATCGCCCTGTCCGTGTCTGTCGAAGTCGACGAGTGGGACCAGGTCCAGCGCGACTTGCGGCTCGCGCACGAGATTCATTTCGGTGCCGCGCGCGCGGCCACGCGGTTACCTGAAACTGTCGCCCCGTCACCCGCCGCGGCGGCCGCCGTGCACGGCGCACTGAAACGCGCGTTCCGCGACCAGGCCGAAGTGCAGTACCACGCAGGTAAACTGGCCCCGTGGCTAGCCGACTGCCTGGAAGTGCTTTGCGAGAACGTGGCTGCAGGCACGCACGACGCGGCCGCGTGGCGCGCGCGGCTCGTCGCCGTCGCGCAAGTCTCTGCCGCCCGCGCTGCGGGGGATAACTGGCCGGTCGCCGACCAAGTGCGCGTCCTGCACGCGGTGCACGCGGCCATGGCGACGCTCGCGACACACGACCGGCAAGCGGACCTTGCCGCGGTCCTGATTTCCGTGCACACGGTGGTCCCCGCGCTTTTTGCGTTGCTCGACGTCTCGGAACTGATGCGCGTCGATGGCGCACAGCGCGCGCTCGACGCGATGCGCCCACTCGTCGCGCGTACGGTGGTTCCACTTGAACGCGCGTATTTCCGCGTGCGCGTCGACCACGGACTCGTCGACCCGCGACTGCCCGGCGTCCGCGCGTGGCTCGGCGCCGCGTCCGCGCGGTTCCAGGACCCGTCCGGTAGCGCGCGGGACGTGTCGGATGTGGGCGCCGCCGGGGACGCGAGTTTCCAGCAAGTCTACCACGAGGCGCTTGTCGCGCTGATCATGGACGGTGGATTGGACGATGTTGGTGGCGGCCCGGCGTACCCGGAAACGTTTGCGATGGACGAGGCACGGCTCGACGCATTGTGTGAGCAGGCGCACCGCGTGCTTCTGGTCGCCGCGCTCGCGACCCATTTGCGCAATCGAGTCAAGGCGGCGCCGAGAGGTGCAGATCACGATGTGAATGCGTCGCCATCGGTGGCCGTCGAGCGGATGCGCGCGGGGGACTTGGAGGGCGTGTGTGCGCGGCTGCGTGCGGTCGTCGATGCCGCGGCGTCGGTTGATGCGCTCCGTGCGGCTTTGGCCGCGGAAGTGCCTGGCGGGCGCGCGATTGTGGATGCGTGCTTGGCCAAGTCGGACGCTGTCTACAAGGTCCTGTGGCGCCGGCTCGAGGCCACGTTGCGCGACGCGTTGGCCGCGCATGCAGCGGCAGAAGCGGACGCGCGGCTCGCGGCGCCGCTGGTCACCGATGGCGAAGCGCGGGATGAGGTCGTGGCGCGTCCGGAACCCGTCTGGAGCGTGCGCAAGGGGCTCGAGGCCGTGGAGCAGGGCGTGCGCACGCTGGCGACCGCGGTCGTGCAGCTTGCGCAACATAATGCGCGCGTGCATGCTGAGTGGTACGATGCCGTGCTGGGCGAGGTGAGTCGTGGCGTTGAGGACGAGGAGGTCGAGGTGGCCGAGGTGGCCGAGGTGGAGATGCGCGACGCGTAGAGGGCCGAATGCGCGCTTGCATTTGCGATTGTCGTTTGTTGCATTGTTGCGTTGTGATTTTGTTTGCGTTGGTTTGGCGTGGATTCCAGCTGGATTTGCTATCGCTGTGCGCAGTGCTTGATATGACATACCTTCTTGACTTGGAGCCTAGACTTGGACGGCGGGTGGACGTGGCGCGGCGATCGTCGCCGGGTCATATCACTGGCCTTACCGCGATGGCAGCCAAGATCAGCTGTTGCGCGGCGCGCTGGGCGACGCGCACGGTCGCGATCGCGACCGCGGCTGCACGCGAAGTTGGTGGGAGCGATGGAGGCGGCGCGGGACGCGTCTCGCATGTGTCTCGCGCCCAGGCTGTTCGCACCGTGCCAGGCACGTGGATGGTGACTGGCCGAGTCTTTCGTTCGTATTGCACCTGTCTTGCTTCACATCGCCCTGCCGGCCAACTCCGTTCATTCTCCACGACGATTTTGTCCACTCCTCGAGTTGGTCCGCACGCGACTTGGTTCGAGTCAATCAAGCAGCAGCTACTCAACGCGCTGCGAACCGCGACTCCTGCCTGTCTGCACCCGTCTCACGGAAGTCGACCCGGCGGAGAGCCAAGTGCCCACCCGCGCGCCTGGTGTGGAGCACGTTTCCCTGGAACAGACGGCGCCCGCAGCACGCGCCTCGCTCCGGGACCCATTGTCACGCCTGACTGGCGCTATAAATACCGTGCGACGCCCGGCTGCAGTTACTGGCCATTGCGATTGATAACCTGCAGCTGCAACTTGGACCAAGACTTCAAGAAGACCATTGATTTGTTACAGACGCTCTATTGCTTGCCTGCCTGCCCGCCTGCCCGTGCATCATGTTCCAGCAGACGAGCTCGCCACAGAGGATAAGCCGGGCCGGGTTTCTCGCCCAGTTTTGCGCCGATGAGGCGCTGCCGCCCGAGGTCGAGGAGGGCAACGTGGAGTACAAGGTAAGATGCTGCGATGCATGCGGTTTGACTCGTTCTGCCGCTGACAGGCCATTGCCATGGTGTAGCTCAAGCTCGTCAACATCTCCGACGAGCGGTTCGTGCACCTCGTCACGCAAATGAAGTGGCGACTCGCTGAAGGGTGTGGCGAGGCTCTGGTGCGTTGGGCTTGATTGTTACATTGCTGTGCATGCAAGGGTGTCTCACACGCTCGCCATCGCGTCTCGCCTGATAGTACGAGATTGGCATCGCCGATAATGGCCAGCTCGTCGGCCTGTCGTCCGCCGACCTGGCGGAGTCGCTGCGCACGCTCGAAGCCATGGCCGCGCACCTTGATGCCGACTGCTCGATTGTGCGGCAGCGCCAGGTCCTGCCGCGCCTCTTGCACGGCAATGCCGACACCGACGCCGAGCCGCGGCACGTGGCCGAAATCCTCGTGCGCAAGCGCGTCGACAATGAGGACCACTTTCTCGAGATCCGCGTCGCGATTCTCGGCGGGTCCGACGCGGGCAAGTCGACGCTGCTCGGCGTCCTGACGCACTCGGAGCTTGACAATGGGCTCGGCCGTGCGCGCAGTCGTGCCTTCAACCACAAGCACGAGCTCGAGTCGGGCCGCACGTCGTCGCTCGCATCGGACCTGGTCGGGTTTGCGTCGGATGGCCGCGTCGTCAACTACGCAACGACCTCGGTCCACACGGCGCAGGACATTGTCGAGCAGTCGTCCAAGATCGTCACGCTTACCGATACCTGCGGCCTGGCCAAGTTTTTGCCGACCACGATTGCCGGGATCACGGCGCGACAGCCGCATTTTGCCATGCTCATGGTGAATGCCGCGCACTGGACGGAAATGACGCGCGAGCATCTCGGCATGCTACTTGTGCTGCGCATCCCCTTCTTTGTGGTGGTGACCAAGGTCGACTGCACGCCGCCCGACGCGATTCGAAACACGCTCGCGTCGCTGATCGCGGTTCTTAAGGGGCCCGGCGGGCGCGCGCTGCCCTACATTTGCAAGAACGAGGACGACATTGTCGCGGTTCTCCCGCACCTGGCCGCGCCGCCCGCGACCTCCCACTCGCCGAGTCTCGGTGCGCCGACTCGCGGAACCGGCGGCGTCGTGCCCATCTTCCTCGTGTCGAGCGTGACCGGCGACAACATTCCGCTGCTCACCAAATTCCTGAACCTGCTCCCGCAGCCTCCCGCTGCTGACTTGGCCGAACTCGCCGTCGCCGAGACCGAGTTCCAAGTCCAGGACGTCTACGACGTTCCCTCGGTCGGCACTGTCGTTGGTGGGCACGTCCTCGCCGGATCCATCGCGACCGCGCGCGCGCCACGCCGCCCGCAACCGCTCTTCCTCGGCCCGTTCGCAGACGGCACGTTCCGGCGCGTGGTCGCGCTGTCGATTCACCGGTTCTGCCGCGCCGTGCACTACGTGCGCGCGAACCAGGCAGCGACCGTCGCGCTCGCGTACTGGCCCGAGACCGGTGAGGACGAGAGCACCGCGGTAGAAACCTCGACGCAAACGCTCGCGCCGGTTCCGCCCACAGACTTGCGCCGAGGGATGGTTCTCGTCGGGTCCCGCGCACAGGCGACGGCCGCATGGACGATCGATGTCGAACTACACTTGCTCTACCACGCATCGGCGCTCACGCGTGACCAGACGACCGTGATTTACTGCGGGTCCGTCCGTGCAGCGGCGAAGGTGGACTGGATTGATGGCGACGGGTTGCGCACGGGCGACCGGTCTACGGTGCGGTTCCGGTTTGTGAATCACCCAGAGTGGGTGCGGCCGGGGATGACATTGCTTGCACGCGAAGGGCGCGCGGGGAAGATGAAGTGTGTCGGGACCGTGTTGAGGGTAGGTGGGGAGGTCGAAATAGGGGAGCCGGCACCGTCGCCGCTTATGTCGCCGGCTGGGTTGAGCGTGACGAGGAGGGCGAGGAGGGCGAGTCAGAGCCCGCCCGCGGGTGGAGGTGGAGGTGAGCCGGGACAGAGGAGGAGAAAGAGGAGCAATGCGTCGTCGCCGCTGGCCGCGCGCGCACCCCCGTCGCCGTCCCCGTCGCCGTCGCCTTCACCGGCCGAGTCGTGATCGGTCCCCTGGTGGGACAAGTAGAGGTGCCTGAAATTGGTGGGTGCCAAGGATGGGGGCTGGTTGTTATTTGCCTGATTTTGGATTTATGTTGCGGACCCTGATGGTCGCTGAAATCGAAATGATAGGCGACTTGAGTGCTAGCTGCCGCAAAGAAGAACAAAGCGTTAAGAGACAGCAACCAGCATGCACGACTCGCGTGCGCGCAGTTGCCGAGCAAATGGGCTGCACAAGCTGCGGTCGTAGCCGTGTGCGTGCCGCTGGGCGGAGATGCATCAACAGAGAATGAAACTCATGGTTGGTTGTGGCGCGCTGACCACACTGCCAAAACAAATCAAACTTGAAATCCTCTCCACCAAACGCAATCCTTTCCAACCACTGATTCCTTTCGACCTGCTCGTCCATGAGCCCATGCTGAACCCGCTTCGCCGCGTCAGTCTTGCAGACGACCATATCGACTACTTCAGGCGGAATCTTGAGCGGGAACGCGCATTGCTCGTCCGGCGCGCATGAGTCGGCGACCCACTCGGCCTGCTGCAGCGGGACATGGCTCTCGACACGACCTGGTCGCCAAAAAAACGAGTGCCGCGGATCGACTGGCGTGGCCCAGGGCGCGACTTGTCCACCAGTTCGCACAGCATGAGATTGCGCTGGGACGTGTTTGGGAACACCATGAGCCGACCCGTGAGCGCCATCACCAAGCCTCGGCCCTGCATCATGGCCGTTGGTGCGCCGCCGCTAAACGTCCCGTCGTGGAGCCCGTAAACTGTCTCTGCGCCATGATGGTCCTTATGTTTGAACTCCGGTTTCGTAATCGTACTGCGGAACTACAGTCGAAAGCCCAATCATATTGTTTGCGCACATGCTCGAGCAAAATACACGTCGTCCTCACGCAAGGTGAGCAGCGGGTAAATAGACCGGTCCCTCATTGCCCAGAGAAGCGAAGTCGTCGAGCGGTCAATCAAGGGCAGGTAGCTCGCTGTTGTATCGCCACACAGCAGCGTCGTGGCCAGTCATGTTGGAGCGTGTTGCGGAACGTGTGAATTGCCAAGCGCTGGAAGTCCTAATTGTGGTACTTGTTGGGATGTTGATGTTCGAGCGATGAGTTCATGGTGTTGAGAATCGTGAGAGGAAAATTTGCAACACAGCAGCGTTGACTGCACGAACTTTGCCAGGGAGGAGGGCTTCACAATTTGTCACAAGAAAAGGTTCGCTGGGTGGTGGACGTGATGATTGCAATGCTTCTCCACCCCACAGTGCTTGCTTCTTGTGGCGTCAGTTGTGATATACTTCCTTGCTGACCATCTTGAGATCTCAGCAACAACAAGTAACGGCATGTACTTCTTCTGGTCATTCGCATTTGGACAGAAGTGGTGGAAGTGATCACCCTAGTGCATTCATGACAAATTGGACTGGATTGGAGAAAGGAATTTCCTGGCCACTTTAGCTGAGCACGGGACTCTGGACAAAGGGAGCAAAACCAACCAAACAATAGGAGAAATGCATACTGAGTAGGGAAGCGAGAGAAGCCATGAGCACACCTGGATGCAGGCTGAGTGTGCCCAGTTGGTAAGTTGATGTGCAGCCACATGGCTTCATGTCTTCTTCAGTGTGATGTATCAATCATGTCCCTTGCCCACCATCTGGCTGGGCGCCAAGTGCATGGTGACGAGTTTTGTCACACCATTGAGCGTGTGTCTGCAGTGACCATGGTGTGCATGCCTCAAGCTCAGCAGTGGGGTCCAGAACCGTGGGTTCATAAAGCCCATTGTACATGAAGTCTTCAATCTCCAAGCCATGTTCCTCGGATTCCGAGTCCGAGTGTTCAGGAAGAACAGGCTAGTGAATGTGCAGCAGGAGCTGCTGCTGCTGCTGCTGCTGCTGCTGCTGCTGCTGCATGAGCATGCACTCTAAAAATGGGACCACACCCTTGAACACGCGCACAAGCAATGGGTACATTGCATGGTGCTTTTTGGGTGCAAGTTGTTGATGTAAGAATCTCGACTTTGCCATTGTTGTCAACAGAATCTTGACTTTACCATTGTTGACAGCAAAATTGGCAGGCAAGTGCTGGAACTGTGACAACGTGAAGCTGAGCGGGATATTGCGTTTCTTGTGCAGGTCCTGGAGCTATGGTGCAATGGTCAAGCAACTGCTGACATGTGATGGTGATTTTGAGCGTGATGGCAGTGCCCTCAGGCAAGACAAGTGTGCATCCATAGACAAGTGGGTAGAGCAACATGTCAACAACATTCAGTACCTTGTGATTCAGCCACAAGAGCCATTCTATGTGGTGGTTGGGCATGTGCTCAAGCTGATTGGTAACAAGGTTGGCCAGCCTGATGCACATGGAATTAGGGATGCCATAATCTTACACAAACTTATTGTTGACAGCCATGGGGTCAGCTTGTTGGCAGCCTGGAAGTCGAGTTCCTTGAGCTTGTATTGCCAGTCAGCTTTCAGTATGTGCTCTTTACGCATCTTGATTTTGATTTCAGCCATGAGCTTGGCCCAAGATTCTTGCTGCTGCCATTCGCGCACCCATTGGTGCTTTGATTGCAATCATTTACTTGGTGCATGTCATGACATGTCATATCATGTCATATCATGTCATATCTGACAGAAGCGTGCCTCTGCAGGTGCCTCGCCTCCTTCCACTCCTCAACATTCCATACCTTGTCAGCACTTGCAGGGTTTGTAGAGAACTGGCGCAGGTGACATCTATTTTATTGACTGAGTCAGAGGTGCCACACCAGTGACAGGCCATATGTCCAGAAGAAACACGTGGAGACAAGGTGTGTTAGCAAGGCTGCTGTGGCGCTGATAATCTTGCTGTGAGCTGCGACTGAATCTTTACAAATGGTGAACAGCAACAATAGTGCATGCATGGTCAAGAGCGTGGCCAGTGCAAAATGGAAACGCCTGATGATGTTGGTTTGCCCAAGCACTGCATCATGTCAAGCGAAGCATCCTCAGCAATGAGGATTGGTCATGCATCTGCCGTGAGCCAGGAGGTGCAGCACTGATGAGAAGCAAAACGTGGATCAGACTTCATTTGCATCAGACAGTGGGCAGCAGGCAGCAGAAGCCAGCAGAATCTCTCCCATCAATGATTCTGCGCAGATGATTCTCTTCCACTTGATTGCAGCTAACGATCAACATGAATGCCTCTGCTGCAACCGTGTCGCAGCGCGCGTGCTGGTATGCCAGGCTGTGATGCAGTCGCTTACAAAACACGCGCCAAAACAAAGCAAAATTGATGTAGGTTGGTGGAACGGGTTGGGATTGATCCATGTATGACAAACCGCCCCAGAATCTTCTCCTTCACCACGCACATCGCGCTCTCCTCCTTCGTCATAGACAACGGCATGTAGAGGCAGACCAGCCGACGCACACACGTCGCGCCTCGTCCTACTTCGAAATGCCTTGGATCGCGCCCAGACCCGCGGTCACGGGCACCCCTAACCACTGGGGCACACACCACGACGCCCATCATCGGGCGCCCTCTGGACGCGACGAGGTTTCCAGCACGGAAAAGCCCCCCGCGTCCCGCCTCAACGTGTCCCCCGGGTTCCTACAGCAACGGAGCGCACCCACGCGCTCACTCCACTGCAACCTCCGGTATCCCAAACGGCGCGTTCGCGTTGCGCACTTTCGCTGTCCACCACCTCGCGCCTTGCACATCAGCCATCCCCCACCGTTTCCTCGGGTCGCGGAACAGGAGCCGCGAGACCATGACCTTGCCCGCGTCCGACATGCGGCGCGGGTGCGGATAGGCGCGTGCCTGGTACCGCGATACGATTTGCCAGGGGTCGTCAAATGCGGGCGCTCCTTGCAAAAGGCGGTAGAGCAGCGTGCCGAGGGCCCACATGTCGGCCTTGACGGGGTCGTAGCACCCGCGGCATGTTGGGGTCCGCGCGCACGGCATGTCGTCAGACGCGAGAACTTCGGGCGCGTTGGCGATGGACGTGCCAAAGGCGCCGTGGTGGAAGGGGGACGATAGGGAGATGGCCGAACCGAGGTCGATGAGCTTGATGCGCAGCGTCAGTGGGTCGAAGAGGATGTTTTGGTCGTTGATGTCTGAGATCGAGTGCGAGGGGACGTGAGTTAGGATGAGCTGGTTTGAGACAGAGTTGGTGCCGGGGAGCAAGCGTACGCACCTCGGTGTGCGATACACTTGCTGTGCAGGTACTCGATCACGTCGACGACTTGACGGAACACGACGCGCGCTCTACACGTCCACACAGCCAGCAACGTCAGCAAACCGAACACGGTCTTTCACTGCGCAACATACGCAACGTACTGGTCCTCGGGCATCGGTCCGTGCACCGCAATATACTCAAACAAGTCACGGCGCGCCGGCCGCGGCACGCGCGCCCACTCAGCGTCATACGCGGCCGCTTCGGACCGGTTCCACCCGCCAAACGGCGACAACGGCCGTGGGAGCGTGTCGCGCACCATGGCCGCGAGCTGCACCTCGAGCGGGATCAAGGTCGCGGCCTCGGATTCGCCGCCGTGCAGACCGTCGTCGTGCACCGTCTCTTGCACACTCCAGTAAAACCGCGAGCTCTCGACAACGGCGAGCTGCGCGACCAAATTCGGGTGCGTGAGCGAGTGCAGCAGCTGCAGTTCCAACGGCCACGCCGCGGACGCGTCGTTCTCGGCGTGATGATCGTTATCAGCGGGCGCAGGCGTCTCGTCGGGCGGCGGCGTCGGCACGCGCAGCGGCGCGCGCGGCGTGTCCGCAGCGATGCATGCGGAGCCGCTCTCGGTACCGCAAGAGCTTCCACCGTTGTCGTCACCCAGGTCGCGCAGCGCATCGGCGACCGCGGCGGCCGCACAGGCAGGGGACCGAACCGGGCACGGCGGCGCGGACCGCGTCCATGAGCGCGCGCTGTTTGAAACGACTTTCACGGCAACGCGCGTGCTGGGCGGAGCGCCGCTTACGGTGGTGCGCAGGGCGCCTGAGAGGACGACGGCGTGGCCCCCGATACCGAGCGCACGGTCGGAAACAGCGACCTGCGCAAGCAGTGCGCGCGGAAACAGGTTGCCGAAGAGGCGGGCGCGCGGCGTCGGCGTCGGCGTCGGCGACGGGGTGGGAGCAGTGGGCGGGGAGACGTCGGGCATGGCGGTGGCGGCGGCGGGACTGCAGACTTGGCAGTCACGGTCGTGGTCGTAGTGGGATTGGTCGAGCGGCGCGATGATGGCGCGTGTGATTGCGGGAGCGGGAGCGGGTACCGGTGTGGGTGCAGCGACTTGGGGGTCAAGAGCGAGCATCGTGGGCGGTCAGAGGGACGCGAGGCAGGCGAGGCGCGGTGGTTGGTTGGTCGGTCCGGCGCAAATTCAACGCGGGTGGGCACGCCGCGCGCGGCGGAGGATAGTTTGGCAAGAGCGGTGCGCCGCGGCGCGCTGTCCGACGCTGTCACTCGTCGTCACCGTCGCGACGCCGATCGTGCGGACACCGATGGGGGGTGGTGCGGCAGGGTTGGCGGAGCCTGTGCATCGCATGGCGTGGGCCTGAGGCAGGCTGCAGCGCGTGGAGGACGCCGAAATGAACCCACACGTGATCGGGAAGAGCAGCCTGCCTGGGCTCCGAATTTGAAAGCAGAGCAAAAGGCCGACCCATTCTCATTCATCCAGTACTCGAGAATCTCTCGATCTCACTCGCTCTTTTTCTGCACTGTCCGGGAGTCGAACCCGGGCCGAAACCTTGGGAGGGTTCCATGATACCGTTTCACTAACAGAGCGTGGTTTGGCGCGTGTAAACACACTTTATCTTGTGGCCACCAAGCCCGGACCATGCAAACAGGACATTGCACAGTCCCGCTTCGTGCAATATTCAGTCCTCGCCATGCCAAGCGCGTAACAAAAAAAGGACAATCACTATAAGCACTAACCATACCGCACCTCTCTACCACTCTACTTGCTCTTCTTCTTGGCTGCACCACTCGGCGCCCCAAAATCGGCTACGAGCGACGCGAATCCACCAGCACCCTCTTCCTGCGCGCCCCATGCGTCGTTCGACGCCATGCCGAACTTTTCGTTGAACCGTGCCAACCGGCCGGAATCGTCGTCGACCGTGTCGATACCCGACGCCGACCACAGCGGGTTGTTGTACGAGTCACGCGTCACCTTGAGGTACGGCCGAGGCGAGACGGTGCGCAGCGTGATCACGGCACCGTTGGTCAGCTCCACGGTCATGCGGTTCAGCGCCGGCACGATCGTGCGCTTGGCTGCAGATGCGGCGGCTGACATGGTTGGAACAGGGCTATATGATGGTAGAGCAGGGTGATCGGGTCAGGTTGTTGGATGGAGATAGCTTGCGTCTGCCCGAGTGCTCTCCACCCAGTGGTCGTGGCCGAAGTCGAGGACTTGACGGGTCATCGTTGTGATGGCCGCATGGATGGAGACGTTGGCGCTGGTTCAAAGACGGTCGGCCGTGAAATACCGGCGTTAATTGCATTTCATTCTTGATCCATACAATTGATTGCGAGCACTTGCGCGTCCTTTGTTCACGGTAGTGGTGCAGTCCCGATGTCGGCGCTCAATCTGCGACCACCTGCGACTTGGCAGCCAGGTCCGAATGTCTCGCACCAACATTTGTTATGATCCATGATCTGCATGCCGGTCATGACAGCTGTGGCAGTGTTGGAGCGAGAGACAAACTGCTCCACCATCACGACGCACCTGCGACATGCTGACCGACCGACCGCCCGTCAAGCTGCACGCTGCCAACAACAACCATGTCCACTGCGCCCAAGCGCATCGCCATTGTCGGTTCCGGCAGCATCGGGTGCCTCTTGGGCCTGCACCTCACGCGACGACTCGCCCCCGCCGCTGTGCGCACGATTCCATCGTCCAAACCCGCCCCAACCATCAACTCGGACCCGAAATCCATCAACAGCAAGACCAAGCCCGCCATCACATTCTTGACGCGCTCACCTTCCCCGTCCACCGTCACGATCCACGTCTCCGAGCCGCACGCCGACAGGACGGCCTCGTACTCGGCACACACGGCCCTGAACACTGCCGGGAGCGGTGCGTTCGATGCGGTGGTCGTCACGACCAAGGCACAGGATACGCTCGCGGCCGTGCGCCCGCTCGTCGACTCGGGCGCCGTGACGAGCTCGACGGCCTTAGCCCTAGTTCAAAACGGGTACGGGCAACATATGGAGCTCGCCGACACGGTGTTGCGCCTGGCGGGGATCAAGATGGACCACCTGGTGATCGGATCCGCGACGCACGGTTGCTACCGCAACGCCGACGACAGCCGCTCGCAAGAGGGGTCATGGGCGGTGGTTCACCACGCGGGCGTCGGGACGTGGACGTTTGGCCCCTGGACATGCACCGGCGCGCCACGTCCCCTGCCCGAGACCGGCAACGTACCGTGGCTGCTATCGGAGCTCGGCGCGCTACGAACGGCAACCGCCGTACCCGAACCTGAGATCCAGGGCGTCCTCCTGCGCAAGCTCGCGGTCAACGCCGTGATTAACCCCCTGACGGCCGTCCACCGCGTGCGCAACGGCGACCTGGTCGACAGGCCCTCTCTAGCCGCCGAGGTGGCGGCACTGACGCGCGAAATCGCCGCGATCTTCCACGCGCACTTCCCATCGCAGTACCTCGACCTGCACGACCCGGACCAGCTGTTGGCCACGGTCACGCGCGTGTGCCACCTGACAGCGCGTAACTGGAGCTCTATGTACGTCGATACCACGACGCTCGGCCAAACGACCGAGATATCCTATATTGCTGGCCCACTACTGGCCTGGGCACGCCAGCACGGCGTACCGCACCCCCTACTCTCCGCCCTCGCGCACGAAATTCTCACGGCCGCGCCGCCGCGGGCCGCACGGACACAATCACGTGCGACCAGTCCTGCAAGTCCCACGCGACGTGCGCCGCGTGCAGCGGTGGGCGCGACGTTGTAATAGATTCGTCTTCGTGCAGGTTCGCGTCGTCCATGTCGTCGCCCTCGCTCTCTCCTGTGCGCACGCGCGTGTGGATCAGGTCGGACTGGCTCCGCGCCGCGTCGCCGCGCGGCGTTGCCAGGTCCTCGTCGTCCGTGTCCGACTCGGACGCCGACGGCGGCGCCATGTCGACGGTCGTAACGCCCTCGTCCTTGTTTTCGGTCGTCGAAATGCGCGCCTCATGGTCGTGCTCGTAATGTCGGTGCCCGACCTTGGGCGACTTGTGCAGCGGGCGCATCGAGGTCTTGCCGCCCGCGGTCGCAGCCGCCGCGTCAGCCCCCGCCGTCGCCGACATCGACGCCCCCTCGGCGGCGCGGTCCAATTCCTTGAGCCACTTGGCGATATTCTGGAACGCGACCGACCGCTGCCGCTCGAGGATCGGGAACGCGTGGAACGCGTGGAACCCGCCGTCATACACTTCCACGCGCACGGCCGACCCGACTGCGGCCAGACACTTGCCCCACTCGAGCGACTCGTCGCGCAACACTTCGTTGGCGCCGACCTGCACGAGAATCGGCGGCAGGCCGCGCAGCATGTCGCGCGTCGCATACAGCGGCGAGACAAACGGATGTGTCGGCGGGAACGGGTGCGAGAAGCGGTAGAAGTTCTCAACGATGCCCGGGAGGTCCGCGGGCAGGTAGCACGTCGCGTGGTTGTCGCGCCACGACGCTGAGGTGGAGGTCGGGTCGAGCTAAATGAGTGTGATCAGGGCGGAGATCAGCGGCCGGACAGAGGCGCGGCGGCAGTGGTATATCCGACACGGACCCATGGCGACAGCAACACGGCCGTGCCCGGCAGCGGGTACCCGCAGTGCTTGAGCACCAGCAGCGCGCTTGCGACCGTGTTCCCGCCGGAACTGTCGCCGGCGAGCACGATCTGCTTGGGGTCCCAGACGCGCTGCAAAAGGTGTGCTGCCGGTGCGGCGCGGTCGGCGTTGCGCTGGATCGTGCGCAGGTCCGGACACCACGCGGAGAAGTTGAGGTTCGCGAGCGGGTGCTCCGTGTAGGTGTAGGTCGTCGCAGCGCGCCGGCCAATCAGCGTCAGGTACGCGAGGATCAAGTCCTCGACCGCCGCGTTGTGCGAGTGTTCGGGGCCGAGCCGCTGATGGAGTGCTATTGGGCGCGGCGCGGTGCGGGTCAGGGACGGGGCCGAATCCGTCGCGCCGCCGATCAGAGACACGACGTACCGAGCGCGGCGGTCTTGGGCACGTGCGAGACAAGTCTCGACGTGATGCACCGGTGCGTGCGGCCCGACAGAAAGTGGAACGCCCTAGACGCGGTGGTTTCAGGCCGGCACGGCGACAGAGGTTAGCTCCCATCGGGCGCCAGCACGGCCGCGCGCCCCGCCCGCCGATCAGCGAGCACGCATCCGCATCGGCCGTCCGGCCGGCGGCATTAAAGCCAACACGCACCCGCCATGGATGTAGAGAATCACGCGATCGATCTCGGGCTCAAGCCCGCATGCGATCCCTGCAGCCGCCTTCTGCGCCGCCTTGGTCGCGTCAATCCCCGCGGCCGCCATCTTGTCGCGCTTGGCCTTGGCCGCGAGCATCGCGTCCATCGGCAGCACCCACTCGCCCGTGACAACGTGCCCGCACGCCTGGCCCTCGGCCGTCGTCTTCTGCGACTTGGTCCACGCGACGTCCGCCGACGTGGCGTGCTCGGGCTCGACCGCGTCCATGACGAGCGCCGTCGGCGCGTAGACGAAATGGTGCGGCGACGTCGGAAACGTCCACCGCGTGAACGAGCGGCCGAGGTGCAGCGAGAGCGCCTGGTCCGGCGGGTTGGTAGCCACGGCCGACCGCAAAAACGCGCGCGTCGCCGTCGTCAGCCACGACCACGAGTCGTGCGGCGGGCCGTACACGGCGTGCGCCGTCAGCGCGCGCACCGTCGCGACCCCTATCTTGGCCGCGGTCGTCACGAGCCGCGGGACCGCGCGGAGGACCAGCGACGCGTCGACCGGCACGAGGAGCGGGTTCGCGTCGTCGGCAGGGGGTGCAGCCGCGGCGGCCGCCATGGCCGTGATCGCCGCCGTGACGGCGGTCTCGGCGGACGTGATCAGGTCGTCGGTCGCTGCCGGTGCCGCGGATGCGGCCGTCGCTGCGCTCGCATCGGCCGCCGTCGCGGCGGCAGCGGCGGCGGCAGCAGCGAGGAGCGGTTGTGGTGGGGAGACGAAGGGCGCGGACGTGGGCGCGGCCGCGGCTGACACCGAGGAGGGCGGGTCCGACGTGCCCATGGCTGGCGCAGCGACGACGTGGATGACGGCGAACGCGGAGCAGGAAGCGGTGCACGAGTGCAGGATCGGGACGCGGTTGCTTGTGCGGGATCGCGTCACCGTCGCCGATGGCCGGTGGGGTGGTCGCGTCGTCGGGGTGGACAGACGCGCGGTTGCGGAGGTCGCCGAACGCGGAGCAGAGGGGGGGGGGGGGGGGGGGGCGG
>GG745340.1:508002-562018 GCA_000151295.1 Allomyces macrogynus ATCC 38327 | reverse complement strand
ACTTGTCTCTGCAATTATTCTCTGCCTGAGTGAGAATTTAACTTGCCGCCGCCACTCATTTGGCAGCCCACGTGAATGTCACGCCTTTTGTCTCCCGCCTTGCAACAGAGAAGCCCCACGCGCACCTTGTCGCATCGAGGGTTGGCACCGACAACACCGACCCACGACGAGCGCAGATGCACGCAACTGCTGGCAATTCACGAATTGCACGCCCCACCGCAATTTTGCACCAAGTCGCCCCCACCCCCCCCCTCACGGCACCAGCGCCAGGAAGAGACCCGCTCACGCTCGGCTCAACCGGCGAAATACCCGTCATCGCTATCAAGCACCACCACCACGACCACGGCCCCTCCGCCGTCCCCCCCAACACCTGCTCCAAGGATGTGAGACCGATCCAGGCCGTGGTCCGGCTGCTCTGCGCCACTGGCACGCTCGTCGGAACACGACGACTTCGCGCACCCTCCGCGACATCGCTGAGGCTGCTGCGCCCGCGGCCATCGACGATCGACCTGCTGACTTCTCGACGATTCCGCCGCGCCCGGCACGAATAGGGAGTTAACGCGCCCGCAACCGCCCAACAAGCGCACCGGTCCCTGTCGCCACGGACCCCAGCGCAAGGCCGATCGCGACGCGTGCAAGGTGAGCGTACCACCATCGACTCGCCCCGGCGTCGCGCACACCGTATATAACCCGCGTCCCCGGCGCGCCGGCGCTGCCCCTCCTTTGCCTGTCCGCTGCTGCCGCACGCTGCCTGCCGCTCGCCGCCCCCCCCGCACGCACGCACGCACGGACCACGATGCCCGCCTACGCGCCCGCCCCGCTCGTCGCCAAGCACCTGACGCAGGGCCACCCGGTCTCGCCACTCGGCACGCGCATCCGGCTCGCGCGCGGCGCCGACGCGGCCGCCATCACGGCGCTGTCGAACCTGGCCTTCACCGACTCGCACTGGTTCAAGCGGCCGCACTTCTACAACCGCACCAACACTGACGAAGTTCTCTCCGGCATTCTCGACCCGAAAGTCGACCTCGACGCGCCGCTCAGTGACCACTCGTGCTTTCTCGTGCTCGACTGGCCCGTGGCGCTTCCCGACGGCACGCCTCTTCCACAGCCCGACGGCGAGACCGCGGCTCTCGGCGCGCACAGCATGCCGCTCGCCGTGTGCGTGCAAGTGCATGTCGACTACGATTCCGCGGGCGCGCCGATGATGGGCATGCTCTCGGTGCACCCGCTCCTGCACCGCCGCGGGCTCGCCAAGTGGACGACCAACGCGGTTGAGCGGCTCGTCACGCACGTGCTCCGCGGACACCGGTTGCTGATCGAGGTCGTGTCGCTGCAGACCTACCTGTTCACGATCTACGAGAAGCTCGGGTTCGTGCGGCTCGGCGACCGCGGGTGGGAAAAGTATGGGGTGTACGACTGGGAGCGCGACATGACGCTACCGTCGACGCTCGTGCTCATGGAGAAGCGATTGACGCCGGTCGTGATGATTGAGGACGAGGAGGAAGTGGAGAGCGATGACGAGGGCGGCGACGATAGCGGCGTCGGGTCCGATAGCGGCGTCGGGTCCGAGAGCCTGATCGACGACGCCGAGGTCGAGCGTGTGGTCGCTGTGCAAATTGAGGCCTAGATTTCGCCGGTTGTCGAGACGAGACGCGTCGTTTCAAGTAGGTAGATGAGGGGCGACGCGGTCGGTTTTGGTTGTTCTTTTTGCTTTCTTTTGGTCGTGGGTCGGCACGCCGGTGCGCGCAAGGAAGCGCTTTTAGCCGTATACTCATTGATAGCCGCCAAGTAACAAGCGCGAACGCGTGGTCTTGTTCTCTCTTTCTCAGTGGATGCTTGGGCGGACGACGAGCAGAAGAGCCCCGTCGTGTCTCAAACCGTTGCGCTGCTCGACTGTCTTTGATCAGAACTAGCGCTTGCACGACCCAACAATCCAAAGAACAAAGCACGGTTTCATTTCAAAATGCACGAGTCTCCCCTTCCAGTCCCCCCTCGCTCACTCGCCATGCTTGAGCACGCGCACCCACTCGCGGTAATTGAACCGGTTCTCGGCGTCGACCGGCGCGCCCTTGAACATGATATCCACCTCCTCGTCGGTGAACCGGTCGCCCATGGCCGTGAGCGCCTCGCGCAGCACGTCGGCGTCAATGAACCCCGTCTTCTTCTCGTCAAACGCCTCGAACGCCAGCAAGATCTCGTGCTCCGGGTCGGTGCCGGACATGCGCTCGCCGAATAACGTGAGAAAGATGGTGAAGTTGATCGTGCCGGACCCGGGCGCGTCGCCAATCATGTCGTCAATATACTCTTCGGTTGGGTTTTGGCCTATTCGGCGGCGCGATGGGTCAGATCCGATGGCGGACGAAGAAAATTGGCGATCGACAGCAAGCACACGTACCAAGACTCGCGAGCATGTCCTTGAGATCGTCCTTGTCAATAAACCCGTCCTGGTCGTGGTCGATCATGGAAAAGGCCTCTTTGAATTCGGCAATCTGCCGCTGGTCGAACATGGCAAACACGTTCGAGTTTTGCCGCTGCGCGCGCTTCTTCTTGCGGGATGACTAGATTGTCACGGCGCGCGCACGTATCAGTACCGTACTCGGCGGGCGCCAGGTTCGATCGGTCATGACGGGATCGCGCTCGCACCATCTTGGCGACAGTTGTGGAGCGACGTAGGTTGCGGGCGGGGTCGAGCAGAGAGCGGGCGTCGCGGTGCAGCGGGTGCGGCAAGTGCGACGGCGGCGGTGCGGGTAGATGATGTCGAGGACGGCGGCGATCAGGGAGAGAAAGGTCGGCCGGGCGCGAAAATGCATGGGGCAGGTCGTGGTGTGTGAAGAGCCCAATCAGCAGCACGTCGCGTCCCGCACAACTCACGTGTGTGGAGACAACGTCGCGCGGCCCCCCCTTTCGGTCGCCCGGCACCGCCCACCCGAAAGTCGCAAACAAGAGCCTTGTTGGAACTTGGAAATGCCGCCCAGAAAAAAGGAAAATAAAGGATCAAAAGACTGCCGATGGGGATTCACTGGAAAAACAAAAAACACTAAGCGAAAATCTGCTCCTCCACGAGCCTACAAACACGGTCTACTCGTCCGACGCCGACAACGCGCCTACCCCTGCGCTCTTTACACGACCGTCGACAGGTGAATCGCGTCCATGGCCCACACCGCCGTGTTGTTGGGCATCAGCGGCAAGATCCGGCGAATGAGGTAGTTCCTCTGGCCCATAAACTTGCTGTTCCCGACGACGCGAATCGGGACCGGGTCGCGGCCGGCCACCGTCATGCGGAAATCGCACGCGCGCGGGTCGTACGGCGCCTTGCCCATCAGTCCGTCGGCCTCCGGGTCCGCATGCGCCGACCCACCCGCGACGTGCCGGACGTAGTAGGACCCGAACCGGCCGGGCACGACGGGCGCCGACGATTCCAAGATCTCGGCCTGGATCTCAAACACGGTGAACGCGTTATGCGCGTTCATCGCGCACGGGATCGTGATCGTGCGCGAGTTGTTGTGCGCGTGGTCGACGGCGACGATGCCGTCGACGCGCGGCGCGTAGGCCGCTGCGTAGGTCTCGGCGCCCGAAAGGTGTGCGTCGTCGTTTACCCAGAACTTGCCCTGCAGGTGGGACGTGTCCCAGTGCAGCGAGTGCGCGACTTCGTTGAGCGGGTACAGCGCCTGCAGCGCCTGGAAACGCTCATCGAGCGGCATGTCCTCCTCGGGTTCCGATCCGAGGACCGACGTGATCGCCTCGACCGCGTCCTTGGCGTAGGCGCTCGGGTCGGCGCGAATGTAGTGCAGGTGCGCAACACCCGTCTGCGGGTAGTAGTAGTGCAGGAGCAGCGCGCGCTTGGGCGTGTCGGGCGTGAACGGCGACCGCGCGGCCAGGAGCATGAAGAAGAGCATGCTCACGCCGACGCCGAAACGAGAGACAAAGTTTTGCCACCAGAGCGGCATCCGGTGGAGCAGCGGCAGCATCGGCGCAAAGTAGAGGACGGTCCCGAGCCAGACGACGACGGAAATGACCACGTCGGTCGGCGCGTCGTACCCCATCCGGCCCGTCAGCGGGACCAGCAGGTTGTTGGCGCCAATCAGGAACGGGTGCACGATGAAGATGGGCAGGATCACAGCAATGTGGTAGTAGAGCGGCGGGTAGAGCGTGGCCAGCAGATGGCTCACGACGTAGACGGCCGGAATCAGCGTCGACGACAGGCCTACCACGGCCATGATGACCATGACGATGGTCCCGAGCAGCAGCGCCGACTTGCGTGCCATGAGCTCGCCGCCGAACGCGCGCGTGTTCATTTGGTGACCCAGGACCAGACCTGTTGTTCGAGCAGTGGACAGGTGAGGTATCTCCGCACGATCAATCGGAATGAGGACAGGAAGCGATTAGAAAAGGCGTACCGAAAAGAGCAATCGGGCCGTAAACCAGGTACGGGAAGTGTTCCTCCGAGAACCACACCATGACCGACCCGGACGATTGCACCGTCATGGCCACGAGCAGTACCAAGAGCAGGCCCATTCCGAGTATGCGCAGCTGGTTGACGATATCGGCCGCGGCCGAGCGCAGCGAGTTGGTCTTGACAAGCGTCAAGACAGCAACGGCGGCCAGGACGAGGTACCCGGCAAGCATGACGTGTGACGGGACCGAGAAGAAGATCAGGCCTACAGAGCATTGACGTTAACACCGGCCAGGGCCAAGAAACAGTGAGCAAAACGAGCATCAAGGCAAGCCAATCGCAACTTACCCATCAGGTCGGTGTAGGTGACGTCATCGGAGGTATCCTCCTCGGCGTCCTGCAGGTTGGCCTCGTACGCAATGTACCGCACAATGTCGAGCGTGTTCTGGCCCATGTGCTGGATCGTGCCCACGGGCAGCCGGTCGACCTCGTCCTTGGCCGTGTGGTAGAGGTAGCTGTGCTCGTAAAGCGCCATGTCGAGTCCGCCCTTGACCTGTGGCGATCTCATGAAGATGCCGTAGTCGGTGTCGGAGAGAATCAGGCCGGAACGGAACAGATCATTTGCCTACGCCGTGAAAATGTGAGTAAGCACCCTTCAATGCTGGGGGGAGGTTGCGGTAAAGACGTTAAAACGCACCAACGAGCTGCCGTGCGGAATCGATGCGTGGTGGTAGGCTTTGAGCATGGTCTGACCCTTGGTCTGGAACAGCACTGCCTTGCCCGCGACGCCCACGGCCTCGAGATTCAAAAGCGTGTTGACCCTACCGCACAAGATGCCGCGTCAACATCACCTCGTGAGAATAAAGCGACGAACTCTAGAAGGACACGCACTCCTTGAACCACGGCGAATTCTCCATGAACGCGGCCGACCCGTCCTGGTACGTCTCCTCGGCGCCGTTCCACAGGAACACGATCGAGTTCTTGATGCGCCGCGAGTCCGTGACCAAGACGCGCAGCGTGTCGAGCATGACCGCGACGGGCAGCGTTGCGTCGGCAGCGCCGCTGATACCGTGAACAGCGTCTGGTGAATGGCTTGGCGGTGAGCACACGACCAACACCGCAAAAAACGGTGGAGAGCACACAGAACATACCAAAATGCGTGTTAATGATGAGCGCCTTGTCCGAGACGCACTCGGTGCACGGCAAGCGCACGGCAATGTTGGTGATGTTGTCGAACGTCTTGATAATTGGGAAGCCGGCAAGAGCAAAGAAATGCTGGCCAGACTCGTGCGACACGGCCACTTCCATGGGCTGCAACCGCAGCGGGTCGGCCTGCACAGAGTCAATCTCGTTGAGAATGTAGCGAATCGTCCACTCCTCGCCATAGCTGCCGACACCGCGATCTATGGACACTGCACGTCAGTTTGCACATCGTTCGGATCTATGAGCCAGCAAGCTCGCAATTCAGCACGCAAAACGCAAAACGCAGCAAATGGCGGCGAAAATGCGGACCTGGCACATTTTGCGTGATGGCGCGAATGTGGTCGCGCGCACGCTCCTCGGAAAACTGGTTCTTGACCGTGGCCGGCACGGGTTCCGGCAGCAAATAGTGGTAAAAGGTCATCCACGACCCGAGGATACTGATCCAAAAGACGAGCGTCCACATTTGCTTGGCGGTCGTCATGTTGCGCGGGTGGAATGATGCCACAAAGTCCATGGTCTTCTTGAGGTCGCGCTCGAAATCCTCGTAGCGTGTCGAGGCCGGCGCCTCCTTGGTGCCCTTGTCGCCCATGGTGGTGGTTGCGCTGGTCGTGCTGCTCCGGTTCTCGTTGAGGTCGGCAAACGTTCTGGCGCGGGCGGTCTGGTATTTGCAGCGGGAGCGGGGAGCGAGGAGCTCGTTCGTGCTGGTGCTGCCGCTCGAGCGTCGTGGACGCTGGTTTGGATTGCGTTCGTCGGTGGAGAAATGGAAGTGGAGGAAGAACTTGTCCCTGCTGTCGTTGATCACTACTGCCAGACGTCAGCCTGCCAGAGTGGCGGGAAGGCGAAACAGGACGACAGCTCGAAACAGTAGGTGGCCGATGCGACACGTAGCTCCCACTTCGAAGCGGTCACGTTGGAATGATGCCCTTGATCGCGATTCTGTCCCCCAGACCCAACATGCTTCCACGTCGAACTTCTCCAACCTCCCACCGCACACTGCGGATCATCGCGCAACGCACGCAGAGCTAATCACCGTCGGCATCGCCGGCTGCAAAGAACATTTAAGAGAACTCGATGCAATGATCTTTCAAAAACAAGGGCACTTTCCGCCAATGCGCAGAATGGGACATGTAGGCTCCTTTGCGCGAACTGGCGGCCGTGACAAAGTTGGGGCCTTGTGGCCAGAATGGTCGATGGTTGGTCGTGGTCGATTTGCAGCAGGTGAGTACCGTCGCAAAGTGGTGACAAGGAACGATCCAAGGGGGTGGGAAGTCGAGTGTCATCGGTAGAGTCCACGGGAACGACAAGCACGTGAAGATCGTCACCATTCTACCTGCGTTGTCCTGTCTCAAAGCCAGCTCGTGGTGCACCACATCCATAAAAACACATCGTCGAGCTGCTTCGTGTCATGGTCGGTCAGTGTTGAGGCCCATCGAGGCCCGATGAGGTGGAGAAAACGCTGCAACCTTCCGAGGAGGCCATGATGAGAGGAGCACGTTCAAAGTCGCGGGCGACGCGACACGACACGACGCGACACGACAGTCGCGATGGGCACTGAGTAGTCGGCGTCCGACCCGTGCTCCCTACCGCTGTGCAAGACAAGTCATTCCCCATCACCGTCGCGACCGGGTCCAGCTCCGGCAAATAAGGGGCATCTCGCGTGGACGATGGATGTGGATCGAGGACATGCCGTGGTGCTGCACGAACTCAACGCGATAGAAATTCGCGTGCCTGTCACCGAAAATCCCCTTTGCACGACCCGCCTGATCATCATTTTTGCCTGCGAGCAAAACAGACGCGTAAACGCGCCGTTGTCCACCCAGCGGCGGACCCAACGGTGGTGGTGGACTCATGGATTCTTGTACCTCGCCGGATATATTGGTCACGACTAACTCGCGGCCGCATGCATGGAGCTGTGGGTTGAAAGTTCAGCCGTGTCAAACGACCATCGAAGCGGGCGGAGCCAACTCTCAACTCTCCACCCGAACGAGTTGGTGGAGGAGACCGGTGTTCAGAGGTTTGTTGCACGAGACGAGCGCGACGCCTCCTTGGCGCCTGGCGCAGTGGTGATGGTCGTGCACGGCCGAAGCCCAGCCATTGATGACCCATTCCGACGCTGACTGAACCAACCTGGCGAAGGTTTTCCGTGACGTTTTCTTTGAGCTGCCGGCTGCATGCGACGGGAAAAGATGAAGCGCAGCGGAGTGGAAGCATAAGCACGCGCGAAACGAACTTGTGGCGGTCGTCGGCACCACCCGGACCCAGACGCCACATGGTACGCGTGGGGCCTTCTGGCGCCTCATCAGCGCCACCGATTGAGCCATCTTCTGTTGGTATCCGCGCAATGATGGGCGACATCGTCGGGCTCAGGAGGCTCGGGCCCGCTTGCTGCGGCAGTCGAGCGGCAGGCGAGTATAAGATGCTGGCATCGCCCCGCCTATCGATGCTCCCATCGTCTCTCGATACTCTGTATCGCCGCTTCTCGCTCCTTGTCTCGCTCGTTTGACGCCTGGGTCTTCCACCGTCAAACCAACAACACCAACTTCTCGTTCGTGTCCGACGCGCGTGCAACTGTTTCTGGACTGTTTCGCGGCGCCGCCACACTCGTTCCCACGATGGTGCAGTGGTACTCTTGGTTTGTGAGGTACGTCGCCGAGCTGCTCTTCTATTTCTCGTTCTCGAACTGGCGGTCGAGCTGCACGCACGACCGACGACGTCCGCGGCAAACCTGCACGAGCCGAACCGGAAAGCTGACGATGCGACGCTCGCGCTGTCTTCTCCACCAGTTTCACGGCCGCGCTCGGCGGCTTCTTGTTCGGCTATGAAGTCGGCATCATCAACTCGGTCTTGGAAATGGACCAGTTCCGAGTGTTCTTTGGCATGTCCGACCTCGGCAGCGACATGACGACGCTGACCGACACGGCATCTGCCAAGGACTACAAGGCGCAAATCACGTCCTTCTTCCTGCTCGGGTGCATTCCGGGCGCGCTCTTCATTGCCGTCGCTGCCGATTACCTGGGCCGCAAGAAGTCGATTTGGCTTGGCTCGCTGCTCTTCTCGGTCGGTGCTCTCATTCAGTCGCTCGTCGCAGCCGAGTCCGTTCCGGCGCGCGTGCACACCATCATGGCTGGTCGTTTCATTGGCGGCTCGGGTGTCGGTATCCTGTCCATGTCGGTTCCGCTCTACATTGCGGAAATGGCGCCGACGGACATGCGCGGCCGTTTGACGTCGGTGCAGCAGCTCATGATCACCATTGGTATCGCGGTCGCGTCCATCATCAACGCCATCATCATTGGCGCGTTTGACGGCGCGCCCAAGGACGACAACAAGCCGTGGCGTCTCGCTCTTGGTATCCAGGCCGGTCCCGGTTTCCTGCTCTTCCTCATGCTCTTCTTCTTGCCCGAGTCGCCGCGCTGGCTCATGTTCCGCGACCGCGAGTCCGACGCGCTGACCGCTCTCGCCAAGCTGCGCCAGTCGGAGCAGGCGTCGCCAGCCGTGCAGGCCGAGTACAAGGAGTACAAGGACTCGATCGAGGCCGAGCGCCAGATTGGCACCGCCAGCTGGTCGGAGCTGCGTCGTCCCGGCATCTTCAACCGTCTCGTGCTCGGCGTCGTCCTGCAGTTCTTCCAGCAGTGGACGGGCATCAACGCCGTCATGTACTACTCGTCGTCGCTCTTCATTGGCATGGGCATCCCCAAGGCTACAGCCACCACGGTCAACGTTGTCGTGCAGGCGCTCGTCAACGTGCTCTTCACGCTGCCCGGCATGTACCTGATTGAGCGCGCCGGCCGCAAGAAGCTGCTCGTGTGGGGTGGGCTCGGCATGGCCGCGTTCATGTGGGGGCTCGTGCTGTTTGTCAACCTGTTTGCGTCGAACCTGCCCGTCGCCGTTGCCGACATCAAGGAGGGCATGGAGATTCCCGGCAACGCCAAGACCTTTTCGATCCTCGCGGCCATTTGCATGTACTGCTACGTGGCCTGCTTTGCGTCGACGTGGGGCCCCGTCGTGTGGGTCTACCAGTCGGAGATCTTCCCGCTGCGCATTCGCGGCAAGGGCACTGGGATCGCAACGGCCTCCAACTGGATCAACAACTTCATTCTCTCGTACGTGTGGCCGTACGCCGAGGCGCTCGGCGCCAACCAGTACATTGTGTTTGGCACGACGGGTCTCGCCATGGCCGCGTTCGTGCAGTTCTTTGTGCCGGAAACCAAGGGCAAGTCACTCGAGCACATGGACGAGGTGTTTGGGTTCACGTCCAATGAGGCTGCCGACCTCAAGGCGTAAAAAGAATGTCGATGGATGCGCGCCGCGAGCCGGCGCCGCTGGAGTGTGGGTCATGATGTGATCTTTTGTAGCCGTTTTGTTTCTTTGTCGTTTTGGGTGATTTCGGTCCGTCCTTTTTTCCTGTGCGCGCGAGATTCGGGTCGTCGAATCTATTTACCATACGCGCTTGCCCGCGCCCCATTCCTCGCGTTTGGTCGAGTATTGGAGCTGGCAATGAGAATGCATGAAATGAAAGCGTTTGTGATATGTTCTCAGCTTGGGTTGAACGAGCGCCGTCGCTTTCTTGGATCATCACTGCCCGTTCAGCGCGCACACTTGCAATACAGCTTGATGTTGCGTTTCCATTTGTTCTATGAGCAGTCGTGGAGAGAGATCAGGTCTCAGTGAACGAGAAAGCAGTGAGGCTGCACGTCGGTGCCTGTCAGGCTTCACCAATCCGGATCAC
The DNA here is from genome assembly GCA_000151295.1 of Allomyces macrogynus ATCC 38327. Classification (NCBI taxonomy): domain Eukaryota; kingdom Fungi; phylum Blastocladiomycota; class Blastocladiomycetes; order Blastocladiales; family Blastocladiaceae; genus Allomyces; species Allomyces macrogynus. The sequence continues at coordinate 551,696 of GG745340.1, read as the reverse complement.
ATCGACGACAGCGCCTGTTGCTGCTCCACCATCATCTCCTCTGTCACCCCGTACTCTGCGCAACTTGCTGCATCAGCACCATGGCCGATTCTTTCGCGCAGATCCTGCAACTCGTGTCCACCTTGCCGCTGGTCTACCAGGGCACCGCCGACAGTATGCGCCACCCGCTCCAACCACACCAACACAATCCGAATCCGACCGCCTGAACCTGACCCGCACCAGTTTTCGTGCCGCAGATCCACGCTCCGCAAGAACATGACGAAGACCAGTCCCCGCCCACGTCCGCGTCCGCGCGCACACGCACCATCACCCCACCTACGCAAGCTTCCGCGCCAGCCTCGCCCTCGCGTACCCCACCTTCGTCGCGCAATTCTCCGGCTACCGCCACGGCCGTTCCGTCGGCAACAGGCGGCATGTACTGCGCGGCATGCAAAAAGTCGTTTGCGACGGCGCAAACGTGGGCCGCGCACGAGCAGTCGGGCAAGCATCAGCAAAATGTCAAGAAGATGGCGGGCAAGACCGGATCGCCGGCACGCACGCCACCGCGGGTCGGGACACCGCCGTCACGCTTGGGGACGCCACCGAAGGCGTCGTCAGTGCGGGGGTCGCCTGCATCGGTGGGGGTTGCGGCGGGGAGTGCGGAGTCGGTGGGAGCGGGGACGACGGCGGCGATTGCCGGTACGCGTGTTGTTCGCGCTTGTCGACACGATTTGGTGAGCGGGCAAGACTAACGGCGACGACGAGATAGAGGTTCTGCTCAAGCTGAAAAAGGCCAAGGCGATCGAGGACGGCAACGCGTCGCTCGCCGCCACCGTGTACTGGAATATTGCTCAAGGTCATCATCACGACCAGCCTGGACCCGAAGCAACTTGTTTCTGACGTTTGGCCCACTTTTAGCACTCTGGTCCATGCACCGTGACCCGCGCGACACGGCCGTGGCCCTGCTGCACCTGTGGAAACTGCTCGCCAAGTACACCGACGCGACCACGGCCGCAACGCCCCCGCCGCTGCAGCTCGGCCTCCCGCCAGAACGGCGCCGCGTGCAAGTCAACCTCGCGCTCGCGCGGCTGCTGTCCACGGTGGGCGGCCGGCAAGCACCACCGCGCGACCTCGTGCGGTCGTGGGTTCAGCTGGCACTACCACCGGGTTTGGTCAGCGCCGTCGACGCGCTTGTCGCGGACCATCAAGACGCGCTCGGCCTTCGTGCAAGAACCACGGCGGCGTGGCTAGCGACAGTCTCGTCTCGGGGTACGCAGGCGACGGCCGCGGCGAGCGCACGGGTCTTGACGCCATCGCAGATCGGCGCGGTTGTGGGTCAGTGGGTGGAGAGGACTGAGTGGACGGCGCCGGAACTCGGCGAAGCTGCGCGGCTCTTTGCGGACCGCGTGGAGGGGCTCGGGATGGCGGTTGGACTGGCGGCATTGGCGCGCGGCATGGCCGAGGACAGGTACGCTGCCCACTCTCTGTGAATGTTTGTTTGATGATGTCTTTATCACTCTCACACGACTCGTAGTGTGCAACGTGTCGACGCGACGCTCCAGATCATGGGCATGCTGCGTGATCACGGCCGGTTCGCCGACGTAGTGTGCTGGGCGGCCGACGCGCTCGCGGTCCACACCAGCGTCCGCGAGGACACGGCGATCCGGGCGAAACTGGCCGAGACCGCGCTCGAGGGTCTTGCCGCGGCCATTGAGCTCATCGACGTCGTCTCGGCACGCCGTCTCCTCGACCAGGCTGGCGCGGTCCTGGGGTCGGGTTGGATTGAGCTTCAGGTACTGTCAGAACGCGTCGATGGACGTGCATGGCTTTTGTGCGACGCTAACCTTCCCCACGTTTCTTACTTAGTGGGTCGCATGGTGCGTGCGCGCACCAGCGGCACCACCGGCGCACCGCGTTGCCGGGCACATGCTCTACCGGCAGGTGCAAGCGGCGCTGCTCGCGGCGGGCCGCAGCAGCAGCAGCAGCAACAATGGAGGTGCGCGCAGTCTTGCAACAATGGCGGGTAGCGCGGCGGCAGCGCGGCGGTGGGGAGGCGCGGTTGGGCGGGCGGCGCGCGTGAGCGGGTTGGTGGTGGGCGGCGCGTCGTAATGAATGAAGGGTGATGTTGTCGTTGGAGACTTGCGCTGCCAGGCCACCAGCGTCCGGTTGGACGCGTTCGCTTTCTCGTCGTCGTTCTTTGGCGGGAAGGTGGCGGCGGTGGCGGCACGGTTGCGCTGCTTGGGCGGCTTGACTTTGCGGCAGCGGCAGGGACACGGCGCATGTGGGCGCGGCGCCCTGCCAGCGCTGTCGCGGAAGGGTGACGGGAATGGCTTGATGGCAGGGCGGCGTGGCCCACCGACCGGCCGAGTCCCTGCCACGGCCGCCGCGGCCGCGCTTCCTCTCGCCAACGCACCACGCACCAACCACCACCAACGAACGGCCTGCTCGAGCACGCGGCCATATCTTCCCCGCCCACACGCGCACACGCTCGCCCTCCCCGCCGCCCGCCCGCGGCGCCCTCCCACGCCCACCGTGCGCGTGCGCCGCGCGCCCGCCGCGCTCGCCACCCGACGCCGCGGTGATCGGCTGCCCACGCCGCGTCCCCTCCATTGCCCAAGGAACGCGATTCCGTCGGTCGACCCCACAGATCCCTGCGGCCGCGACCGCCCAACCGTGCCACACGACAAGTCGCCGCACGCCCGCCCCTGCCGACCGAACGCGCGCGCCGTCCCCCGCTCGCGCTCGCGCTCGACCGGTCCCTTGCGACCGTCACCCCCCCTGCCCGCCGGCCCCGCGCCCGCCCGCGGACAGCAAGCAAGCACCCGCGCCCGCAATCGCAACCGCAACCGCACCCCGCCCAGTCCCCCGCGCCGGCGCCGCCAAGATGGTCAACTACGTTGTGCTCGGCGGCGGCGTCGCGGGCGTCACGTGCGCCGAAGAGCTGTCGCGGCTGGTCGGCGACGGCGACCAGATCTACCTGCTCTCGCAGTCGCGCATTCTCAAGGTGCGCTGCGTCTTCTCTCCTCTCGGCCTCTCAGGCGCGCCGTCGTGCCGCCGGGTCGGCCGGTGTCCCCTCAACTCTACCGTGGAACTGATCACTCCATTCTCCCCCATTCTCCCCTCCCCGCGTTGCACACACCGCGAACCAGATCGTCACCAATGTCCAGGCCATTTCCAAGACGACCGAGACGTTCGACCTCGTCCCAACCGACCTCGAGCAGTACCGCGTCAAGTCCAACTTCCACGTCCTGCAGGGCGCCGTCACGCACATTGACCGCCAGGCCAAGACGCTCGTCACCAACGCCGGCACCTCTTACCGCTACGATAAGCTGTGCATCGCGACCGGCGCGCGCCCGCGCACGCTCGTCGACCACCCGCACGTCGTCGGCATTCGTGACATCGAGTCAGTCGATGCGCTGTGCTCAAGGCTCTCGGCGGCGCGCCGCATCATGGTCGTCGGCAACGGCGGCATCGCGCTCGAATTGCTCAACGAGATTCGTCGCATTCCGATTGTCTGGGCCATCAAGGACGCCTATCTCGGCAATACCTTCTTGGATGCGGGCGCGTCTACATTTTTCATGCCGCACTTGTTTACCAAGAATGAGCCCACGCACTCGCGGTTGCTACCGCCACCACCACAGCCAGCGGTACCGCCCAAGTCGCCCGGACGCGTCAGTGCCAAGAAACCCAAGTCGCCGTCGAAGCGCCGCGCTTCTACCGCAGCAGTCCCTCCCATCTCCTCCTCCTCCTCCGACTCGTCGTCGTCATCGTCCTCCAGTTCATCGACGTCGACCAAGTCTGCGACCAAACGCCCGCGGCACGGCACCGCGTTGGACGACCTGCGCACGCCCGGCGCGTCGCTCGGGCCCGTCTGGCGCGCGTCGCTCGTTCTCCCACCGCCACGGCTCCAGTCCGGCTATTCCGACCGAGAACTCGTCATTGAGACACAAGTCACTGTCACTGCTGTGTGGGGGCCCGACGACGACGACGAGGCCGATGGCCGAGCTGCCAAACGGCCCACCCCGACTTCCGCAACCCACGACGAAGCCCAGGCTGCCGCTCATGCTGCCGTGCCAAGACTCACCAACCCGATCGAGTTTGTCCCGGACTTGACGCGGTTTGGCGAGGGCCGGCTTGGGCTCGTTCCGCGCGACGAGATGCGACCCGGCGAAGTCGCCATGCCGTTCCCGCCGTCGGCGCACGCTCTCTCGTCCAGTCCTGCGGCTGCGTCAGCGGGAGGCACCACGCCAGCGCCGATCCAGACGCGTGCCGACGAGTGGCCGCTCTACGTGCGGCTCTCCAACGGCAAGGTTTACGGCGTCGACCTGCTCGTCTCGGCCACGGGCGTCGTCCCCAACGCCGAACTCGCGGCCGAAATCGGCCTACCGCTCGCGTCGTCGCGGCGCGATACCAATTCCTCCAACACGCGCACTTCCCCGCCACCCCCAACCTCGGCCGCACAAGTCGCCGCACACGTTGAGGCCAGCGTCCGCCCGACCGCGTGTGACGGCGGGATTCTCGTCGACAAGGGCATGCGCACGGCCGACCCGGACATTTACGCCGCAGGCGACTGCGTCACCTGCGCGTGGAATGACCAGTCGCCGCACTGGTTCCAGATGCGGCTCTGGTCGCAGGCGCGGTTGATGGGACTGCAGGCCGCGCGATCCATGGTCCGGGATACTGCGCTCGCGTCTAATACCGCGGTGGCTGTACCTGCTCCGTGGCCCGCGACAGTGGCCACGTCGCCGCCCGCCATGGCGTCGCCGCTGATTCCGCCGGCACCGAGCGCGCCGGGGGCCCCGCCGACGCCGTTCTCGCCAGATATGGCGGAAGCTGCGGCGGCTGCGGCTGCGGCGAGATCGCCCGCGGTCGCGGGGTCGCCGCCGCTGATCTCGCGCACGTGTTGAATGCTGGCGGTAGTAACGGGCACGCGGCGGTGCCGCTCTTCCCGCCGCCCCCTGCGTCGCTCCCCGGATCGCCTGCCCTCCTCGACACGAACCCGGTCGCCGCGTCGTCCCCCGCGCTCGGCACCCTCGCGCCGCCACCCGCTCTACCTGTCCCAGCAGTGCACTCGCAAGACCAGCTGGTCCTACCGGACGGCCGCATCCTACCGCCGCCGCTCGACGTGCACTTTTCGCTGTTCGCGCACGTGTCGCGGTTCTTCGGGTTCAAGGTGGTCTTACTCGGTCTCTTCAACGCACAAGGGCTCGCGCCGGGGAGTTACGACGTGATGGTGCGCAGCTCGCACCCGGGCGAGTACGTCAAGGTTGTGAAAGACCGAGCCACGCGCCAGTTGCGCGGCGCCATGCTAATTGGCGAGACCGAGTTGGAGGAAGTGCTCGAGAACCTGATTTTGACGCGCGCCGACGTCTCGTTCATGGAGGAGGCCGTCCTCGAGCCGGATATGGACTTGGACGCGCCCGTGTTTGCGGCCGACGGGCACGGCGAGTTTGGGAGTGGCGACGAGGAGGATGTGAAGGGCGGAGGGTGGGATATGGCTGCCGCGTTTGCCGCGTCGCCCGCGCACGGCGGAGGGAGTAATGGCGCGCTTGGGGGAGAGAGTGAGAACGATGACGAGGTCCTGCTCGACGCGCACCCGCTCGCCAACGTTGCGCTCTTCTAGCCGCGCGTGATCTGGCCACCCGCTGCCCGCGACCGCCGCCGCAGAGTGCAGATTATAATTTTTTTTGATGGCGGTCGTGGTTCGTGCTGTATTGGCCGTGCTGAAGTATGCGCATCGATGATATCCCGTTTCTTGTTGTGGTCGGCCTCGTCGTCGCCGTCGTCGTCTGGGCCGCCGTTTTGCTGAACGGCATGATAGCTGCGCACGAGGTGCCGTCCCACAGTCCCCACGCGTGCACGCGAGTCTTTGCGAGTCTCTTTCGCTCGCTCTGATCGCATCACCTCTCGCCTTTGGCCGACTCGGTTACAACACCGGGCCCGACGCGCACACGAGCACATACGCGCTTCAAACGTCCAATCAAAACGACGCGCGATTGAGTCAAGCTCGGCGATGGCGATCATTGTGGCGCCCGGCTAAAGGTGCTGCTGGTTCGCGCCTCAATGCCGTCTGATGGCCGGCATGACCGGTCCGCAGCTTGCCTTCACGTCCCATCGTTTCCTATTTATCTTTCTCGCTCCCCGCCTTCTCCTGCACGCTTTGCTGACGCCCAGCACTTGCAGCTACTGCAGAGCGGTTACGTGCCGACGTCCGCACCACGCACCCCGCCGTACTTCAAGAGAGTACCAGTTGCAGCAGCAAGCGCGGTCGACGATCCTCGTCCGAAAAGGCTGTCCTGGCCTCCGAACTGCGCCGTGAACCATGGCCGACGCCATGACCGCGGCCGCGACGCCAGGTGCCGGCGTTTGGCATGCATTGTGCCCGTCTGGCAATTGGGTGCGTGTTCCCAGCTCGACCTACCGTTGCTGCCATGAAATCACTTTGATCACGACTGATGCCTTGCTTCCCCGCTATAGTCGACTCTCGACCCAGGCAACGACGACATCCACGGCTCGTGCCTGCTAATCTGGGTCGTTCTGACGGCCATCCCCGCCGCGACCGCCGCGTTCATCTGGGCGCTCTACCACGTACAGTACCGCCACCGGTCCTCTACGGCATACACGCCTGTCGCTGCCGACCCGCTCATCGACGCCGACTCGGACTATGCCGCCGAGCTCGCCACGTCTGAAGTCGCGCCCGGCGCCGGACTGTACGCACCCGGTACCGTGCTCGATATCGTGCGCGACGTGAACGCGGCGCGCGCGCGGTCGTTCACGCGCCGTGCTGTGGTCGCGGTTGCGGCTGCGTACGCCGTATCGCTTGTGCTCGGCGCGGTTCTGGCCGCGCCGGTCGCGCACGCCGTCACGTGGCAGGCCGTCCATGCTGCGTTTGCCGCTCTGCTCGTGGTTGCCGCGGTGCGGGTCCCGTCGACGCGTATCGGCGCGGTCGCGGCTGTCGCTGCCGTCGACGCCGTGTGCATGGTCCTCTACCTCCGCGCGGCCATTTTCGGCGGCCACGCTGTCGTCGAAACCGTCCAGGTCCTGCTCGCCGTCACGTCGTGTACCTTGGCCGTCATCGAGTACAACCGCGCGACGCGCGCCGCACAATCGGCCATCCTCGCCGCATCCCCCACCTCCGCCGCTGACCAACCCGCTCCCTCGCTCGAACCCGTCGCGACCGTCTGGCAGCACCTGACCTACTCGTGGTTCACGCCGCTCGTTTACGCCGGCTTCCAGCGCCCGCTAGAGCTCGGCGACCTCTGGGACCTGGTCCTCGACGACAAGTCCTCTGCCGCGATTCGCGAGTACCATGCGCACGCGCGTCCCGGGCGGTCGGCGATCGTCGCGGCCATGACGGCACTTCGCGTGCCGATGATCACGCAAATCCTGCTGAGTCTCGTCTACGCGTTGATGACCTTCTGCGGCCCCTTTTTCCTGAACCGGTTGCTGGCATTTCTCGAGCGCGGCGACCGCGAAAGTGGCGAGATGGAGCCGTGGATGCTGGTCGGCGGAATGTTTGTCACGGCCACGGCCACGTCGTTTGTTCAAGGGCGCATGTTCTTTCTAGGCCGGCGCGTCGGCACGCGGCTGCGCGCGATCTTGACGTCGTTGCTGTACCGCAAGACGCTCACGCGGAACCAGTACGCAGCGCGCGCCGACGGTGACGACGAGAGCAAGAAGAAGAAGCAGGACATCAATGTCCTGATTGGCCCGGATCTCGGCCGCGTCGTCGAGTTTATTTGCCAGCTGCCGTTCCTGATTGTCACGCCGCTGCAGATCGTGCTGGCCATTGCCGGGCTCTACTATGTCCTCGGGTGGCCGGCGCTCACGGGGGTCGCGCTGCTCGTCGTCACGATGCCGCTGCAATCGTGGTCTGGCAAGTTGGTCGAGGCGCGGCAGCAGACGCTCATGGGGTCGACCGACGCGCGTGTCAAGAAGACACAGGAGGTGCTGCAGGGGATTCGGATCATCAAGGTACACATGCGCGCCCGCCGTTCTTTTTTCCTTCACGATGGGGGTGCTGAACTAACAGATCGCATCAACGTAGTACTTTGCCTGGGAGCGTCCGTTCGCCGCGACCCTCACCGCTCTCCGCGACAAGGAAATGCGCGAAATGCGCCACTATTGGGTCACCATGGTCGCTGTTCAAGTCATGTACCAGATCGTGCCGACGCTAGTCTCGCTGCTCACGTTCGTCACCTACACGAAAGCCGCGGGCCACGCGCTCGATGCGACCACCGTCTTCACGTGCGTCTCGCTCTTCAACGCTTTGCGCATGCCGCTGTTCGACTTGCCCGACCGCATCATTCGGCTGTTCGAGACCAAAGTATCGGTACAGCGCATCCAGGCGTACCTCGATGACGTCGATGTCGTCGACTACACGGTGGACTCGACACGCACCAGTGGGCCGTACATCGGCGCCGTGCGCGCGACCCTGTCGTGGCCCGCCGGGTCGGTGACGGCGTCGACTGCAGTCGCGGAAACGACACCGCTGCTCGCCGCACCCGGGTCGTCGTCGCCGCAACCCGCCGCGTTCCAGCTCAAGGACGTCACCCTGTCCATCCCGCGCGGGAAACTGACCGTGATCCTGGGCCCGACGGGCGCCGGGAAAACCATGCTCCTGCACGCATTGCTCGGGGAACTCGCGCTCGACTCGGGCCGCGTCTGCATGCCGCACACGCCCATCGCCTATGTCCCGCAGCAGCCATGGCTGCTCAACGCGACCGTGCAGGAAAACATCCTTTTCGGGACCCCCGCCACCGACCAGCGTGACCGGTATCAACGCATTCTCGCCGCGTGCGCACTCGTGCGCGACTTGGCTGTGCTCGAAGCGGGCGACCAGACGCAGATTGGTGAGCGCGGGATCGCGCTGTCGGGCGGACAAAAGGCAAGGGTGTCGCTCGCGCGTGCGTGCTTCATGGACGCGGATGTAGTGCTGCTCGATGATGTGCTTGCCGCGGTCGACGCGCCGACGGCAGCACACTTGTTTGTGGAGTGTCTCCTGGGCGAGTTGCGGGGGCGCACGCGCGTGCTGGTCTCGCATAACGTGGCGCTCGTCGCGTCACGGGCCGACCATATCGTGTATGTCAAGGAGGGGAGAGTCGTCGCTGAGGCGGACTCTGTCGAGGACGCGTGCGCGCAGTTGGTGGCCGCGGGGCTCGAGGCCGAGGCGAAGATGCTGGCGGAGACGGCGACGCCCGACTCGTATGGCGCGCCGGCGAAGGGGAAGGGGAAGGCGAGGGCCTTGACGACCAGCATTGATGCCGACGCTGATGGCGAAGGCGACGAGGAGGATGGTAAGCCGCTGGCCAAGGCGCACCAGCTCGTCTCGACCGAGGAGCAGGCCAAGGGCACCGTCGAATGGGCCGTCTACAAGACGTATATCGCGGCGTCGGGCGGCGTGCTCTGGTGGACGGCGCTGCTCGGCAGTCTCTTTGTCCCGCAGCTGCTCCTGGTCGTGCAGGATTGGTGGCTCAAGACGTGGGCCGAGGCTTACACGCAGACCTCTGTCTACATGCATTTTGCGGTCGTGCCGATGGGCGCGTTCAAGGCCGCCGCCAGTAACGAAGCCGACACGCAGCCGGACGTCGACGTCAACTACTACCTGCTCGTCTACCTCGGTCTGGGCCTGATCAACATTGCCCTCGCGTTTGCCGCCAACATGATCGAAATGTCGCGGTCGCTCGCGGCCGGCCGGATCTTGCACGCCGACCTGCTCACGCGCATTCTCGGCGCGCCAATCTCGTGGTTCGACAGCACGCCAATCGGCCGTGTCTTGAACCGCATGTCCAAAGACATCCAGACCGTCGACCGCGAAGTGATCTTCTATCTGACGGGCACGTCCTGGGCGGGCGTGTCGGTCCTGATCGTGATCGGCGTCGTGACCGTCATCGCGCCGACGTTCATCATCTTTGTCCTGCCCGTGGTCTTGATGTACCGGTCGGTCTCGCAGCTTTACCTGGCGACGAGCCGCGAACTGAAACGCATCGAGTCGACGACGCGGTCCCCGATCTACTCGTGTTTCGAGGAAACGGCCGCGGGCACGTCTGTGATCCGCGCGTTCCACAAGCACGCGCAGTTTATGACGCGCGTGCACAAGACCGTGGATACCTACCACCGGGCCTATTTCTACCTGTGGACGTCCAACCGGTGGCTCGGGACGCGGATTGATTTCTGTGCCAACATCTCGGTCCTCATGTGCGGCATCCTGATTTTGATGGCGGGGAACAGTATGTCGGCGGGGACGGCCGGGCTCGCGCTGTCGTGGGCGATGCCGATCGCGGACGTGTGCCGACTGTATGTGCGGCTCTACGCGCTTGCTGAAATGGGCATGGTGCGCACTATCTTCTCCACCCGGGTGTTCTTTGCGGGGCATTTTCTCACGAGCAAACTATTCCGCTTTAGAACTCGGTCGAGCGCGTGCTCGAGTACACGCAAATCGAGCAGGAAGCACAGGGCGGTGCGGCTCCCGCCACCACGCAATGGCCGATGCACGGCGCTGTGACCGTCCGGGACCTGGTCCTGCATTACCCGTCATCGACGACGCCCGTCCTGCACGGCGTCTCGTTTGCGCTCAACCCGCGCGAAAAATGCGGCGTCGTTGGCCGCACCGGCGCGGGGAAGTCGAGTCTGGCACTCGCGCTCCTGCGCATGATCGAGCCTCTGTCCGGAACGGTCGAGATTGACGGCGTGCGCGCGTCGGATTTGGATTTGGAGGTCTTGAGGTCGCGCGTGACTATGGTCCCGCAGGACGTGGTTCTGTTCGAGGGTACCGTCCGGTCCAACCTCGACGTGCTCGGCGAGTTTGACGACGCGGCCTGCTGGAGCGCGTTGGCGCGCGTGCACTTTTTCGAGTCCACCGTGCAGGCTGTCGATGCCGTCGACGCGGCGGCCGCGGCCGATGATCATGGCAGTTTTGCGACGACGACCGCGACGACGTGGACGCTCGACTCGAAGATCGACGCCGGCGGCAAGAACCTGAGTGTCGGGCAGCGGCAGCTGTTGGCGCTGGCCCGCGCACTCGTACGGCGGTCGAAAGTGATTATTTTTGACGAGTCCACGGCCAACGTGTCGAACGACCTCGACGCCAAGATCCAGCACACGATCCGCGAAGAATTTGTCGACTCGACGGTGCTGTGCATTGCCCACCGGCTGCGCACGATCGCCGACTTTGACAAGGTGCTCGTCATGGACCACGGGCGCGTGGTCGAGTTTGGTGCGCCGGCCGACTTGTTGCGTAACCCCGAGGGCATGTTCTTCCACATGTGTCGCGAGTCGGGCGAGTTTGAGCACCTCGCGGCGCTCGCGGCGGCGCGGTCCACCCGCGGAGCCGTGGGGGACGCCGTGCTCCCGGCAGGTGTCTAGGTCGGTTCATGGTGCTGCCTGGACGTGATGGCGCCGCTACAATCCGTTTTGATCGTTGTTGCTGTGATTGCTGCTGTCTTGTGGCTTTCATCCGTTTTTGCTGGACATTGCCGTCTTATCTTCACAGACATAGGCCGTCCACCCATGGAATAATATAGCGTCGTAGACAAGAAATCGTGCGTGGTTCGCTTTGTTGATGAGGATGGAGGATGGAGAGCGACGCGACTGAAAACAGCCAGTGTTCGCAACGAGCGACGCGGGCACGTGCACTCGAAAGCGGGCGGGCTGCGCGCCCTTTCCGCTCTTTTTGGCTGGCAGCTTGGCGTCGGTCGGCGACACACCGAAGGGCGCCTCGACACCCCACCACGTCCTCGACGCGGCCGCCTTGCTGCACCACCACCAACGCCAGCCGCGCCTGCACGACGCCGGCCACCCAACGCGCAACTCCCCGCACTGCACGCGCCCGCTCGCCTGCCGCACGTCGCTCTGCAACAACCGTTATCCACCGCTCCATCACATCGCGCCGTTCGCGCGACCGACCAACCCTTTCAGCCAACCCGCCGCCGGACTGCGCGCTCGCCTCGTTGATCGACCCAGCCGCCATGTCCGCCCCGCAGCCGCCCGCCGCCGGCACGCCTGTCCAGGTCAAGCTGGTCCTGCTCGGTGCGTGCACCACCCCGCCGCGCGTCGTCACGCCGTTGACGTGGATCGCAGCAAGCTGACGCGCAGTTGCCTTGCGCCACCCCCTCACCCACCCCCACGCTGCGTCTGCGCGTGTTGTCTTGCTCCCTGTCTCGTCCCTGTATCATGATAACGCGGTCTCGGAATGAATGGATCTTCTGTGGTTCATTCCGCGAACGCAGGTCAAGGTGCGTGCTGACTGTGCCCTGGAAGCTGCCCTGAAAGCCATTCGACCCTGCTCACGCTTGGTTTCGATTTCTAGCTGCCGTCGGCAAGTCCTCGCTCGTGTTGCGCTTTGTCCGCAACGAGTTCCAAGAGAACCGCGAGCCGACCATTGGCGGTACGCCCCCTACCACGCCCCACGATGCCGCTCCGCCCTGCGTGCACACGCAACTGACCTACGCACGCGCGCTCACCGTGTAGCCGCGTTCCTGACGCAAAAGTGCAAAGTGGACGACAAGATCGTCAAGTTTGAGATTTGGGACACGGCGGGCCAGGAGCGGTTCCACTCGCTCGCGCCCATGTACTACCGCAACGCACTGGCTGCGATTGTCGTCTACGACGTGACCTCGGCGCAGTCGTTTGACAAGGCCAAGTCGTGGGTCAAGGAACTGCAGCTGCAAGGGTCGCCTAACGTCGTCATTGCCCTCGCGGGGAACAAGATCGACATCATCAAGTCCGAGGGCGAGGGCGCGCGCGAAGTGCCCGCGGACGAGGCGCAGGCCTACGCGAACGAGGCCGGTCTGCTGTTCTTTGAGACGTCGGCCAAGGACGGGACGGGCGTCGAGGCCATCTTCAACGACATTGGTATGCTGTCCCGCTCGTGCTTGCGCTGCGGCCGTGGCGCGCCCCGCGCTCGCATCCGTTACTGACCGAACCCTCTTCGCGCGCCGTGTAGCCAAGAAGATCCCGTTTGAGCAGATTCTCGCCAAGGCCAACGCGCCGCGTCAGGGGGTCAACCTGCACGAGGCGCAGCCGACGCCGCCGCAGAACTGCGCGTGCTAAACGCGCTCGCTCCCCCTCTTCTCGCTCCTCGATGTACATTTGATTCTCCCTTCTTGCCTGCTCCCACCCGGTGCAGCGGGCAGGCCGAGATCGTTTTCTAAGTATCCCCCGCTTCTCGTTCCTTTTTTTTCGTATTCGATTCCTCTCTCCCTTTTCTCCGCCCACACACACACACACACTCTCTCTCTCTCTCTTTGGCCAGACCCGGTCGGGAACCGCGCGCAGCGTCCTGCTCCGCACGCGCGTACTCCGCCCTGTACGTGTTGGGTTCGGGGCCCATTTTGTTTCCTGATTGTTTGGTTTCGAGTTTACCGTTGGGTTTTCGTTTATCTCTGTGGCGTTGCTAGACAACAAAGTCGGTTGTTGTTGACGTGATGCGCGCGCGAACGGTGCGGGGGGGAAGGGGGAAAAAATATAACAAGGTGGTCGCGGAAATGCAGAAAGAAAAATTTAACATTCTCTCAACATGGCTTTTCGCATTTACAAGGCTGTCGTGACCGTGACCGAACTCGCCTGCACCAGCACCATCCTCGGCACTCCCGCGGCCAGTCGGCGCACGCTCGCAACGTACGCGCGTGTCGCCGCCGGGTCGCGGGACGTACCTAGCGCGAACGGCGGCAGAGTCGATAAGACCGCGCCGGACTGCGACGAGTACTTGCGCACGACGCGGTTCACGACCGTTGCCGGGTCGGCCGCGAGCGCGACGGGCTTCAGGACGGGGGACGCGCTGCCGAAGAGCGTGCGCGGCGCGGGGAACCGCGTGCGTTCCAGCGCGGTGCCCTCGATCGGTAAGTCGTCATCGTCATCGAGCGCGGGCTCGTCGACGGAGGAAGGAACGAGCGCCGCGGGACTTGCACGGTTCATGATCATCGACCTCGCGCCGTCATCATCATTCTGCGGGTCGGCGGTCCACGGCGCGTCGTCGACCAACTGTGCCGCTGCTGCCGCAACAACCGCATCGGCCCCGTCCAGCCCCAAGCTCGGCATCTCGTCGGCGAGACACACGCCGTGCACTTCGCACCGGCCATCCATGCGCAGATCCGCCAGAACTTGCGCGAGTTTGCGCCGCTCCGGCGCCATTTCCGCGTGCCGCTCCACGACCAGGAACAGCCGGATGCGCGCGTGCCGCCACCTCGGTGTGCTCGCGAGAATGTACCCGAGTTGCAAGACCAGGGTGAAGGTGGACACATCGTCGGCCGAAGTGATGGGGAGAGCGAGCAGGCTCGCATGCCGAGCGGGCGTGCCGGGGTAGCTCCGTGGACCCGCGGTGGTGGAGGATGGGGTCAGCGCGAGGCAGATAGGCCAGAGGTCGATCGTGTCGTGGGTTGGTGGAGCAGGGGTGTCGAACCCGCTCAAAACGCCGATCGCCTTGTCGAGCCCACACGCGTCTTCAAGGATGCCAAGGAAGTCGGGCGACGGGGTGTCGGCGGGTGGCAGCGGGAGCAAGACGACGTTGGGCTTCATGGCTAGAACATCGGGTGGAGAAGCCGTGAGAATGCAATCGAAACAAAAATGTGAGATTGGGTGACGGTCCGCGTACCTCCGAGACCTGCGCCAAGCAAGATACTCTGAGCGCCAACGCGCACCGACGGCGCGACATCCACATGCACAAACGCCTTGACCCCCATATGCTTGACGGAACTAGTCCATTTGCGCACGGTCGCCTTGTACGGCAGCAGCTGCTCGTCGAGCGACCCGACGAACACATGCCCAATCACAAACAGCGCGCCCTTTTTCAAGTCGTTGGCAAACTGAATCATGCCGAGCGACGGCTCGAGTTGCTCGCAGAACAAGAGCAGTTGCGGGCGCCACGATTTGACGCTCATCGGCTGCGCGTCGAGCTTGAGCAGCATCTTGCGCACTTGCAAGTAGAGCAGGCTCGCCGACACGTCACCCCAGTGCTTGGGTTCGCCACCATAGTGAATCAGGTAGAAGAGGGACGTGGAAACGAGCAGGCACATGGCTGCATAGCCAATGTTGACAATCATCATCGCGGCGACCGACACGCCCACGCCCGCGGCCGCCGTCGCCTTGTTGAAGTACCGGAAACTTGGGCGGAAGTTGGGCGCCGCGGCCGCGCGCAAAAGCAGGCACGCGAGATTCACAATCGCGTAGCACAGCAGCGTCGTGGTCGTGAAAAACGGCGCGATCGCGTTCATGTTGCTGACGCCGAGAAGCGCCAGACCCGTCAGGGAGAACGTGATCGCGATGCATGTTTGCGCGCTAAGGGCCGGAACCGCGGGCACGAGCTGGTCGCGCA
Organism: Allomyces macrogynus ATCC 38327; assembly: GCA_000151295.1. NCBI lineage: Eukaryota > Fungi > Blastocladiomycota > Blastocladiomycetes > Blastocladiales > Blastocladiaceae > Allomyces > Allomyces macrogynus. Next base: position 536,407 of record GG745340.1, on the reverse strand, counting down.
GAATCGCAAACAGCAGCTGCGAAGTGCCTTGGATCCCGCCAAAGACCGCGTAAAACGCCGCGCAAAAGACGCCGGCCAGGTAGAGCACGGGCACGACCGACCACGACTGCATGATGCTCAGGTCCGTCTTGAGCTGCGCACGCGGGACCGTGAATCCAATGACGAGCACCGACGCCACGTACATGGCGCCCGTCACGATAATACCAAGGACGGTACCGCGTGGAATCGATTGGCTCGGGCTCTTGAGCTCGCCCGACATGGACGCGCCGGCGAGAATGCCCGCGCACGCCGGGAAAATGAGCGAGAACATCATGGTCCACCCGTACTCGCCGTCAAATGACGGGTAGAGGTTCTGGTAGAAGAAGTGCCACGACGGCTGACCGCGCCATAGGAACGAGAAGAGCGCCGAGGCGGTGGAGACGTTGAGCAGGATGAATGCAATGGTGTTGAGCTTGGAAAACATCTGGAACGCGTCCATCGTGGTCAGAAGTGAAATCGGCAATTCACTGATCGCGCTAGCCCAAAATCGCCAGTACCTTTGAGCCCAAGAGGCTGAGCAGCGTGGACACGACCAAGAGCGACGCCGCGTACCCAGTTTGGTACCACTACGAATCGCGCCCAGCTGGCACTTGTTAGGTTCAGTTGAGATGAAAATAAGCAAAATCCACGGGAATGGACGGAGTACGCACCGGATCCCCCGGCAGATCAAAATTGTCCAAGAGCGGCTCCACAAACCCGACGGCGCTCATCGTATTGCCCAGAATCGACCCGACAAAGTAGACGATCCCAATCGACCCGCCAAATTCGGCACCGAGACACCGCGAAATGATAAAGTAGGGTCCACCGGCGCGCACGCGGCCATTCGTCGAAATGGCCGACACAGACAGCGTCGTCAAGGTTGTGATCATGTATCCGCCCGCGAGCATGCCCAGCGTGCCGAGAATCCCGGCTTCACCAATGATCACGCCAAATCGTAGAAAGTAGAGAATGCCCCAGATCGACAGGAACACGGGCATGAACACGCCGCTCGCCATGCCGAGTTTGGGCGCAGCACGTCGTCGTGACGGCGCCGACGACGAGGCGAGTGAAGTGCGCCGTAATCGCGGGCGAGCGTGGTCGGGCAGGACGGCGAGATGCGACCGGCGAACACTAGCTGATCGGCTGCGAAGTGGCGGGCGCGGGCGGGTCGTGCCGAGAACGTAGTCGGCTCGCTGTGGGGCATGCTTGGCGGCCGTGTCGGGCAGGAGCAGAGCGGTTGCGGCCGAGGACGACGTTTCGCTCCCACGCCAACTGCTGCTTGCGGCATCGTCTTCGTCGTCGTAGGAGCTTGCCATTGTCGAGTAAGTCGGTCGGCGCGGGGTCGGAGCAAGCGGTGCTGCGAGTAATGGTGTTGTGCAAGAAGGGACATTGCCGGAAACAGGCGAAGAATTTTCCGGGCGGATACCGGCCATTTTGGACAACACTTGCAGTTATGGCTGTCGCAGCAGGTGGAGTGTGCTGTGCGACAAGTACTTGGCCGTCGCGGCGTCGTTCCAGGCACGTTTGATGTTTACCTCGAGGGAGAGGTGGATGAGAGCGCTGTGGTCATCGGAACCGAGAGGACGAGCAACCCAATCCTCTGACAACTCTGTCCGCAGGGAAGTGGGACCCGTTGTAATCGTGTCAAGATCAGCAACGACCACAACGCATCAAACCGCCGACCAAGGGCTCCCTGCAAGCAGCAGCTGTCGCGGCCACGACGCAAAACCAGGGGCACAAAAATGTTTTCATTCCATTTCATTCCACAATCTCTAGAGGCCTCGAATGGCCCTCGGGAAATATCGACACACATCCAAAATTGCACTGGCCCCACTCGGCGGAGCGCCAGCAATCAATAAGCAATCAAAAGAACAGGAGCGCGCAAACATCACGCGCTCGACGAAAACTTATTTACGCCTTGAGGTCAGCAGCCTCATTGGACGTGAACCCAAACACCTCGTCCATGTGCTCGAGTGACTTGCCCTTGGTTTCCGGCACAAAGAACTGCACAAACGCGGCCATGGCGAGACCCGTCGTGCCAAACACAATGTACTGGTTGGCGCCGAGCGCCTCGGCGTACGGCCACACGTACGAGAGAATGAAGTTGTTGATCCAGTTGGAGGCCGTTGCGATCCCAGTGCCCTTGCCGCGAATGCGCAGCGGGAAGATCTCCGACTGGTAGACCCACACGACGGGGCCCCACGTCGACGCAAAGCAGGCCACGTAGCAGTACATGCAAATGGCCGCGAGGATCGAAAAGGTCTTGGCGTTGCCGGGAATCTCCATGCCCTCCTTGATGTCGGCAACGGCGACGGGCAGGTTCGACGCAAACAGGTTGACAAACAGCACGAGCCCCCACATGAACGCGGCCATGCCGAGCCCACCCCACACGAGCAGCTTCTTGCGGCCGGCGCGCTCAATCAGGTACATGCCGGGCAGCGTGAAGAGCACGTTGACGAGCGCCTGCACGACAACGTTGACCGTGGTGGCCGTAGCCTTGGGGATGCCCATGCCAATGAAGAGCGACGACGAGTAGTACATGACGGCGTTGATGCCCGTCCACTGCTGGAAGAACTGCAGGACGACGCCGAGCACGAGACGGTTGAAGATGCCGGGACGACGCAGCTCCGACCAGCTGGCGGTGCCAATCTGGCGCTCGGCCTCGATCGAGTCCTTGTACTCTTGGTATTCCTCCTGAACGGCCGGCGACGACTCGGCCGACTGGCGCAGCTTGGCCAAGTTCGTGAGGGCCTCGGCCTCGCGGTCGCGGAACATGAGCCAGCGCGGCGACTCGGGCAAGAAGAAGAGCATGAGGAAGAGCAGGAAACCGGGACCGGCCTGGATACCAAGAGCGAGACGCCACGGCTTGTTGTCATCCTTGGGCGCGCCGTCAAACGCGCCAATGATGATGGCGTTGATGATGGACGCGACCGCGATACCAATGGTGATCATGAGCTGCTGCACCGACGTCAAACGACCGCGCATGTCCGTCGGCGCCATTTCCGCAATGTAGAGCGGAACCGACATGGACAGGATACCGACACCCGAGCCGCCAATGAAACGACCAGCCATGATGGTATGCACGCGCGCCGGAACGGACTCGGCTGCGACGAGCGCCTGAATGAGAGCACCGACCGAGAAGAGCAGCGAGCCGAGCCAAATCGACTTCTTGCGGCCCAGGTAATCGGCAGCGACGGCAATGAAGAGTGCGCCCGGAATGCACCCGAGCAGGAAGAACGACGTGATTTGCGCCTTGTAGTCCTTGGCAGATGCCGTGTCGGTCAGCGTCGTCATGTCGCTGCCGAGGTCGGACATGCCAAAGAACACTCGGAACTGGTCCATTTCCAAGACTGAGTTGATGATGCCGATCTCATAACCGAACAAGAAACCGCCGAGCGCGGCCGTGAAACTGGTGGAGAAGACAGCGCGAGAGTCGCATTGTCAGCTTGCATCTTGCGCGGTCGGGCCAAGGGCCATGCTGGAGCGAGAGCGACAAGAGAGAGAGACAGAAGCACACCTCACAAACCACGAGTACCACTGCACCATGGTGACAGACGGCAGGATGGAGGACCCAGGCGGACAACGAGGCAGAGAAGCAGGGCGAGTTGCTGGAGGAGCGAGATGAGGAGTATCGAGAGCTGATGCCAGCATCGATAGGGCTCGGGCAGGCGTCCCTTTTATACTCGGGGTCGGCGATTCGGCCATCAGTCGTGGGGATAGCGTTCATCGAGGCTGGGATGGGCGCTTGTCGGCGCTGGTGTGGCGAAACGCCGTCTGGGCATCGGCAAATCCACTCTCGCTTGCGCACCCTGAGCTTGATGTCGGCGCGCCTGGCGCGCGTCGAAGTCCCTCGCCTCCACGCGCTCGCGTGCGTGGCCACTCAAACATATGACTTTTCATTACCCAGCCCAACCAGCGCGTGGGGGGTCGTTGGTCACACTCGCATTTGGTTGAGCTGTGTGTGCACGCTCACGAACGCACGCAAAGAATCAAAGTCACTCCGGCGGCGTCCATTTCCAGGCATGTCTATTTCCATGGTCGCCGCGGCCTCGTGGGCCAAAGCGGTTGATGCGACGACAGGTCCCAAGCATGCGCGCAGGCGTGTGCGCTGCCCCGTGGTGATTGGACTTCGGTGGCACGTCGCACTGAACGTGGGAGGAATTTGTCCTTTGCCCATTTTGTAACCGGCACGCCAACACACACGCCGCCCGTTTGCGATTGTGACCCCAACTGTGCCTCCCTGCAGCCAGACGACGGAAGTGCATCCTTAACTTGTTCCCATCCCCACCTGCGCAGACACTGGCCAGGACCAGGCGAGAATAGTCGGCAGCATTGCGTTGAACTGGCGGGCCCTGACGGAACGAGTCCTCAAAGCGCCGTTGGCAGAACTATTTTTCCGGTCATGCGGACTGCACACGAGAGCCTGGTACTTCGGTAGCACACGCCGAACGTGCGCTGCCGGATGCTTGTCGCTGGCTAGCAGCACAGCCGTCCGCAGACGGCCTGCGGAGTACCGCGTCGGCGCTTGGCGAGAAGGTCAGTTGGCCAGTTGGCCAGGAAGGGGATGACGTGGAGAACGTGACCGCGCTAGAGTGTTCGCGTACTTCACATCAACGCCGTGCTCATGTGTGCTGGCGGACCCGCGCAGGCGAACAGCGCTCTCGTAATGGCGCCCGCTCCCAAACCCGTTAATCAGACCCCCAAACCCGTTAATCAGACTCCCAAACCCATTCAGATCGTCCCGCTGCCTGCCCCCGCCTCAAAGCGGCATCGCTCTTGTCAACTTCATGGCCGAACTCGACTTGGATTGTAAAGGTGTGGGTTGAGATTGGGGATCATGGAGCCCTCACGACGACCCGAGCGCGACATGACATGCGCGCTTAACCAAATGCGCAGTAGACTTCGCAACATGTACTGATGGAATCTTGATCGAATATCGCTACACTGGGACTGGCTGAGCGCTTATACGTTGGCTTTGCACAGGTTCGACGATGTTGCTTTGGTGCTCTCTCGACTCCTGAACATCTTTGCGCCCGCAACGGCCGTTAGTGACATTCCTAATTTTCCTCGCATGACGAAGATAGCCAAGGTGCATCGTCTTTCGTCAATTTGATGCCGCGGATCAGCCACCTCACCAAGCTGTTGCGCCGCGCCTCGGTTGTGTGCCAGCCTGAGAAAAGGCTTGGTCCCGTTGTTCGCTCGCGCTCTCCTGCAACCGATGCAACCATGCCGCGCAACTGCCAGCGCTCATCCAGTGCCCATTCGGATGCAAGCTCCCCATCCGGCACAAGAACCGCAGAGGCACTACGCCTAGACCAGGTGCCAGATTTCGAGGCTGTTTCTAAACCACCACCTGACCCACTCGAGGGCCGCCCACGTGCGACTGAGCGAGCTCGAGGACGTTGTTCGGTGGGCCGAGGATCTCCTTGACGCTCGTAAGACGCTCGACGACCTGCACGCGCCGTTGACGGAAAGCGAGGAGGCTGCACAGGAACGAAAACGCAAGGAATTTCTCAAGCGGCACGAACGGGTGGCGGTCGCGCAGGCGCCGCGGCCGAGCATCGACGCACCGCTTAGGTTCGACGACGAGGGCGTGGACTTCCGAGTTGGAGGAGCCGGTGACGAATTGGTGGCCGCCGGCACGCTCGCGACACCCCACGCTCACAAAGGCGTACAGGCCGTCGATCCGCCACCACCTGTCGCGGCCTCGGGGCAAACCACGCCGCAGTACCAGCAACTCGCCGACGTGCTGGTCGCGGCCCACGGCCGGGATTGGGGTGGGCAGAGTCGCGGATCGCCTGGCGCGGCAACGGAGGGCATGGCGGTACCAAATCCGTGAGTCTGTCATGGTGGATTGCGGGCGCCGGCAGTGTCGGCCCCTGCTCGCTTTCGCAGGCAACATCGCTTCGTAAGGTGCGATAAAACTTGGAATTTGCATTGATCATCCCAGCGGGGCAAAGACTATCGAAACCTGCGCCTGAGCACATCTCCAAACCACTGACCCCCTCGCCATCACAACTTGCCGCAACGCATTTGCGCCGGCGCGCTGCACCTTCTCCACCCGATCGTGATGGCTACGCCGGCCTCTTCCGACATGGCCGACGCTGCTGCCTACCTCGCACGCAAAGTCCACGCCGCCGGCAAGCTGCGCACTTTTTTCGACACGGTCCGCGCGCACCAAGCACACACCGGCAAGCCATTACCGCCGCCGGCACACAGCAATGTATTTGGACCTGCTGGAGGTGCCGGAGCAACAGTGCCGGCCCTGCCGTCAATCCACGCGCAGTACGAGCAGCTCACGGGCAAGAAGCCATACACGCCGCGCACATTGCGTGAGGGCGCGGCCGCTGCTGCCGCTGCTGCTGCCTCTGGCGCGCCCGTGGCGACAGGAGCGGCAAGAACGGGTCGGACTCCTGCGACAGCACGCACCCCCGCGACGGCACGGGCACCGGCAACAGCTGAGCGAGGTCGCGGGAGTCTGGTCGACGCCTGCAACGCACGCTCAATGGCTGCCAGCGCGCCGGCGCCGTGGCCCGCCGCCATGTCGCCACCAACCAAGTCGGCCGCGGCTCGCGCGTCTGGGCGTCGCGTGACGGCACCTGCTGCTGCTGCTGCTGCTGCTGCTGCTGCTGCTGCTGCTGCCGCTGCTAGAGGGTCGGGCACGATCGCGCCGCGCTCCGATTACACCGCGACGTCGCCGCCGATGCAGCTGTCGCGGTCAGTCCTGGCCAAGATCCAGGCAAGGTCGCCGCCGACGGCGAGCATGGCGAATCTCGCCATGTCGGGAGGTGCAACGGACCCGTGGCGAGGTCCAGAAGCGCCGAGCGCGGCACGGTCCCCGCCGTTGCAATGGCGCGAGACGCAGCCCAACCAAGACGTGCCAGTGTCCGCAGCCCGATCGCCGCACGCTCGCCAGCGAGACCCGCCCGCCAATCAGTACACGCCGTCGCCTGCCGCCGCACGCGCCCGACCTGCACCGAAGGCCCCACTGTCACCACCGCTGGCGCAGGTAGCGGCCGATCCGTCGTCAGCGCGACCACCATCAAAACAGCGGGACGTTCGCACACCGTCTCCGCCAAGCGCACCTGCCGTTCCACCTGCCGCCAAAGCCCTACCTGGTCGTCGGAAACCAGCAGCGCAGCCCGAGCCTGCCGCAGCACCGCCTCCCGCAATCGCCGATTCTTCTCCACCCAAGCCCGCACTGGCACCACCGCCCACCAACGCCAAGCGCCCGGTCAACCGCGCGCCCGCCGCGCCAGATCCTGGGCCAGCACTAGTTGCGGAAGTACCATCGTCCAACTTCGCCGCGTGCCCGCACTGCTCACGTACATTCGCGCCCGACCGGATCGCCAAGCACGCGACCATTTGCCAGAAATCGCAAGAGTCCGCGGCGCGTCGCGGCACGTTCACGATGGCCGCTGTGCGGGAACGCGGGATCCAGGAACTGAATGGGACTCCACCAACGACCCGAATACATAACTGAATATATCTCATGTTTTACTTTCCCCTTTTCTGCGGCGCCAGATGATCGCCACAGCGAGACGCACATCGACCAGTCCGTGTCTCCAACGGCGGCTGCACACTACGGCCCGCGGTGACGGGATGCGGCCGATCGTCCAGCGCGACCACGACATGCATCGACTTCACCAAGTGCGCCCGTCGTCGCAACGCCCCAATCTGCTTGAAGGAAACGCCCAGACCATCAACGTAAAATCTCAAACAGCACAATGCGCCGCGCTGACTCTTTCCCCATGACCGCCGTCCGTGCTCGCGCAATACAGAACCTGCACGAGACTACACCATCGACTCGCAATAATGACGCCTTAATCTATCCATTATTTACCCTTCTTCCCCACTGCCCCTGTCTTGGGGTCGTGCTTCACAAACTGCACCACCGCCCTCGCCTCCCCCGTCCCACCCACAACTTTCGCCAACCTGTTCTCCACATGCCCGTTTTGCTTACACTGCTGCACCAAATCGTACACCGACGTGTACGCGTGCATCACGCGCCGGTCAATCCCGTGCGCGACCCCAGGCAGCGACCGGACCAGATCGTGTGGCGTCGTGTGGAACTGCGCGCCCGTAGGCGCGCCGTCCAGCCCGACGACTGCGGCGACCTTAGGGTCGGGCTCGTCGCGCCCGCGCTTCATGTCGTCGAGGAGTTCGGCCGACGCGGTGGGGGACGTGCTCCAGAGGAGTTTCAGTTTCGGGAAGTGCAGCGTCAGGAGCGTGAGCTTGGCCGGGAGCGATTCTTGGCCGGACGTGAAGAGCGACTGGCCGCCGACGAGTGGGGCCGCGTCGGACATGGCCGATTGCTACAATCAAAGACACGGTCATGAGCGCGCGATCCGCCCCGACGTCGGTTCACGAAACTCCACGCGCGTACCTGGAACAGCGACATTTGCGCGGCGCCATCAAACTCGATCAACAGCGCGGCGACCGGATAATACCGGCACATGGCCTCGGCCTGGTAGTACAGCCGCCCAGAATTGAGCGACTGCACGAGATCCGTCAAACTCTTGCGCTCCACGACCACGTCGCGCGCCAAGACATAGTCCCCGACTTCGAGCGTCGTCGGGACAACACGCATCCCGCGCGCGTGCAGTGCCGCCGGCAATGCCGCGCGAAACTCGCGCATGTCGACGACGACTACCTTCTCCTGCAACGCCCGCTCCCCCATGGCGCCGCCGTGTCGCATCGACGACGGGCCGGTGGTAAACAAACTCCGCGCAGCGGTAGCCGCGGCGGCCGTGACCGCGTACGGGTCGTCGGCGGAGGTCGCAATCGAGGTCGCCGGTGGCGCAGCGGGCACATCGAGCGGCACGACGGCGGCCGCGGCCTGTTTGATGACGCGCTCGAATGCCTCCTTTTCGCGGCGGATGCGCGCGAGGTAGGTCTGTTCCTCGACCGAGTCCTTGTAGCTGAGGAAGTAGGTGCGCACTTCGAGGTCCGGGTGCAGCGCGTGGTACATTTCGATCCGCCGGATGAACCCTGGGTCCGGGTCGTACATGACAATGTAGTCGGGTTGCGCGGTGGGGATCAATGACTCGTCGAGCGCCGAGCCCATGACGCGGATGGAAATGTCGAGGTCGACGGTCTCAATCACGTCGGGCGAAGCGGCGGCGGTGGAGTCGTTCGCGTCGCCGTCGCCGTCGCCGGGCGCGTCGGTGTCGGTTGCGGTCGGGTCCTTGGCCGACATGAGGCTATTCGAGCTGGGTCAGCGATCTGCACACGATCAGGCCGAATCGATGAAGGAGTGCAACGTACCGCTCCGCTGATGCGACCGCTTCCGCCAACGGATCGTCGGCCCCGACCGCATTTGACGCGGCCGCCGCAGCCACCGCACCTCCACGCACCCGTCGGCGCTTCTTGGCCGACGCCGCCGCCGCGGCCCCCGCCATCCCGGGCGCTGGCAGTGTGGCCGCCGTACCTGCACCCGCCGCCGACTCCTTGCTCGCATCCAGCTTGATATTCCTTAGCTTGCCCTTCCAGTCGAGGTACTTCAAGTAGGCTGATGTGAGCACCTGGTCCCCCTGGACCAAGTACTGTGCGAGCTGCCTTGCTGTCTTGGGCTCCTTGCACAGAATCAGCGTGCGTGCGCGCGGCCGTGGTGCCTCAACATCACCGTCCGGGTGCCGTTCCTGGTGGAGTGCGCGAATTTCGTCGAGCACCTCGCGCAACGCGTGCCACTTCGGCAAGACTTCGAGCGTGGGCTTGATTCCGAGCGCGGTCTCGATCCGGGCCATCAATTGCCCACCATCGCCGTCCGTGGCACTGGTCCCTGCCGGCACCGCCTCGTACACCCTTGTGCGCGCGACCGACATGAGCGTCGCCGCCGCGTCCGTCAGCAACCACGGGCTCTCGCGCGTCGAAAACACCGATCCGGGGGTGCATGCCGTGTAGAAGGTTTCCAAGAACGTCAAGAACGCGACTGCGTCGTAATCCGTCAAGTAACCCAGCAATGACTTGAGCAGGGCGAGGTCCGCAAGCAAGTACCGCGCGCGCGATCCTGGCGGCGGGCGGTGCGTGACCCCGATCGCAAACTCGCCGTGCGCGACATAGGCCTCGGTCAAATTGGCCGACGACTGCCGCGCGGTCGCGCGTGCACGGCGGCGGCGCACTTTCGATCCGGCCCCCGCAGCCTCCATGGCCCAGTCCTGCCCGCCGGCGGCGGGCGGGTCCGGGTCGGTATCTGGCACGGCGCCGTCGAGGGTCGTGAATTCGAGATGCAGCAGGCGGCGGAGCTCAGCAATGCACATGGTGATGAGTTCCATGATGGACAGCTGCGCGACCTGCATGGATTCGGTCAGATTGACGTGCAGTTCCACCGTATCGGCCGGGTGCGCCGCGAGGGTCTGCGCGACGAGCATGTGGAAGCGCGGCCAGGCGAGGACTTTGCGCACGTGCAGTGCGCGCAGCGACTTTTCGAGCTTGTTGAACCCGCCGACGAGCGATTCGGGCGTCTCGGAGAACGCGCGAATGAACCCGTTCTGGTTCTGCGCGCGGAAGAGGCGTAGGATAAAGGCTTCCGTGGACGACTCGGCGACACGGTCGGCGCGATGGATGATAATGCCCGTGACGAGGTGCAGCGGGACCTTGTCAGACAAAATGTCGACGACGAGTACGCGCGCAGTGATGAGAAAGACGCCGCCGCGTAAGTAGGCCTGCTGCCGCTGGTCGGCAGCCGTCTCGCCCGTGACAATGTGAGCGTGCCGCGTCGGGTCGCCCAGCGTGTCGGCTGTGTCGAGGTCTCCGAGGAGCGTGGCGTTGGGTGCGCCCGAGTTGCCAGCGTCGAGAATGAAGACGAGCGAAATGGGCCGTGCAAAGGCGCGCGCAAGGAATTGGATCAGCGGCAGGGGCCCGAGACCGCGCGCCAATACGACGAGGGCCGAGTCGTCAGCGAGAATCTCGGTGATGATCTCGCGTTGGAAGGCGAGTGGGAGCAGGTGCGTCTGTAGGCTGGGTGTTGTAACATCGGAGTTGATGGTGGTCGCGACCGCGCTGGCGGCATCGCCGTCGTGGTCGGCCATAGCGTGCGGATCTGGTACGGCGGTGCGGATGCGGGCAGTGGCAACGTCGTGAATGTGAGCCGCGACGCGCTGCTCGTCGTGCTCGATGCGGTTGACGGCGGGCGACGGCGACGTGGGCGGTGCGTGCATGCGATTGGAGAGCCGGCCTCTGCCAGTGAGTCCCATCGGAGGTCCCTGCCCATGCCAGCACGGTCACATGCAATGGCAGGGCATGCCCCAGCTGCGACGCGCTGGCGCCGTCACACGCAGTGCCCGCCGCTCATCCTGCCAGCCCATCAGCCAACCGCACCAACCGCCTCTCCTCGCTCATTCTCGCTCGCCTTGCTGGCAAACGATCGACCAGCACCATGTCGAAGAGCGCGGGCCTCCGCAAGCGCGCCGACGCGCCGCCCACCACCGCCGGCCTCGACCTGCCGCCGGCCTTTGCGCGGCGCCCTCCCAACGCCCCCGACTATGTCGCACCCAATCTCGGCGACCCCAACGACCCGGACGCCGCCTACACTGAGCCGCGCGCGCCACGGCCCGGCATGCTGATCGGCCTGTGCGTCGGTATTGCCGTCTCGCTCACGCTCTACCTCGTCGTGTTTTACGAGACCATTTCCACGCCGTCCGATGCGGCTGGGTTCACGGCCGACGGGTCCAACTTGCTCGACGTGACGCGCCTGACCTTGGTCCATAATGTGACCGTGCGCACCATGGACCCGGCGGTGCCCGACGGTGCTGCGCTGCTCGTGCGCGGCAACGAAATTGCGCGCGTGATTCACGCCAACGACGCTGCCTACTCGCTGCAGTCGCTGCGCGGGATCGGGGTCACGGTCGTGAATGGCCATGGCGCCTACGTCTACCCGGGGCTCATGGACAGCCATGGCGTACGTTTGTTTTTGCCGTTCATGGTGGAGGCGTTGGTGTTTGGTGCTGGGGTCGTTGCGGCCCATCTCAAGGCCCGATTCCTGGCCCGTCGCTGTTCATCACGCGCTCACATTTCCACGCACGATCCGATCATCATCAACGTGAATATGTAGCACTTCCTCGGCCACGGCCTCGCCCTCAGCCGCCCGAACCTCGTCGGCCTGTCGTCCGTAGCCGCCGTCCGCACCGCCTTGCGTGACTTCATCTCGCAATCCCCCGACGGTTCCTACTCGGACACGCGCTGGCTCGTCGGCAGCGGCTGGGACCACACGACATGGACCGATGCGCTCAACGGTGCCGGCGCCTTCCCGACCGCGGCCGACCTCGACTCGGACCCGGTTCTCGCATCGATCCCGATCGTCCTGCAACGCATCGACGTGCACGCCTACTGGCTCAACCAGCGCGCGATCTCTCTCCTCGGCCAGCTCCCGCTCGACGTGGCCGGCGGCGCGATCAAGCGCGACCCGACGACGCACGCACCCGCGGGCGTGTTCGTCGATAACGCCATGTTCCTCGTCGACAACATCATGCCGGCCCCCACTGCCGCTGACTTGGACACGGCGCTGGTCCGCGCCCAGACGGACCTCGTCCGTTTCGGCGTCACCGCCATCGGCGACGCTGGCGTGCTTCCACTCGCCATGGCCGCGCTCGTGCGCGGCGCGCACGCCGGGAAACTGAAGGTGCGCGTGCACGCCATGATTTCGTGCCCGCAGGACAACGAGCACATGCACATTCAGGCGCCGGCGCCGGCGTTTTGCGCCGAGATGGTGCAGGGGTTAGTGGAGGCTGCGCGGAACGTGTCGGACCGTATTGCGATTCGGTCGGTGAAACTGTTCTTGGATGGGGCGCTCGGGTCGCATGGAGCGGCGCTGATCAGGCCGTATGACGATGCACCGGAGACGAGGGGGATCGTGCGGTGTTCGAGCTGGGAGTGCCCGGAGTTGAACGAGGTGGTGCGCAAGTGGGACGAGGAGGTACCTACGGTCTTTTGCGAGCTGATGGAGCGGGGTGGGTGGAGAGGATGATTGCTCACGCGTCGGTGATATCCAGGGATTCCAAGTTAACATTCACGCGATTGGCGACCATGCCAACCAGCTGGCCATCAACGCGCTCGAGCAGGTCAAGGCTGAGAAGCGTCCGCGCATCGAGCACGCGCAGATCCTTGTGCGTGTTCTTTACCTTTCGCCGTGCCTAGCAACCGTTGCTCATGATCCCATTTCGCGTTTATAGACGCTCGAGGATATTGACCGCGTGGCCAAGCTCGGCATCCTGCCGTCGATGCAGCCGACACATGGGTCGTTCACCCCAACCCTTCTCGCTCCCGCGTACTCCAGCTTACTTTATCGCACCAACGTGTAGCCACGAGCGATATGGGATACGCGCAGTCCCGACTCGGCCTCGACCGACTTCGCGGAGCCTACGCGTGGCAGCGGTTCCTACAAGCCGGCGTGACGCACCTGCCGCTGAGCAGCGACTTCCCCGTCGAGTCGCCTGACCCGCTCGAGGGCATGTACTCGGCGATTGCACGCATGGACCACGATGCCAAGAGCGTACGCTATCCTCTCCACCCCCTCCACCTGCGCCAAACTCCCACTCACGACCTCCCCACCACCTCTCTGTAGCCGCATGGCGACCAAACGCCCTGGTTCGCCGACCAAACTCTCACGCCGTACCAGGCGGTCAAGGGGTTCACGGCCGACGCGGCGTATGCGAGTTTCATGGACAAGATCATTGGCACGATTGCACCGGGCAAGCGCGCGGATTTGGTGTTCACGGACGTGGATCTCGCGCATATCACGAACGCGCAGGAATTGCTGCCCAAGGGCGGGAAGCGGCGCGTGCTCGCGACGTGGATCGATGGCCAGTGCGTGTACGAGAAGGACGCATGGTGTGCGCGCGGTGTGGAGGCGCAGATTTAGAGCGGCCGGCTGGGATTGAAGAAGTGGAGAGTGGAGAGCGGATTAGCTTTGCTTCAGTTTTGCAAATGCATCCATGCATGTAGTATGGGTTGTGATATTGAAGGAGCTAGGAACGAGATGCGCGTCCTTGTCACGTCAACAACGCTGGGCAGGGCGCAATCTGTCGTATCCATGATGCCAGGAAGTGATGCATCAACATATGAGATAAGATAGCCCAAGTATGTAATCTGGACGGGTGAACGCCCGCACCTCAACACACGAAAAAAAATGAGGGCATGTCCTTAAACGATGGGGATGGGGATGGGGATGGGGATGGGGATGGGGATGGGGATGGGGATGGGGGATAGGGGTCACAACAAACGCCAAGCTAGACACATGCACACTCACTCACAGCACATAACACTCATGCTCACCTGCCAAACACAACTACAATCAATGTCATTTCGTCATGTCATACCCACAATCTCTTCACAATTTGCAGGCTGTGGCAAGCGCCTTGAGCTTGGGCGCATGTGTCACCAAGATGCACTTGACCTTGATCAGCATTGACATGACCTGCTGTCAACATGGCCATGAACATGGCAATGACGGCACCAAACTACACAGTTGCAGCACAAATCAAGTTGGTTGTGTCAGTTTCCTGTTCATTTTCTCTGCCCATCACATTGCCCAAACCTGTCACCATCTTGAGAAAACTGAAGAGTAAAGTGGGTTCAGCACATACACATAAAACAAGAAAAAGCACACCAACAACTCGCTCAAGACAAGAGACCTTGGCAAGCAGTGATTTGGTCACAAGCTGCAACATGGCATCACAGGAGGACTTGCTGCCTGGGTCAAATGGCCACTTGAGCATGTTGCAGCCTGGATGGATCATTGTGCCCTTGGAAATGTTGTTCTTGGCCTTGGGCGAATTGTTGATGCGAGAAGAAGGAGCGGGATGGCCAGGGATTGACATTTCATGCAGTGTGTTGGTCTGTTGCCAGTTTTGGTCCATGTCATGGACATGGGTGTTGAATAGATATGTGAGTTGGCATGCTGCCTTTTGTTTATTAAAATATCACATCATTGTTGGTCCCGTTTTCTGGTTGATGTAATCCATTGCATTGCTCACTATTTGCTGTGCTTGCAGCACCTGGCTGCCATGCTTGATTGTGCCATGTCCTTTTGGTCCCCATGTCTGATGGTTCACATCTTGTTTCAATCTTTCTGTTTTCCCTTTGGGCGCCATCCTTGTGATCTCTGACTTGATTGCATGGCCATTGGATCATGTCACCATGTCCTCTCCCATGGGGCACAATCCTGTCAGTGGCATCTGCTTCTCTATAGTTGCAGCAGCAAGTTTATATCCATTCTGGTCTTTCATGACCAGTTCGCACATCAGGCTGAAATGTAATGGCAATCCGTGGCACATTTGCTGGCACTCCATTTTTGATCCACAGGTCAAGGCGCCTTGGGCTTTCCTTCTTTCCAGACAAATATGTTTGCCACTTTTACTGCCAAGCGTGCTCACACCATGTGCTGTCATGATTCTCCATGTTAATTGTCATTGGATTTTTCATTCTTGCCTGTATATTTATTGCACAGCTGATCCATCATGTTGTCAAAGTGCAGTGATGAAGCGTTTTGATGTATCAGCACAAGCAAGAACATCAATACTCACAATGAACATCTGAAGCTTCAAAACCGACCAGCTCGTCCAAGAGGGGCAGGACAAAGCTGTTGCCTAGGTTTGGCAGTCCTGCAAGTGCAGCAAGATGGGTAAACTCAGTGAGTGAAATGGTGCTGGTCACAATGTCCTTGCACTCCTTGGCTGTGTGTGGTTTGTTGGGCTGACAAGGCAAGGGGTGTGCCAGCTTGTTGAGTTCAGTAATGGCCAAGGTGGAAAAACTGTAGATTGGCTTGTCCAAATCAACAGGCTTGACAAAGTGCTCAGCAATAACTTGAACTCCATTAATCTAGCCAAGCTTGGTGCACACATTGAGCAGCTTGGCAAGCCACTTGGCCAGTGCCATAATCTTGACTGGCCTATAGTTGGAACCAAAATTGCCTTGATGTCAGTCACATTGGCCTTGAAGTTGTCAAACTCAGCCATGGTCAAGAAAAGATGCAGCATGCCAAGTCAATGGCCTGTATACTCCCCATTTTTGCACAAATTGAGCAAGGGAAGCGCATGTTCTGCTGCTGCTGATGCTGCTGCTGACTTGTCTTGTGATGCAGAAATGAGGTTGAAGTGGGAGGTTCAGTTCAATTACAAGGAAGGTCCATGTCACTGGCACATGGGGAGAGGTAGAAAAATGCACAACATCCCTGATCACTCAGTGGCACATCAACAGGTTCTGCACTGAGGGGTGGTCACCTAATCATGGCCCATGTCAAGTCTAGCACCCACAGCTAACCAGTCAGTGTTTCAGCCAGTGCATTCAACAGCAGAATGAGCAGCATCTATGGTGACCAAGAAAACAGCAGCAGCAGCACTGAGACTATCATGCCAAGCAATAGATTAACACGTCCAAACTCTTCTTCATCCTTGCCATCACATCGACAGACCATGGACAGCAGTGTGACTCAAGTTCACCTGTTGTCTGTGCTGTCACTAAGTGCCAGCTTTGGATTGACAACAGACAGGCACATGTCACTGGCAGTTGCCCAGTACCAATCACTGTGCCTTGAGACAATCCAACAATGGTCTGGTCCATACTTTGACGGAAATGGGCGATTCGACCCTTCATAGCTTCATGTGCCATGCCTGGGGTGTGGCTCATTTTTACTTAACACCTTCAGGTCATGTTCACCAGATGTGGAAGTGGGTTAGCAAGTTGATTGCAGAAGAAAATGGGAGACCATTGGGCGAGACGGCAGTCCCATTACAATTGGAGCCATGCAATGGGTATTCTGTGGTGGTATGCCGGGTCCAAATACTTAACGAGTCGAAGTTAACTCTTCAAGTGATGGGTGCAGTGGCTGGGCGCGCGACGGCAAGCGATGCGCGAATCGTGAAACGCGTGAGGCGAAACTCGGCGCATCCACGTCAGTCGAGTCAGCCCAGGCCGAAACATTGATGAAATCCGCGGACAGCAAGGGTCCAAGGAGCACGCGTGAATTCTTACCCCACGGGTCCCTTCGGCGTTGTCGCCCGTTGTCACAGTCTCCCATCGATCGCATTCACATCATGTTCGCCCGGCCGTCTGGATTCAGGACTCGGGACTCAGGGAGACTGTCGCCGTAGTCCCCTTTCGCCACCAACCAGGTTCCCACCCGCCACCAACTCCGTCGCCAAGCTCGCTCACGCCCGCCCCGTCGAACCCGTCCAGCTCCTCGACGATGCATTCCGCGCGCACGATGACCAAGGGCGCCGCTGCCGACCCGCTCGCGCTGTTCCTGCGCCTGTGCAACCCGGACCCGGACGTGGCCAGCGCCGCCGGTGAGCTCACGCCGTTTGCCGCCCCGCCGCTGCCGTTCCCATCGTCGTCGTCCTCGTCCTCGTCGTCGTCCCTGCACCTGCCCGCGTGGATTCAGCCCGTTGCGCGCCGCGCGGGCGCCGACCACGTCTCCGCGCGCCGGCGTGCCGCTCCGCTCCCACAAGCAATCGACCCGCCACTCGCCGCCGAATGGGACGCCTTTGTCACCGGCACGACCCCCTCATCCTCCTCCAAGTCTCCTCCGGCGCCGCTCGCGCGCGACGCGGCGCTCGCGCAATGGACGCACTTCCAAGCGTCCTTTGACAACCTCTCGGACCCTGCGATTCCAGTCCGCACAAGCGGCGGCGCCGATAACCATGCGCCACTGCAATTCGCCCCACCTGGCACCTCGCTCGACGATGCCTACGGCGCGGTCCTCAACACTGTAACGCGGTCCGCATCGGGCATGGACGCGGCCTGGCACAAGTCGCCGCCGGTCGATTGCGCAGACGTGAGTTGGCGCCGGAACAAGCGCGCGCGGGTTGCCCCCGAACGGGCGGCGGAAATGGCGAGGGCGGGGAAGTTGCGGTTGGCAATGCTGGCGCGGCATTTGGGTGCGGCGCGGACGTCGACCGCGACGACGTCGGAGGTGGAGATCAAGCACAAGGAGACCAAGGAAGCCGTGATCGCGCCGGCGAGCCGCGACGACGCGGCCGCGGCGGCGTACGACGCGTGCATGGCGCACCAGTCGGTGCAGCTGTCACCGTCGTTCTGAGGCCAGCCGGCCGGCCGCGGCACGCGAGCGGTGCTGCGTGCAAACTCAAGAACGGCGGACGGGATGGCGCGCCGGGCGCGTCAGTGTTGGTGGGATAGCCAAATATGAATCCATTATTGTTCCTCTCCAGTATCCACCTCCTCCCTCGTCGCATCTTTGTCAATAAGAGCCATTGGCGAGACGAGACGGAGTGTTGCACGGCTCATAGGCTGGTGCCATGATCATGATCATGGCGGTCATGATTTTGCGGGGGTGGCACATGAACTGTTCGCGATTTCTTCACCAACGATTCAACCTGCCTGCAACCCGCGACAACCATGACCGACCGACCACACACTCACCGACCACCACCAACTTGCTGCAGCGTGGGCCATGGCGTCGCATTCATGTACGGCGAGCGATTCCGCAAGCATTTGGCCCTCACCGCGGTCGCGACCTGCTCCCGAACCTGCTCCCTGCTTGCCTGCGAACCAAGCCAGCGGACCAGCGACATGATACCTGACCATGAATCGCTTGCGGTGACGGCGTCCTTATCATGAATTTTCGGCTGCCATCCAGCGTGAGGAACCAGTGGACCGCGGTGGTATATAGCGCGAAGGGCCCGCGAACCCGCCGCTACCAACCTCTCCTGTCGAACTCTCCCCGCCCTCCAAGCGCTCTCTCTACCCTCGCGCGCCGGTTCTCCACGTTCTCCACCCGGCCGCTCGACCGTGTCGGCACTCGATCCCAATCTAGACGACCATGAAAGTCCTGACCCTTCTCGCTGCGGCCGCTGTGCTCTTCAACGCGCACGGCGTCGCGGGTGACGCGAGTTACGGCACGCCGACTGTGCCACCCGCGTCGCTGACCGCGGTGACGAGTACGACGACCAAGTCGGCGACCGATAACGCGCTCCCGGCCTCGACCGTCCCAACCGACTCAACGACGCTGGCTGTCGACAACGCGACCACGACCCTCGCAGCCGATCTGATCCCCACCGCGACCACCGTCGCGGCCGACTCGGCGTGGCCTGTTTCTGCAACGACCGTCGCGGCCGACAACATCTACGCAGCGACGCGCAACGAGTACCCGGGCCCCGGATCCACGCAGGACCCGGCCGACGGCGGGTCGTCGGGCGGCAACTGCGGAGCGCCGATGACTGTGACCAAAACGATTGTGGCCACGTCGACAGTCGTCTCGAGCACGACCTGCACGCTGACCAAGACCAAAGTGGCAACGGTCGAAACGACCATGACCATGACGATGACGGCGACCGTCGAAAAGACCAAGACAGAGATGCAGACGGTCGAACTGACCAAGACGTTGGAACTGACCAAGACGGAAATGCAGACGATCGAGAAAACGGCGACGGTCGACAAGACGGCGACGGTCACGGTCACCGCGGCGTGCACGGCAACCCCCGTCCCGCCGTCGCAGGAGGACCCGAAGAACGGGAGCGACGGGTCGCACCAGCCTGGGGACGACATGGAGTGCGAAGAGTGGGAGGAGGTGCCGGTCCCACCGCCGTTGCCGACGGCCACGGAAATCGCGCGCAAGACGGAACCGTGCACGACGGTCGTGGTCACGCCGCCGCCGCCGTCGCCGACCGCGACCGAAATCGCGCGGTCGTCGGAGCCGTGTACGACGACGATCACTGCGCCCGCGCCGCCGCCCGCCACGACGACCGTGCTCGCCGATGGCGGGAACAGCGGCAACGGGGATCCGACGATGCCCAAGCCGACGGTGCCCGTGAACGGTGGGGGCTCGTACCCGACCAAGCCGATGCCGCCCTCCGACCAGAGTAACGGCGGCGGGTCGCCGACCATGACACACCCGATGAAGAAGAAGCACTCTACGATGCAGCCCAAGCCCACGACGCCCGCTGAGGGCGGGAACAGCGGCGGGTACCCGACGGGACCGATGCAGCCGCCGAGCAAGGGCACCGGTAGCGGGAGCGGGTACGGCGCACCTCAGATGCCGCCGCAGGCGCCCGGGTCGGGGTACTACTAGGTGAGCAGGCCGAGTGCGGGCGCGCTGGGCGCGTCCGTATTTACTTTTGGTATGGTTGTTGGTCGATTTTGTTTTTACGTCCCTGGCATGGAAATTATTACAGACGATTGCTGGATCACGGCACTTTCAGGCGCCCAGGGCCTCGAGCGCGTCCCTGGCGCCTCTTGCGCCGCCTCGGCAAAGAACAACACAGTCCCCGGCAGCATCATTTTGTCAATGAGCGAGAGCTGGGACCGCGAGAATCGGGCAAGGTGTGCTCGCGAGCAGCCTCTTCTCTCTGCCTTCGTGCACCCATCTTGGGGTGCCCACTCCTCCAACGTTCCTACAACGTACTTGGCCGACTGCACCTGCACCGCTATCCTCGACGCGACCGCACGCATCGACCGTGCCCGCACGGCCGAAGAGCAATCCAACCAACGTGGAAAACGTGAACGAGAAAACCTATTTGCGCGAACCGTCTGTTCGCAGCAAGGAAATCCGCCGATAAACCAGCCGCCGCCAAGTCGCATCGCTGCTTCTCTCAGTTGCGACCTCGCCAAAGCAACAACCAATCAACCAATCTACGACCATGACGCTGGTCGACAACCTGCTGCACCGAAAGCCGCACGCCGCGACGGCGCCCACGGCGGGCAACGACGCCACGACTGCTGCTCCCGCTGCCGCCGCCACCGCTGCCGCAACCGCGACGCCTGCGGCGAACGGGTCGGCATCGACGACCAACCCCGCTGCCGATGCGGCCGCACGCGCGCACGCCGCGGCCCTCTTCCTTGACACGGCGGTTCCGCGCAACAAGGTGGCGTCGGGCCCAACGAGCCCGGCCACGTCGGCAGGGTTCTTGTCGGACGACGAGCCCTTGACCGAGGACCAGGACCTGTATTCGGACCTCGAGTTTGATTTCTGGCTCGATGTCGAGGACTCGTCGATTTACGACTTGCTCGGGTCCGGATGGCTCGACGAGGCCAAGCGCATCCTGCGCGACGCAACGGGCGCCGTGGAACGGCTCGACGAGGATATCCAGGCGTCGCCGAATGACCGGTCGAGTCGGTCGCGCCGGGTACGTGCGCCCTTGGCATGCTCATTTGGTGCGATGATTTGGTGTGGCCTGATCATGTCCCTGGTCCGTTGCACAGAAACGCGAGCGCCTCCGGGACAAAGTCGCGTCGCAGCTCGTCAAGTCGTGGGTGATTCTCGAAGACAAGCTGCGCAACCCGCATGTGACGCGCAGGCGCGACAAGATCGCCTTCTTCTTTGGTGCGACCGACCTGTGGCTGACGGCGGCACTGCTGGGCCTGTACCCGCGATCCGTGCCCGTCTGGTACACGATTAAGGCCGTGATCCTGCTCGGCATCCGGTGGGGGTCCTACCGCCGCAAGCGCTGGCACTATTTTTTGGCCGACTTCTGCTACCTGATCAACTCGATGCTGCTCGTCTTCTTGCTCGTCATGCCGTCGTCGGCGACGTTGTTCAACGTCCTATTTGCGTGTGCGCACGGGCCGCTCGCGTGGGCAATTGTAACGTGGGTACGTCGAGGGAGATGCTGCTTTCGCAATTTGGAGAGTGTGGCCGAAACTGACCGCTTGGTTCGCTCAACTACAGCGCAACTCGATGGTCTTTCACTCACTCGACAAGATGACGTCCGTCTTCATCCACCTTTCGCCGCCCGTGACCCTCATGGCGCTGCGCTGGCTCGACACGACCGCATCAACTGCGGCAAGCCCGTACTATGGCGGTTACCCCGGCGCGCCGCCGCGCACGGAACCTTTGCCCGCCATGTCCATGACCGAGGCGCTGGTCGGGTCGACGATCGTCTACCTGGTCTGGCAAGTGGCCTACTACGTTCTTATCCTGCACCGTCGCCGCGACAAGGTCTACAAGCAGGGCTATGCGACGTCATTCACGTGGTTGTTGCAGGACCAGGGCGCGATTGGGAAAGCCATGGGCGTATTCGGCGACCAACACCGACTCGTCACGTTCATGCTGCTGCAGTTTGTTTACTCGATGGTCACGGTGCTGCCGAGCTACGTGTTTGCGCGGTCGCAGATTGCGAACATGCTGTTCCTCGCGTTCATTCTCTCGGCGAGTATCTGTACGTTGTCACTTTCCTACGGTCGCGGCAAGGTCGATGGAGACTAACTTGGAGACGTCCAGGGAATGGTGCAAATTTCTACATCAACGTCTTCTCGAAGCGGTACCTGACGGATCTGCAAAAGCTCGAGGACGAGTTCAAGTCCAAGGTCGTCGACTTGGCGACTGCGCCCAACTCGACCGCCGTCTCGCCCATGCCGGCACCCGTGTCCGCTGCGACCAAGGACTCTGAACTGCGCCAACGGTCGACCGCCAAGAGCGACGACGACGACATCAAGGTGTGCCCCGGGCTCGTGCCTGTGCCGCAGTTTGTCAAGAACATGGTCGACGGCACGCCAGCGTCGAGCGAGCCGCACGTTGCGGTCGCGTCGGCACCGGTCGTCCCGAACTCGGCGCCCGAGTCGCCGAGTAAGGGCGCAGACGTGCCGAACGTTGCGAGTTGACGTGCGCTCGCCCTACCGTCGCGCGTGAGATGGCGCGGCGAGGATTTTCCAAACAAGAATGTGGAACTGTATGAAGGTTTGTTGCTGAAGGTTTTTTGCTTGGTTGCTTTTGTGTCCTGTTTGTTGTTACCCACCGAATTTGCGTGCCCCGCAAGAGCGCCTTGCGCCCCTGTATATGAACGCGAAATACACGCCTACTATGAATCTATTTCCTTGACCACGGCCGTCGCGTTCAGTAGACCTCGCCATCAGTCTCCTTCTCCACCCGCCAGCGCCTCCGGATGCCGCAACAGTTCCATCGATGGCAACGACGTCGCCGTCGCGCCAAGACTCCCCGGCCGCAACTCTTCCTTCCGCCCACCACCCAGCTCTCCCATCGACCCCAACGCAACTGGCCCTCCTCCACCGCCCACTCGTTTCGTCCCCTTACGCCTCCCGCGCCCCTTCCGCGTCCTCATCGCCAACAAAATTGTCGAATGCAGAAACACCATCCCCAGTGCGCTGTACGCGCGCACGACCGACGCCGACGCGTTGGCCACGGCGGGAGTCCCCGCGAGCGCGAGGAACGCGATCTGGACGGTCACGGCGATGGTCACCGCCAGCGATTGTGTGCAGATGATACGTCGCGACCATGCGTGCATCGCGCGCCATTGCGTGAGTGCGCGGCGTGGCCAGGACGTTGACGGAAGTGGGCGGTCTCCGGTGCCGCTGCCCGCGAGCGGGAGGGTGGCGTGGCGTGAAGAGGTGGTCGCGCTTGTGGCAAGGGGTAGCGTCGAGCGAGATGCGGCGGATGCCGCGGTAGGGAGGTCGGGCTTGGACAAGTTGCTGGACCGTGGCTGCATGCCGTCCGTCGCGTCGCCGGCGTGGTCGTTCAGGGCGGGCTCTGAGACTGGAGAAGCGGAGGGTGCGCGGTCAATGGCCTGTTCAACCAATCGAAAGAGACCAAGACGAACCCGTAACGTGGATTTGAATCGCGCCCGTATCAGTTTCGCGAATTGCAGGGTCGGTGTTAGGGGTCGCAGTGGTGGCAGCGGCAAACTGGAAGTCGATCGAGACGACAGTCGCAATGAGAGAGGCCGAAACGACCGTGTCGAGCGCGAGTCTACCGCGAATAAACTGATTTCAGCACAATCCAAGCGCCATAATCTGCATGTAAGGAATTGAAACGTACGCCCACACAAATGGCAGCGTGCGGAGCACAATGAACGGCGTCAAGTAGCCCACGGCGATGCCGTAAATGTAGTCGGACGCGGACACGATAAAGATGATGACGGTCACGGCGGCCAATGCGAGCGGGAGGCGTTCGGGCACGCGCGGGTAGAGTGCTTTGAAGATCTTGCTTGCAAATGAACACGTCAGAACTTCGATCGCACATACATCCGAGTATGGGAGCAGCGCACCCTCATCTTAAACAGACCGCACACGGTCATAACCACCGTCCCGCACTCGGTGGCCAGGAAATGAACTTTGCGGAACAGGTAGAGCGGGTCCGGCGCGTTCACTTCTGCCCAAAAGATGCCAACCCACATGGCCGCGTCGCCCGTGAAGAACAAGAGCCATTGCAGGACGACGAGAAAGTTGATGGGCGATTTTTTTCCGTAATAGACGCGTATTGCGTGCGGGAGCGCGACCAGCGTGATCAAAGTGCCGGGAATGACTGGTACTTGTTGGTTGGCGTGCCAGTAGATTGCAGATCTGGGAGCGGCCGTGGCCATGGTTGCACCGGTGGAGAATAAAGAGAGGTCTCGAGGAAAATCTGGGGCCGAATTGCAGCAAGTCGCTTCACAGTGCTGGCGGATGGTGCCGGGAGCTCACGCTGCGGCAACAACTACTAAGTCATTTCGGTGGCCGAAATGTCGAATGATGCGTGCACGAACATTGTCCACATCACTGCTTGAATGATCGTGCCAAACACAGTCATTTCATCGAACCCCGCTAACTCCATCAACCTCCTGTAGCCTGGATCAATCTTGACAAAGGCTATTATATACGGCTCGCTCCAGCGACCCATCCGCCCAATCACGGGGATCTGCCGCTGCCGCGCCGTCCATCCAC
Source organism: Allomyces macrogynus ATCC 38327 (assembly GCA_000151295.1). NCBI lineage: Eukaryota > Fungi > Blastocladiomycota > Blastocladiomycetes > Blastocladiales > Blastocladiaceae > Allomyces > Allomyces macrogynus. Next base: position 511,783 of record GG745340.1, on the reverse strand, counting down.
ATACCCAGTGACCGCCAAGGACCCTCTCCTCCCCACCTCGACCCCGGCACCGCACACCGGCTCCGCCTTCAATGCCCCCAACCCGACTCTACTCCCCTTCCTTGACCCGATCGTCATCAACCCACCCGATCCGACCGACGGCACCGCACTCAGACAGCGGCCCGGCGACACCGTGCCCGACCGCCGCATCGACGAGTTGCGCGCGATCGCAATCGTCGAGTGCAAGAACACCATGCCGAGCGCCGCGTACGCGCGCGTGACTGTGGCCGCCGCATTCGACGCGGGCGTGGCCCCGCCTGTTGCGATAAAGACGGCGAGCATGGTGACGGCCATGGTGGCCGCGGTGAGTTGTGTCGCGAGAATGCGCCGCGACCAGGGGTGTAAGGAGCGCCATATGGCAGCGGCGCGGGAGGTGCGCGATGGTGGAGGGTCGTCGGGGGTGTACTTCGCAGGTGGAGAAGCGCCGGGAAGTGGGCTTGGGTCGTTTCGCAGGGCGAGGGGCGAGAGCGTGGCTGGCGGCAACAAGGTGATCGGTGGTGAGATCGTGGTCGTGGGTCGGGACAGGGTCGACCCACGTGAGACGGTTGATGACGGGGCCAAGAGACCGGGGTCAAACGGCACGTCCACACGGGGTGGAGAAACTAAATCTCATCAAAGCACGTTCAGATCGCTGCTCACAAGGGCATTCAGGGTCAAAAACAGGTCCGTACACGTTGGGAGCGTGATGTGGATCGTGTCTGCGTTGAACTCGGTGCTGACGGGTCGCCCACCCACGGCGGCGAGCTCCCAATCGATTCGCAGGACCATATAGACGAGACACGTCGAAATAATAACGTCGAGCAAGATCCTACCAACGAGCGCGAGTGTGTGAGCGTATCATCAACGCTAAGGCATTGGAGCGGACGAACAGACCCCCACGCAAACGGCATGATCTTCAACAGAAGCGACCACGTCGTGCGCCCGGTCGTGGCGAGCGCGACAACGTAATCGATTAAGCTCACGACAAAAACCACGCAGGTCAAGGCGGCCAGGCAGGGCGCCAGTCGTGCCGGAACGCGAGGGTAAATGACACGAAAAATCTGAAGATGTCGCAGTGGGTCATGAGCGTCGAGGAAGCGCTACTCCCGTTCAGGCCATGACGCACTCGGATCTTGAGCAAGTTGCTCACGGTGAACAAGGCCGTGCCCGCGTCGCTGGAGAGAAACATGATGCGTCTCGGAATAGGCTCGCCACCGGGAACCGTCACTGTCGCATCACCGATCCACACGGCCACGTCGCCAAAGAGAAACGCGAGCCATTGTCCGATGACGAGGAGGTTGATGAGCGAGCGGCGCTCATGGGCGACGTAGAGCGACCGGGCCAAGGCAGCGACCGTGATCACCGTGCCGGGTATAAACGCTGCGAGCTCCGCACCCATGTCGGAGAAGCGCATGGTGCACGGCTGTCGATCATCGCTCAACCGACCACGGACAACGTAAAAGCAGGGTCGGATCCGACGCTTTTCTAGGCAGTACGCGATTTTTGCAGCGGGTTGCGCGGAAGTCTGCGAGTCGTTGTGGGCCTATTGCTGACCGTTGCGGAATGACAGAGCCGGGGCCGAGCACTTCAGCGAAGAAACGGAGGCGTCGACGCGTCTCGCACTGTCTTCTCACGACGCAGTCCCTCGATGACAAGAGACAAGTCAACCGCCAGTCAACAGCTGGTGCTCGATGCGCTTTCATGGCCTCCGCGACATAGTTGTGTACCGTATATATCCAGGCAACAAAAGGGATCAAAATCAAGGCGGCAGCACCGCACGCACGCCGACGACGGACCCCGGCGCGCAGCACGTTCACTCCAGCCTTCCGCCCCCCCTCCCTTCCCCACCAACCAACCAACCTACTCCTCATCACTGCTCGAGTCATCTTCCGAGGAGGATGATGACGATGCGCCATCCTGCCCTGCAGCATCGCCCGCATTCGACTGCCGCGTGCGCTGTCCACGCAGCACGGCCATTTGACCAGCAAGCGTATCCTCGTCCGGGTCCGAGATATCGTCCTCGAGTTCCGCTGCGGCCGCCGCGGCGCGCGCGCGCGCCTCGTTCGACAACTCCTCGACCTTCATCTGAATATCGAGCCGCATATCCGACCCGACCCAGTGGTCCGACTTGATGAACACGGAGAACGGGAACACGCCCGCCTGGTTGGGCGCCTGGAACTGTATCTTGATCGTTTTCTTTTCGCGCAAGTCCGGGACCTTGACGGCATTGATGATGCGGTTCGACCCGACGTTGCCCAAGAACACCCACCACGTCGGCCGCTTGTTGGCCGGGAACCGCGGGGAGTGCGCGAGTTTCGGTAGTTCGGCCAGCTTGACGGCTTTCCCACGCGCACCGTCGCCCTCGCCGTCCAAACCGAGCGCATCAAAGTCCTCCTCGTCGTTCTCGTCGTCGTCATCCTCCGGGTCGCGCGGGGGCTTGGCGAGTCCGAGTTTCTTGGCTTCAGCGACACGCTCGGCGCGGCGCGCCTTCTTGGCCTCGTACTCGCCGTTCAGCTGCGCGAGCGAAATGGAAATGGGCGCGAGCCGGACACGGATCGTGCACGTGACCATGGCGCCGGGCGTGATCGCCTGTTCGCCGAGCACGCGGAAATCGAGTTTTTCCAAGACGATCCGTGGGAACCCCGTCAGGAACCGGTTCATATCCTCGACCTGCTCGTCCGACAGGTCGCGGAACACTTTGCGACGCGCATCCGCGTCCATTTCGGCCAAGTCCTGCAACGACTTGACAGGCTGCGGCGCGAGCGACTTGAGCGCCTTGACGTGCGCGTCCGTGACATGCGGCACCTGCAGCATTGGCGAGACCGTGTGCCACGTGCCCTGCACCAAAAGCTGCGTCACGTCCATCGTGTAGAGCGACGGGATCAGCCACCCGCGCGCGAGCGTGATTTGCAGGATCCCGCGTTGCAAGAGGTGCACGGCGCGTACGATCGTCTGCTCGTCGTCGGCCGACCGCGGCGTGCGGCCAGTGCGCGTCATGTGCGCGAGAAGGACGGTCAGCGCGTGTGCGGCCGCCGGGCGCGAGGTGACGGCGGGCGGGTACGGGAAGTCTTCGCCGAGGTCCTTGAGTGCGACCGACACGGCCAATTGCAGGTCCTTGGTGGACTTGACCAGGGCGTCGGCCTTGCCCTTGTCGTTGGTGTCGGGCAAATAGGTCTCCTCAAACTCGCGCGCGGTCGACAAGACGGCGAGCAGCGTCTTGAGTCCGGCGTCTTCCGGAATGCGCTTGAAAAAAGCGGCCATCGTGCGCGACAGCACGCGATCCTTGGTGTAGTTGCGCGTCGAGTACCACCAGTGACCGATACGCCACGGCAGGAGCACGCCAAAGACGAGGCCGTACCCGAGCAGCACGTAGGGCGAGTTGTGTGCGGCCACGATCCACGTCGGCAGCGCAATGCCCATGGAAAACGCTTGTTTCCCGTCCGGGTGGCCGTACTCGTCGTAGGCCTTGCGCGCCTCGGCATTGGTCAGGACCTTGTAGGCCTTGGAAATATCGGCAAAGATGGCATTCGCCTTTTCCTTGAGGTCGTCGGCGACCTTGTCCGGGTGGTGGATGAGCGAGAGCTTGCGGTAGGCGCGCTTCACGTCGGCCGTCGTCGACGATTGCGAAATGTTGAGCACCGCCCACGGGTCCCAGATGGTCGGCGTCTCGATTTCCGTGGTCACGATAATGTGGACGAGGAAGGCGACGGCGGACCAGCCGGCCGAGAGCACTGCGTATCTGGTGGGGGGGGGGGGGGGGGGG
>GG745340.1:461526-498592 GCA_000151295.1 Allomyces macrogynus ATCC 38327 | reverse complement strand
CGCGCCGCGCGCGACAGCAATGACGCAATGGCCACGGCGCCAGAGGCATGCCGGTGCTCATGACCATTGAAATGACGGCCGACCTGCTCATTGGCCTCGCCTACGTGGCGATCCCGTGCATGATCGCGTTCTTCCAGCGGCAGCTCGTTGGAGCCACGGGCCCCGACTTACCGCGGCATGCTGGTCTTGTTCCAGGCGTTTATTCTGTGCTGTGGCGCGACGCACATCTTGCACGCATTACGCTTCTCGAGCGACTCGGTCGTGCTCGTCGTGACCAAAGTCATCACCGCCGCCGTCTCGTGCCTGACCTCGGCCATGCTGTTCTGGGTCGTCCCCGTGGCCTTCTCCATGCCGGCAAGGCTGCACCGGCTCGAGTCGGAACTTGGCGACATGATCCGCGAGGCGAACCGCCGCCAGTACGGCATGCATGACGGCGCACGCCGCCCGCTGCGCGAATTGACGGCGCGGCTGCGGCATGAGCAGATCGCCGAGTCGCCGGGCGTCGACCGCGCCAGCAGTGGTGCGACGTTGGCGGCAGTGCATGGCGGGAGCAACAGCTCGTCAACCGCGCCTTTGGTGCAGGACCACCACGTCGATTCCGAGGACGAGTACAAGGCGTTGCCGCTCGAGCGCGTGTGCCACCTCGCTGTGCGCGCCATCGCGCAGTCGGTGCCCGGGTTCGCGTCGGTACTCATGTTCATGGAGCTGGCGCACGATCCCGTGGCCGCGGCACCCGCGCCCGCCGAGCTCGTGACGAGTGGACCCGGTGCAGGAGACGATGTTGTCCAGCCGGACTGGACGGCGTCGGGCCTGCGGTGCATTGCCGAGTACCACCCGGCCGCGCCCAACTCGTCGGCGCGCTTGTTTGCTGACCATATTGTCGACACGCACGACCGCATTTACTGGTACGCCTTGGCAGTGACGCGTGTCACACTCTTCGCGCATCGCCGTGCTGACCAGACGCGCTTCCGCGCCGTTAGCTCCATGGCACCTGGTCGCGCCAGCCGGTTCTCGGGCGTCGATCTCGCATGTCTGATCGGGTGCACGAGGTTCGTCAATGCTATTGCTATGCAAATGAATTACGGCAGCCGTCGTGGCCTGCTGGTGCTGTGTGCGACCAAGGAAGGGTGCGTACATAGCCAACGACACGATTTCCCCGAGCCGGTGGGACCCTTGCGCTGAAATTCCACCCTATGCTTAGTCCCGTGATATCGTCGGTCAACGAAATCCTGCACTACGAGGACCCGCTGCACTACATCCAGACGGCGCTCGACCTCGCGCACGCGCGCGACCGCACGCGCCGGCTCCGACACGAGCTGTCGGCGGCCAACTCGGCGCGCACCGCCGCCGAGGCTGCACGTACGTCCGCGCTCGAGCAAGTGGTCGCCACCAACGATCTACTGGCCACGACGTCGCACGAGCTGCGCACGCCTATGAACGCAATTGTCGGGATGGTCGATGTCCTGCTCGACGAGTCGTCGAACGTGCCGCTCTGTCACGAAGTGCGCGAATCGCTCGAAATCGTCTTGTCGAGCGCTAACCTGCTCGGCAACCTGATCAACAATCTGCTCGATCTCGCCAAGCTGCACCACCAAGGGACCGCTGGCGAAGCGCTCGTTCTCGCGCACGCGCCGTTCCGCTTACGCACGTGCATCGAAGCGTGTCTCGACCTCGTCGCACCAAGGCTCGAGCACATTGATGTGGCCCTCAACTACATTCTCGACGCCGACGTACCCGAGGTGGTCGCGGGCGACCGCACACGCGTCACGCAGATTCTCGCAAACCTGTTGGGCAACGCGGCCAAGTTCACCGAACAGGGCGAGATTCTGGTCATTGTGTCGACGAGACCTCGGCGCGTGGTCGACCCGGCCGTCTTCACGTCTGTGCGCAAACTCGATTTCCGCAACCCGGCGCTGGGGGTCACACCGGCCACGCTCGTCGCGGTCTCGCCAGACTCGATTGATCGTGCGGGCCGGCCTGTCGAGTCGGCGACGCCTGCTGGTACGTTAATTTCTTTGTCGAATGGATGGTTTTGGAGCCGATCCCGCTCACACCGTCTTGCTATACCTAGACTGGGACAGGAAAGCCAGCCTGTCGCCCGGCTCCAGGAAACGCGAGGCCACGTCTGCGTCGAGCGCCTCGGCACCGGACCAGCTCTCCTCACGCGCCGCATCCCAGGCCCGCACGCGCACCAACTCGCTCGGCGGTCACGCCGGGTACCTCTACTTTTACGTGGTCGATACCGGCTGCGGGATCCACCAGCACGATATGGGCCGTCTCTTCGAGCGATTCCAGCAGGGCCAGTCGGGTGCCGCGCGGCGCCAGCACGGGACCGGTCTGGGCCTCGCCGTCTCAGCACGGCTTGTGGAATTGCACGCCGGGCAAATGGCCGTCCAGTCCGCGCCTGGCGCGGGCACCGTCTTCTCGTTCTCGCTGCGCATGCAGTACGCGGGCGGCGCGCACGCCGGGGATCACGACGACGTCGTGCAAGCGGCCGCGGTCGCATGGGAACCGCTCTGGCAGGCGCCCGCGGCCCCGCCAGGGTCCCCGTGGGCTGGGCTCGAACTCGTGGTCGTCCCGGACCCAAAGCTCGCGTCGTCGGCGCGGTCTCTCAGCAGTTTGCTCGATGCGATCGGGTGCGCGTACACGTGTGTCCCGACCGTCGCGCAGGCGCAGCGCGTCGCGCGCCGGTTGCATGCCGCGCACGTTGAGCCGATCCATGTTGCATTTCTGGTGGTCGAGCGTGCGTTGATTGCACCGGCAACGGCGCCCGGCACCGCGACCGATGGGACCAGGGGACGGCGGCAGGAATTGCGCGCCGAGTTGCTGGCATTGCAGGCGATCGGCCCGATTGCGCTGCTCACGCGCCGCGGGCGCGGGGACGAGCTGACGGTCGACATGACGTGGTTCGACTACGTGTTGCGGAAACCCGTCAAGCGGCTGTCGCTTGAGCGGCGTTCTGCACAAAATTGTCGACTTGCACGCGCAGATGCGCGACGCGCCGGCCATGCCCGCGACCGACGTCGCGGCACCCCTGCCGACCGTCGTCCCGGCTCAAGTCGCCGTCGCCGTGCCCGTCGCCGTCCGCGCCCCCGACGCGAGCTCACCTGCGATCGCTGCCGCTGCCGCCGCTGCTGCTGCCGCGGCGTTCCCGGGGATCCAGCGGCACGACTCGGTGATGCTGCACACGGTCCTGGACCGCCCGTTCGTCGCGGACTTCCCGAGCCGCGGGAGTCCCGCCGCGGCCACACCGCCCGCGGTGCTCCCGCCGTTGATTGAACCAATGGCGACGCCGTCCCCGGCACCATCAACGCCGACGTCGACAGCGACGACGACGCGCACGATCGCGACGCCCGAGCGCGAGGACTGGATGCGGCAGGCGGTCTTGGTCGTTGACGATAACGTGATCAACTTGAAAGTCGCGCAAAAGCTGCTCAAGTCGATTGGCGTCACAGCGATCACGACGGCGAATCATGGCGGCGAGGCGGTGGAACTGGTCGAGCGCGGGGCGTTTGATGTCGTGTTCATGGACGTGTCGATGCCGGTCATGGTGCGTTTGGTTTTGCCTTTTGGTGGAGTGTCGGGTGTGGGAGAGCGCAAGTTGCTAACGATGTGGTACGGGGTGTAGGACGGTTTGGAAGCGACGCGGCGTATTCGGCACGCAAGGAGCACACAGGCGGCGGCCACGGTCTCGCCGTGGATTTGCGCCATGACGGCGTCGGCATTACCAGACGAGCAAACCGCGTGCCAAGAGGCGGGGTTCGTATTCTCTTCTCACTCCGATTGCCGGCATGGGCCGTCAGATCAATCCGTGTTGCTCACCACTGTCCCCGCTAGCATGGACGACTTTGTCCCCAAACCCGTCAAGCGCGACGCCGTGATCCGCGCGCTCAAGAACGCGCACGACCATTTACAGCACCGCGACCGCGGCAGCGACGCGCCATGACCGCTCGTTCGTCTTGCATGATTGGCTTTTTTCCGACCCCGCGGAGAGCACGTTGGTCGACGGACGACAACGTGGATACCAAACCCATTCGGTGCAAAAAAAATGTATTGCTATGCATCGCCCATTTGCGCGCGCGCGAGCGGGGGGACAAGGGTCCCGGGCGAGCGTCAAGAGCCCCGTCGGCCGCGCCCCATTCGTTCCGGCCCGGCGGGGGGTTCGAATGGCGCGCGCGGAGAGAGTTTGGCGGCGGGGGAGTCTGACCAAAGGCTGATTGCCGACCTGGGCGTGAGTGGGGATGGAACCATTTGTAACATTCGAAACAGAGTCTTGCACTTGGCTTCACCGTTCGTTGGGGTTCGCTGGCACGCACGCATCTGGCTTGCGATCAACGACGATCAACCCAGGTCCGGCGCGATTCCTCACCAGGCAGACCACGGTTTGTTGTTGGACATGCTGGGAGACGCGTCGTGACGAGCCCTGAATCATTTGGGATGCGTGGTCAGAACGTGGATGGGCGTTGGGTTTCGGCCGAAGAACAGTGGGCGCGCGGTGGCGTGGCGAGGCGAAGGCGCCAGGCCAAACCTGGAATCGGGCGAAATGCCAAGCGCCAAACCTTCCCTTGTTGCCACTGCTTGCCACCACTGCCAATCCCTCTCTCCTTGGTGGCCAAGAGAGGAAACAGCAAGGCATCAAACCCAACATGACCAACAGTTTGTGAAACAACACAAAGTCGAGCTCCGTTGCATCCGCGCTCGTCGCCATCATCATCATGATTCGACGCCTGTTGGCCACCGACGCCGGCGTGCTTGGGGCCCCGAAACGCGCCCATCCATGGCGCGCGCAACGGAACACGCGTGGGCCAACCACGCTGGCGACTGACCGACGCAAGGGGCGATTTGTGCGCGCGCAACGTGCACAGCCGCGCAGCCTTGGTCGAGGATGCTGCTCATCGTGCATCCGGCCATCATGGGCCCGCCATCATGAGATCTGTCGCCGACGCATAAAACGGGGCCATGCCCGCGCAACTAGAGCCTCTCCATAATCTGGCTGTGCCTCGTGCATTCGCATATCAACTGTGCACCTCCCTCTCTGCTCCGCTAAGGACCTCTTCAAGTTGGTTGAGCAAGCTCGACCAGCGGCATCAATTCTCGACCCCATCAGTCGCGGCTCTTGTCAACTCGCCAGCCGCGCCTCGACTGTTCGCGTGCCTGAACCATGACGGCGATTGACGTTCCTGCGGGCACGGCAGGCGCTGGCCGCGCCTTTCTGCTCTTGATCAAGTCGTTTATCGGGACCGGCGTCCTCTTCTTGGGCGGCGTACGCATTGGATCAACTCCGTATCGTCCACGCCACGACTCAAGCACGTCCCTGACGCGTTCCTCGACTTCGAAAATAGGCCTTTGTCGATGGCGGGTTCGCCTTCTCGGTCGCGATTCTCGGCGTGCTCGCGATTCTCGGCACGATTGGCATGCTGTTGCTCGTCAACGTGCGCAAGATCGTACCCGGCTCCTTCGAGGAAATCGGCCACCACCTGTTCGGCCCGGTCATGTTCCATATCGTGCTCTTGTCGGTCGGGCTCAGTCAAATCGGGTTTTGCGCGGCATATACCAACTGTACGCGCCGCATCAGCGCCTTTTTTCGAGCAACTGTGCAAGTTGCTCGTCCCACTGACTAACTCTCCGCCGCCTGATAGTCGTCGTCAACAACTCGGTCGAGGTCGTGTCGCGGTTCAGCCATGGCGCCGTCCACGTTTCGCCGTGGGTCTTCCTCGTCATCCAAGGGTGCCTGTACATTCCGGCGTCAATGATTCGCCGCATCCAAAGCTTTGCCATCTTCTCGATGATGGGCATGATCTTTGTCGCGTTTGGGCTCGTCGTCGTGAGCTACTACGCGGTCGACCACCTCGTTGAGGTCGGGCACGTCGACGACTCGATTGTGCAGTTCAACCCGTCGCGCTTTGCGCTTTATATCGGCACCGCGTGCTATACGGTACGGACCGCTTCTGTTTGGTTTGAGGCTGCTCTTATAGAAGTTCCGCTCACCATTTGGACATCCTGCGCTATCTTCTTGATAGTTTGAGGGCATTTCGATTGTCTTGCCAATTGCCAACTCGATGAAGCGGCCCGAGAGGTTCGGCATGGTGTTGATTGTCGCCATGATCATCACGACCGCCGTCTACGTTTTCATTGGCTCGACCGTGTACCTGTCGTGGGGCGAAAACGTGAAGACGATCGTACGTTATTGATCTTGTCGTTCGCGCACTGGCTGCCGTTCGTTTCCTCACCACCGCCGCCCCCACGACGCTCCTGCTAGGTCCTCTTCAACCTGCCCGAAAACACGTTTGTCTCGATCATCTACCTGCTCTACATCGTGGCGATCGTGTGCACGTGGCCGCTCATGCTCTTCCCGGCAACCGAAATCGTGGAGCGCGAAGTGCTCAAGCTCGTCGCGTACGGCTACGCCAAGGCGACGCTGCGGCGCGAGGCCCAGTATGCCAAGGACGTGGAGCGCGACGAGGCGCGCGGTGCGCTGCTCCGTATCGCTTCGGCCGCGTCTGTTTCGATTCACACGGTCGATACGGCGGCACGATTCGCGGCGCTGCCCTGGACGGCACGCAAGCTCTACTGGGTGCAGAACCTGATCCGACTCTGCCTCGTCATTTTTGTGCTCGTGCTCGCGTACCTGACGGGCGATATTCTCGGCAAGTTGGTGTCCGTGATTGGCGGGATTGGCTGCGTCCCATTGTCGTTTGTCTGGCCCGCCGCGTACCATCTACGCGCGTTCCCAGAACAGGGCGTCTGGGCGCGCGCGCTCGACTGGTTCCTGATCGTAATTGGGCTCGTGGCTGCTTTTTACGTAACGATCATGACGTTTGTCGCGTAAATACGGTCTTGCCGTTTGAGCCAGGAGGGTGTTTGCGCGACGCGATTGGGCCAGAAGTAGATTGATCGGCTCCCCTTTTTGCGTTTCTTTTTGCCCGATATACCCTTGCGCCGCTTTTGGTATTTTGGTTCTTTACTTTGCTCTTGTTTTTCATAACAATGGGTGTGATTGTTGTCCATTTCTTGGTTGCTTTGTTCAGGTTGTGCTTCTGAACCCGACCAGCAACCACCATCCTGTCGCTCGCGCCGGCCTAGGTTGCTGCAAACGCGGCCGAGCGCATCCGCGACGCTGTTGTCCACTTTCTCCACCGCCTACCGTGCTCCTCCTGTGCTGCCCAGCCATGCGCCATGTCGAGCGCACAGTGGCTCGCGCGTGCACCGTCACTTCGACCAACACAAACAAGTCGCATCCTGTCCTGCGCTTGGCCATATCGATCATTTCCCGGCAAATCGATTGCTTTGCGCGCGGCCACGCGATATAAGACCGCACCCACTTGCCGCGCGACCATGGTCGCCTTGCGTGGCCGGCCAGATATATCGACCAAGGACTCAAGGCAGACCATTACGGCGACACTTCTCCAAGACGTCTCAGGCAGCACGCAGCGGGCACCCGTTCGTTTTCGCCAAGCCGGGCACCCGAGCATGAATGGGCGTAGAGAAGCACCAAGTGAAGAGACCTCACGCTCAAAGGTCGCAACACGCAACCAGACCAAACCGCAACAGAAATTTCAGTGAAGCACCTTTGTATCGGAAATAAGGGAAGCGCGACGCGAAACGACAACGGAAGAGATCAAATAAGGGAACTTCAAAGACGACGACCCGAGGGCCCGCCGCCGCCGCGAGCACCGCGCGTCAAACCAAACCGGAGGAGAGCATTGGAAGGCGAGCAGAGAACGGCAAAATAATATGACCGCGGACGACCCGGGCCATGGTATGAAGAAGAACGAACGAACAAGCCAACCAAACGCCAAACCGACGGCAACGAACAGCGTCCACGACAAACGACGCGACCCCCAACCAAATCGACCCTGCAACGCGGGACACGCCCTCGGCACGCGACGCCGAGACGCCGAGCACCTTAGAAGCACTTACGGTGCACAATCGACGGGCCCGACTCGTCGTACTCCTGCTTGGAGATCCACATCTGCTGGAACGTCGAGAGCGACGCAAGAATCGACCCACCAATCCAGACCGAGTACTTGCGCTCGGGCGGCGCGACGATCTTGACCTTCATCGACGACGGGGCCAGGGCCGTGATCTCCTTCTGCATGCGGTCGGCAATGCCCGGGTACATGGTGGTACCGCCCGACATGACGACGTTGTTGTAGAGGTCCTTGCGAATGTCGACATCGCACTTCATGATCGACGAGTAGGTCGTCTCGTGAATGCCCGACGATTCACGGCCGAGCATCGACGGCTGGAAGAGCGCCTCGGGGCAACGGAACCGCTCCGAGCCAATCGAGATGACTTGGCCGTCGGGCATCTCGTACGACTTCTCGAGCGCCGACGAGTTGGCAGCCGTGGCCAGCTCGGCCTCGTAGTCGAGGGCGACGTAGCAGAGCTTCTCCTTGATGTCGCGCACGATTTCGAGCTCGGCCGTGGTCGTGAGCGAGTGGCCGCGCTCCATGAGAATCTTCTGCAGCCAGTGCGTCAGGTCGCGACCGGCGAGGTCGAGACGCTGGATCGCGTGCGGCAGAGCGTAACCCTCGTAGATGGGCACGGTGTGCGTGACACCGTCACCCGAGTCGAGCACGATACCGGTGGTACGGCCTGACGCGTAGAGCGAGAGCACGGCCTGGATCGCCACGTAGAAGGCGGGCGTGTTGAACGTCTCGAACATGATCTGCGTCATCTTCTCGCGGTTGACCTTGGGGTTGAGCGGCGCCTCGGTCAGCAGGACCGGGTGCTCCTCGGGCGCGACACGCAGCTCGTTGTAGAACGTGTGGTGCCAGATCTTCTCCATGTCGTCCCAGTTGTTGACGATACCGTGCTCGATCGGGTACTTGAGCGTCAGGATACCGCGCTTCGACTGCGCCTCGTCGCCAACGTACGAGTCCTTCTGGCCCATGCCGACCATCACGCCGGTGTGGCGCGGGCGACCGACGAGCGACGGGAAGACCTGGAGTCATGGATTCACGGAGTGGTGGTGAGTAAACGCATTCGAAGCGAGGGGACAAGAATGAGTGAGAGTGGGAAAGCGCAAACGTACGGCGCGAGGACTGCATGCGAGCGAAAGCAACAGGTGGGAGACGCGTGGCGGCGCGGGAGACAGGCGGTTCATGGTTAGCACGTGCTCAAGTCATGCGGCCACCCAACCCAAAAACCCAGCGACCCTTGCGGCGCTCACACGAATGGCCGGCACACAGACACAGACGGAAGACATGCGCGCACGCCCCGCTCCACACACAGCAGACCACCACCAAGGCGTGCACGCGCGCGCCGCCGCGCCGCGCCGCGCGTTATATGGTAAACCTGGTCGTGCCGCGACGCCACCGTCCAATGCGCGAGCGCATGCTGCGAATCACGAGCGCGAGGGCGTGCGGGGCCGAGCGAGCTTTGCAGCGTGCGCGAGCGCACTCGTGGGCTGCTTGGACGACGAGGTAAAAAGACACGTACGCGTCGTCACCGGCAAAACCGGCCTTGCACATGCCGGAGCCATTGTCGATGACAAGCTAGTGAAAGAAAAAGATGAGGGGCACGTCAGCTACCATGTTGGACCAGGGAATTTGGAGTCGAGCGCGCGCCGCCGACCGCCGACGCCCACCACCGCGCGCACGCGTGGGCCCGAGTCGCGATATGCCCCATCCAGCATTGCCGTCGAGGTCCCCACACCCCGTCGTGCCGCGCGTCGCGTCCGATCGGGCCCTTGGAGGGCCATGGGAAGGCCGTTGGCCGGGCCCAAAGTCGTCGACGACGCGTCACCTCGTTCGACTGGATCCTTGGCCACGGTCGCGACGATCAACATGAGCGCGATCATGGTGGGCGACGACGAGGTGGGGCACGAGCAAGCTGGGGCGCGGCGGTGTGTGGTGGTGGCGGCGGGTGGCGGCGGGGCGACCGAGGAACCGGCTCGACTCGATCGGGGTCGGGTCGGCGTGGAGTCGGAGTCGTGCGAAAGAGGCACACGTACAGCAGCAACTTCGTCGGCCATGGTGAGAGAGTGGTGGTGGGTTGGGGGGGAGAGCGGCGGGAGGAGCGGCTATCAGGGAGAGAGAGCGCTCGCGAGGGGTGCGCAAGTGAAGAGGTCGGCGGGCAAGGCGCGGTGGAGGGATCGCGCTTTTATGAGCCGCGCGCTGACGCTGAAGCTTGTGGCCGCTGGCCTGGCCTGCGCCCGGCCGTCTTGCCTTGCCTCGTTGCGCGCACGCCCATATCCACGTCTACGTCTTGGCCCCCTGCCTCTTGTTTCCCGAGTTACTCGCCCCGTCGATGCACGCGCTCCGCTGTCCACGGCAACGAGTCCCCGCGGCCGCCCCTGAGCCCTGTTTGCCCCCCCCCCCCCCCCCACTTTTGGTCCAGATCATTCGCAAATTGATTTCTTTTCAGTGTGCGGTGCTCTCGCCGCCGTCTTGGCCCTCCGCCGCACCGCACCACCAACCACCCCCGCACGGGCCGCGCTCCATCGCGGCCCCGCCTCGTCACCACCAAAATGTGGTGGTGCCAAGGGCCAAGCTCGGCCAAGGATCGGTGCCAAGGGACGCGCAGCGCGCAGCTCGACCAGCGTGGCGACGCAACGACGCGACGCGTGCGAGTTGGTGCGACTTGGCTGCACGAGACGCCACCCGTCACTCCTCTCGCCCACCACGCGTTCTGCGCGTGCATGAAGGTCCCGTTGTCGAAATCGTTCTCATCTCCCGGCTCACTTGCAGCTGTTACCTCTCTCTTTATGATTATCCACCTTTGCTCAACACGTCTCCCATCCTCTCCGATCCTGTCACGACAGGGTCGAGAACACTTTGCCATCCGCGCACCTTCTTGTCACGACGACGACACTTACCCGTCCTCGACCTGGCCGTCCGCGGCGGCGCCCTCATCCATCCGTACCAGCTGCGCAAGCACCGCGACAACCTCATCGGCAGGCAAGTCCGCGACCCTCAGCTCCACCGCGCGTTCGCGCCACGCCGCGGCCGTCGCTGTTGCCCCCTCTCGCACCTCGGCCCCAAACCACGCGCCGAGTCCGTGCCGCCCGGTCCCACCCGCGGCCTCGCGCACGGCCCTCAACAACCGCCGCGTCGCGTCCGGCGGGACCGCGACCAGCCGGTCCACCTGCGTCCACGCCGGGAGAAGATCGTCCACCCGCACCGCGACCGGCGCCGCGGCAGCGACGGACGCGTGCACGGCGCGAATCGCCGCGTGAATCGCCGCGCGCGGCGCGTTCGCGCGTGCAATGGCGCCGGTCGCGAGGAGGTCGATTCGCCGCTCGAGTTTCAGGAACAGGCGCCGGTAGACGGGCGCGGGGGAGTTGGTCTGTGCGGCGTGTAAAGGAGAGGAGAGGGCGGTGGCGATGGAAATGGAGGTGGGAGTGGAGGTGGCAGAGCCGAGGCCGCCAGGGACGGGACTGGATGCGCGCAGGACCGAGGTCACGGCGCGGTCGAGGTGCGCGGCGAGGGTCCCGGCGAGAGCGTCGAGGGCAGCGCGGAATTGCGAGTCGAGCCGCGATGCGGCTTCGGTGAGCGATTCGGGTGGGTCCTGCGGTGACGGGATTCAGTGTGAGTGGGGCGATATAGGAACTAAAAGCCACGCTGGAGCTTGGTACCTCGAGCGAGTGAATCAGCGTCTGCGCATGGCTCGCCAGGTGCGCCATGGTGCTGGTGACGCGCACTCGCACGGCCACGTCGCGCTCGACCTCGAACCACTCGTCGAGCTCGTCGGCCGCCACGTGTAGCGCTTTGACAATGACTCGGTCTATGAATCGGCGAGCAAACTGCGTGTCCAAGTGGACCGGCACGGCTACAGCATCAACAGCCCCACGTTAGTGCCAATCCACCCGACAAACCGCGCATGTGCAAACGTACCTTCGACGAGCGCCAAATACTGCTCGATCCGGTGCCCAAACCGCGTGCGCTTTTGCTCGTCCACATCCACATCCTCTTCATGCACCAACTGCGCCGCATCCGCCGCCGCGCGCACCTCGCGCACCGCCGCGACCACGTACTCGGCCACACTCGCGACCACCGTCTCCTGCACGGTCGCCGACAGCGCCAAACCCTGCGCCGGGAACCCGTACCGTGCACGCACGTCAGCGGCAAACTGCGCGACCTGCGTGAGCGTGCGGCACAGCAATGCCGGGTGGTGTGCGGCCAAGGTCGGCACGTCGTGCGTGAGCTTGGATTCGGCCAGGTGCGCCACAGCCGAGACGAGCGCTTCGAGTGCGGCGTCGTTGCCCGCCGCCAGACGCACGTAAAAGGCTTGGTGGGTGGAGAGGAAGTGACGCAGGTAGCCGAGGTACCAGTCCGGGTGCTGCAGCTGGTTGGTCGGGCGCGCGCCGGAAAAGTGGTAGTAGAAGCGTGGCGAGACGAGGGACATGATCCCGGCGACGGCGTCGGTGGGCGATCTGTTAAGGAAAAGAAGGATTCCGTAAGTGGTCTTGCCGGAATGGGAGCAGGAGAAAGCAGATAGCGTACATCGAGGACATATCGCTGAACGTTACGAGAACGGTTTGGACAGTGGCCGTGGTCGTGTCATTTTCAATGGGCTTGCCAGGCCACCCGAGGTCCGTGAGCTTCGTCACGAGCGTCTCGCGCAAGCCTGCGACCAGCTTGGCCGACAAGGCGTCGCACGCGGTATGCACCACACCCTGGATTGACGACGGCGGGAGTTGGTCGACTTGCGCGCGTAGCTCCCTCAGCTTTTGCCACGACGCCATGGAGAGCGGAGCGGTCCTAGTTGGCACCGAGCGTCAGCTTGCCACCGCGACAAGCAAATCGGTGCACAAACACGGGGAAATGACATACTGGAGCGTCATCATGGCGTGCAGCGCGCGGCAGTACTGCTCCGCAGCATCGATCTGCGCAAGCCGAACGTTCATGTCGCAGAGCCGCACATGCACAGCCGCGGTCGGCTTGGTCGTCGCAAGCTGGTCGGCAATCGTCTTACCCTTTCGCGCAAACGTGTCGAGCTGGTCGAGTCCCTGCCGGCACGCTCCGAGCGCCGTCTTGAAAAAGGCAGCTTGCGCGGGCGCGTCGTGCTGTCGCTACAAATCCCCGCGGTCAAAACCACCATTCGCGGTCGGAACAGCGTCGCACGGACACCGTACTTTGGAGCGAATCTGGTCCAGCTCGGCACGTAGACGCGGCGCGGCCATGGCGACATGGTCGAGGTCCCAGACGTCGTTGTTGAGAAATTGGCGCGCGCGGAGCGCATGGTCCGTGTCGGCAGATGCTGGTCCGCGCAAATCGAGGACCGACACGCGCGGAGAGCCTGGTAGCGTGGTCGGCGACATGGTTGCTGGCGTGAGAGTGGCTGCAGCCGGCGATCGCGGCGAGCTGGCTGCCGCTGTTGGGCTGCTCATTGCTGCTGAACTGGCGCGTGGTCGTGTTCACTCCAGGTTCCGGCGCGTCCTGGACGTCAATTGAACGAGGGTCGGCGCCCCGCGCGGATTGCAGGGAGATGGAGCGCAGTTGGCCTCGGTTGTGATGGAAGTACTGGTCAACGAGATGCAGTTGTTGGACAAACCAGCCGAAGTCACAACAGAACTGGCAACTGGTAACAGACCGTCGCGTGAAGGCCGCACTACGCCCACGCCCCCAACTTTAGCATCCTTCCTCCCTCGCCATCCTCCACCACTTCTACAACGCAAGTGCAACGCAACGACGCTTTCGATTTGGAACGTAATCTGCCACCGACGCGTCGATTCGTAACAACCTGCAGCCCGTCCACCAGTCGTGCAAAAGCGATGGATCCGACACGGCCAAAGTCACTTCTCACCTTGATCCGCGCACCGCTCCTGAGCTGGTTTGCGTACTACTTGGGGGACCTTATTGCGCCGATTGATCCGATGGAAGTGGTTGCTTTTGCACGAGTGCTCGCGCAGTTTCCAACCGAGCTGACGTTCTTCCACGTTCGTCCTGACGGGCTATGCCCTCCGTTCAGAAAAGTATGAACTGAGCTCGTTCCGCCCAGTTCTCGTGGGCATTCCCGCGACGTTGACGACGCTCAAGCTCAACTTGACCCAGCGTATCGGGCGAATCGTTCCTGTCACTTCTGACTTGACTGTTCCCTCATGCGTGGAAGTCCTCCATCTCGCTCCCCTTGTGAGTGAAGCTGTCGCGATTCGTATCGTCTCCCAGTTCCCACCCACGATCATTTCTTTGCAGCTCGCGCGTCATACCACGGCGTCAGTTGTTAACCAGCTCGCAGTGCGACTCATGCCACATCTCACTTTGCTTTGCCTGTTTGGGATATGCAGTGCTGACCTTGAACTCGTCCCACCCATGGCGCGTCTTCTCCACCCGCGTGTTCGCAAGCCCACGCTCGTTTTTGCACACGAAGCTGGTGACTGCAGTGGATTGGCATGGGGCGCAATATTGTGTGTTCGTGTCCCACAACTGCAAGTGTTTGAGTGTGCAAGTTCCAGATGGACGCGTGTGCATTAGTGTCAGTCAGTCACTCACTTCCTGTTGAGACTGTGCACGCGCTCGCACTGGACTTTCAGGGGCATGGGATGACGGCTGAAACGTTGGCAGATTGGGTGCTTGCACAGCCATGGCACACGCTCAAGTTGGTCGGATTGTGTTGTCATGGATCAAAGGTTTCACAATACTTGCACGGGTTGATTGTTGCATGAGGGAGGCGGTTGACTGATGCGGGTCAGTTTGACAATGGAGGCGAATTGGCGTGAGCATGAACAGTGGAGTGCCACTTAGTTCAATGTTGTTGCCATTTCGCTTGAGCAAGTCAAAATTATTCATTACAATCAAGCCATCATTCCTCTCCATGGTTTTGCTTCTTCTCTCCACCGACAATTGATGCTGTTGTCCTGTCCATGCCGCCCATAGATTCAGCCCTGCCTGATTGATCCCCCTGGTCCAGCTGTAATGCACATGCTTGTCAACCATGTAGAAGTGGGTGTGGTGCACTGCACCAACTCCATCCATTGCAAGCGATGTGGAATAGAAATGCAATGAGTGCACAGCATCAACAAATATCTTGAGGACGAGTGATCTGTGCCACCAAAGCCCAGAGTCTTGACCTCTCCAGAATGCTTTCCTGCACACTCAACTCTTGGCTGGTCAACACTGTAGCCCCATCTTATCCGGACCATGCCACGAAATTCAAAGATACTTGATCGACGTTTATTATTTGGCGTCTTCACTCTTCTCCGCCCGCCTGTGCTTTGGTTGAGATAGTTAGGCATGATTCAGATATTGCAAGTATCACTTGTCTGTTGCTGCTCTCCTCGCGCCCTGATTGTGAACAAGACTCGACTTTGACCACACTCAACCAATGTTGAGCATTTCTGCCATGCTGTGCCCGCATGAGTCATGATCGCCTGCACAATCATGGTCAATCTTTAACACAAACATCTGATGATATCTGCCAGGGCATTCCCACTACAGACAAGCATGTCAACTAACCAACAAATTCAACCCGAATTGCTGTCAAGGGAAACAGGAAGCGGGCAAATGCTGAACCCGAGCTACGCTATCCTGTTGCCAACTTGGAAGTCTTTCCAGACCAGAACATTGATGACTTGTTGTGCTTGACAGCTGGCTCTGGGCAGTGCTAATGCTCATGCCAACAGCTATGGCCACAAATATCACTGCATGAGCCAAATCGTATTTGTTGTGGAGCAGAACATGCACAACAGGTTCTACTACGATCTGGCTGGTCACAGTCTTCCAATAAGCGGTTTCACCCTGCAAGCACACTCAAGTCCAATGTGACCAATCTCAGCACCCAACCATGACACAAGCTGGTCAGAGTAACATCATGGACATCTCCTGTCATGTGTCGCTGTTCGATTATGTTGGGCTTGCTGATGTTGCATCTCAAGGTTGTTGTGAACGTCAAATGTCCTTGTTCAATATCTGTGCACATATAATGCTAATGGAGGGAGTCGCCATGCTCTTGAGTGGCCGTTATGCGCCAGAAGTTGTGGTCCAAGTCGACTAGCAGCTTTGCCACGGCTCACCTGTGTTGTTGATGGACAAGGTGAAGGCGAGAAGAGGATGCAAGGAGCGGAACTGGCTGGGGTAACCAAGCTATGATGGCTGTTGAAGTGACAAAATTGCATGCATTGTGTGGAATGTATGGCTGGCACAGGCATCATCGCATTTGGTCGCACCAAAGCAGACATTTGCCACTCGTCCACTACCAGACCAGGCTGTCAGCGGTCAGCTGCAGTTCGACAATACTGGAACCGAACTGACATAAGACAGCTCTATCCATTCGATCCTGGTCACATTCTGGCTCGTATGTGTTGCTGTTGGACCTTCGCGTCAACAAGACCCTTCCGTATGGAAGCGCGGCCATTTCTCGCTGCTTTCCATTCGCGCCGTCCAAACGGTCGCGCAACGGACCATCGAAATTGCAAGCGAGTAATGCCTATCATTGAGGGAGAGCGAGAGCATACTATACAAAGGGCCTCCTCCCACTGCACGCGAAACGTGCCAACCGACCGATCCGACCGACCAACGAACTCAACGAAACCAATCAAAATAACTGCAACGGAAAACGGGAAGCGAGCACACGCCAGAATACCGAACCACGACACGGGGCCGACCAAAGTTGCCACGGCCCCCCGTCCACACCTCAATCACGATCGATGAACTGCTCTTACCAGCCGCGCTTGGCGAACTTCTGGCTCTCGGGCAGCGTGTCAATGTTGATGCCGACCATGGCCTCGCCCAGGTCCTCCGACACCTCGGCGAGCACCTTGGGGTCGTTGAAGTGCGTGACCGCCTGCACGATCGCCTTGGCGCGCTTCATGGGGTCGCCCGACTTAAAAATTCCACTGCCAACGAAAACACCGTCCATACCGAGCTGCATCATGAGCGCAGCATCAGCGGGCGTCGCGACGCCGCCGGCCGAGAAGGTCACGACGGGGAGGCGACCGAGCTTGGCCGTCTGCTTGAGCAGGTCGTAGGGCGCGCCAATCTCCTTGGCAAAGTTGTACAGCTCGTCGGGCGTCATCGTCTGCGCGCGGCGAATGTCCTGGAAGAGCTGGCGAGCGTGGCGCACGGCCTCGACAACATTGCCGGTACCGGCCTCGCCCTTGGTGCGGATCATGGCGGCACCCTCGTTGATGCGACGCAGGGCCTCGCCGAGGTTGCGGCAGCCACAGACGTACGGCACCTTGAACGCGTGCTTGTCAATGTGGTGCACGTCGTCGGCGGGCGTGAGCACCTCCGACTCGTCAATGTAGTCGATGCCAATGTGCTGCAGAATCTGCGCCTCGACCGGGTGGCCGATGCGGACCTTGGCCATGACGGGGATCGTCACGGCGGCCTGGATCTCCTTGATCATCTTGGGGTCCGACATGCGAGCAACGCCGCCTATTTATGCACGAGAGAGAAGAATGGAAGGACCGCGACCGTCAGTCCCCGTTCGGTTCTCGCAAAGTCGAGCTTGCAACCTCGCGCAAGAGCTCGAGCTCCAGCTTGAACCCGAGCAGATTCGGGTCGCTTGGCACAAGTTCACGCACCATCCTTGCGAATGTCAGCGGGCACGCGCTCGAGCGCCATGACGGCAACGGCACCGGCCTCCTCGGCGATGCGCGCCTGCTCGGCGTTGATAACGTCCATGATGACGCCGCCCTTGAGGTTCTGGGCGAGACCGGCCTTGAGCGTGAACTCCTGTGCGCGCTTCTGCTCGGCGGCAGCGTCGTCGTGCGCGGTCAGGTTGGCGGGCGTGTTGAACGGCATGGTGGTAGTGGGCGGTCTTCTGGGCGAGTCGAAGAGTGCAAAGAGGACAGAAGAAAAAGGGGTGGTGGCGGCGGGCCCGAGAATTTATAGCGTGGAGGAGTGCGAGCACGCGGGCAAAGGGCGCGGCAACGACAGGGCTGCCAGATGGAGGAGGCGCCTGATCAGAACGACAAAATTATGTGATGTCCACGCCAGGCGGCCGAGTCAAGCAGCGTGACACGCTCACAGTGTTCTCGCTGCGTGGGCCCGCATGGCGCCATTTCCATGTGGTTTTCCTGGATGCAAAATTGCACAGTTTCCTTGGGTTTTGCCCGGATTGACCACTTGCTGCTTGCAGGCGCCTGCACCAGGGCCGGAATCTTTCGGGCGGTCCCTTCCCGCAAACCCGCGTCATCCATTACAAGCTGACCACGTAAGCATAAGGCGATGACAACCTGACGCGGTCACGTTTCGCAATGGCGGCGGGCCCAGGTTCGACTCTGGCTGCAACCGAACCACAGTCGGGCCCCAGTCATCGCGCTCGACTGCACCCGACGCGCAACGACGGCAAGCTCGCCAGCGCATATGGCGACGCTCTGCACCACGCCTGCCATGCTAACCGCCTGCATTCCCACGGCCGACCCTGCTGCTGCCCCAACGGCCCATGCCAAGGGCCAGTCATTGACCAGTCACAACGCGGGCCATCATGACCAGCTGGCCGACCCACGACCTGCAGTCACCCTCATCACGCTCCCGCCCGAGATTCTCCTACTCATTGTCCATCGGCTTTTACCGCCGCGCTCGCCCGCTGCCGAGACCGACCCGCACCACCTGCCAGTTCTCTTTGCCGACGATGCCGATTGTCCGGCCGGATCGCCGGCCAGCAACGGGAACGCCGACCACGCCGACCACCTTGTGCCCGTAAACGCCCTGCGGTGGGCCCACCGCGTCGACCCGGCGCGCGCGCTTGTTCGCGCTCTATCCCCGCTCGCTCGCACGCATTCGGTGCTCTGGAGCGTTTGCCGCACCACCGCCAATGCCAACCTGGCGGCAACTACCATCGGCACTGCCATCCGCCAACCTCCCGCGCCCGACACGCCCGAGCCGGTCCAGTGGAACTGGTGGGGCCCGGCGCTCACCGAGAAAGCGCCCCCACTCGTGACGGAGGCTCGCGTCGCGCTCGTTGCTGTGCCTCCAGCGAGACCGAAGCCGATCGCTTTTCCGAAAATCGTGCGCATTCGCTTCGACGGGCAAGTTATCGGCCCACCAAGACCCGACGTCGCGCCCACGTCGCCGACAAGTTCAATTTTCCCGCCATCTGTGGCCCAGCAACGCGCTCATGGACCATGGTCGCTCGTGGGCCCGGTCCCGGCGACTGTTGCACCGTCGACTGGCGAGGTCGACATGATTGGGCGCGCACCGCACCTGCGCTCGCTCTCGATCCATGTGCTCAACTCGCTCGTTCTCGGTCCCGAGCGCGCGCGTGTGCTCGACTCGCTCGCGCAGCATGCGGCCCAACTCCGGTCCGTGGCCTTGTGCACCCACGACACTGACGACCGACCGATTAGCAGCCTACCCCCCGTCTCATTCACGGTCGAGTTTTTGTCGAACCTGGTCACGTACGCGTGCCCGCCGCTCACCTTGCTCCACCTCGATGTGGCCCCGCTCGAGCTCAACCGGCACGCCAAGCGGCTCTGCGCGATTCTCGCCTCCTCGTCCGCACGCACCCTCGAGCGCGTTTTTCTGCGGTGTGAAGAGCTCAGCGCTCAGGTCGTCCAGCCCCTGGCCCTGCTCCCGCACCTCCGCGACCTGACGCTTCTCGTCGACCTGTGGGTCAACGATCAGGCCCCAGGCGTCTCCGTCAACGCCGGCTGGCTCGACGGCGACATTCCACCGGCGATCCTCGCTGCCCCAATTCGCCCCTCGCTGGCCATGACCCTGGGCACCCGAATTGCGACGCACTGCCCCCCGATACACTGGTTCCTGGCGACGACGCGGCTCACGCTCGTGCTCAATAACGATGCCTGCGACACGCGGCGCGCCTCCCGAGACAACCCGCTCGCCGTTCTTCTGTCACGACGGTCGACTTTGCTCGACGTCGTACGTGTGCAATGGACCGGGGCACCGCCCACGCCACGCGCGCGCCCGTGGCTACTCGCAATTTCGAGCGTCGTGCTAGCCAAGGCACCGCTGGCCGTACTCGACCATGTCCCCATCGACCCGACCGCCGAGCCCATGCGCGTGTACAAAAGCACCCGCGCTCTCGTCGTCGCTGCAAATTCGGTTGTGGCGGGGACCGCACTTGCGCGCAGTATCGCGGCGTTCCCGAAACTCGACTCGCTCGTGCTCGTCCCGTCGCGCGCGGTCGCCACGCTCGATAACACGCGGCCCTGGGCGAGGGACTTGTTTGACGATGTGCCACGGCTCGCCAAGGTGGTCGTTGTTCTGCGCGCCGGAAACGATGGGGATGTCGACCCGGCGGTCACGCCGCTCTTTGACGAGGCGTGCGCGTGGGCAGGTGGAGTATCAAGGCCGGCGTACGTGCGCCGGAACGCCCGGATCGTGGGGTGGGGCGCGCCCGTGACGTTGGAAGTCCGTCCGGGTGCGGGACGCGCGCGCGACGGGTGGCCGCCGGTTGCTGCGGTCGTGACGGTGACGAGGGAGGACCGCGCCGCTGTTGCGAGCGGCCAAGATTCACTCAGCGAGTTGATGGACGTCTGGTGCAGGTGATATGTTTTTGACCCGCCGTGTTCATGGACCGCGCGCTTGCGAGCGTGACGGGTGGCGATCGGTCGCGGCGGCCGTGATGGTGTTCTGGAACACGGTACCGTTGATGCCCACAGGCACGATGTGGTGCAGAAGATGCATTCGTGCCCAGCCCGCAGGGATTTTGTACATACAAATGCTTGATTTTGACCCTCTCTTCTCGTCACGCCCAAACCCGAACCAAACCGGCACAAGAAGACGACGATCTAGTACAACGACATCGAACCCCCACCACCACTCCCCTGCCCCTGCTGCCCTGGGTGCCTCTGCTGCGGCTGCGACCCCGGCGGCATCGCGACATAAGCCCCGCCCAACCACGCCGCATGCTGGTCGAACATGCCGGGCGTCCACACCGGGACCCCCGTGCCGCCACTCGCGACCGGTTGCGGCATCTGCATCGGCATCGACATTGGCTGTCCCTGCTGCATCTGCTGCCCCTGCATCTGCATCTGCTGCTGCTGCTGCTGGTGCTGCTGCTGCTCCATCTGCATCCGCATCGACGTGCCGACCATGAGCGCCTGCAGCGTCGGCAAGTGCGCCGAGAACGACGCGAGTGACGGGATCGCCGCGTCCAGCCCCGACCCGGCGACCGCCGAATCCAGCGGACCCAGCACCCCCGCGAGATTGTCGGACGTGAGGAAGTCTGGGAAGATCGGCAGCGCGCCGGCCGACGCGGACGGGGCCGTCGCCGCGGCCGCAGCCAACGGCGTGGCAGGCGGCGGCGGAACCGTCGTCCCAACTGGCGGAGTCGGGAGCGCCGTGACGGGCGGCCACGCAAACGCCGGTGTCAGCGGCGCCGTGGCTTCCGGGGTCGTCTGCACCTGCATCGAGTCGTGCGCCGGCGGTGACGACTGCGCGGCCGCCGTTGCGGCCCCGGCCGTCCCGACCGCATCAAAGCTCGGACTGCCCATATCGCCGCGCGCCCACCGCGCCATGTACTCTCGCGCGACTTCGCGCGACGCGTCGCGCTGCACGTCGACGGGCTCCTCGAGCAGGTCGGCCACAATTTCCGCGGCCGAGTCAAACTGGCGCATGACATTGTACATTTGCGCGTCGAGCAGGCCCACGTCCGGTGCGACTTTGGTGATTTTGCCTCGGATTTCACGCACGACGCGCTGCAGCCAGACGGAGAACGGCCACGGCTGCGAGGCCGCGTCGAGCATTGCGTCAATCAAGTCGAGGTGCGAGACCATACGTTGCGTGGTTTGCCGTCCCTGTGAGTGGTCGTGCTCGACGAGCAGGACGCACACGGAGAGCATCGTCGAGAATTCGTAGAACGGGTCGTACGGGAACAGCGACAAGTCGTCGCGGATCGTGTGCACGATGCGGATCATGGCGAGCAGCGACGTCTCGAGCAGCGTCAGGTACTGGTCGTGCAGTGCCACGTCGAGCACGCCCGACTTGGCCGTGAGCGTTGGGCGGTAGAGCGTCACGACCGCGGCATAGTAGAGAATGTTGAGCGATGCCGTCTGAGCGCGCGTCAGCGGATCGGCCACGTCCGGGCTGAAATGCAATGCTGTCGGCAGCTCCGTGCGGTACTTGGACAGCAGCCGGTGCAACTCCGGCAGCGTGTGCGGCAGCTTGTGCCGCAAGTGGATGGCCGTGACCGTGCGCACGATTTTGCCGAAAATGTCGGCGAGTTGAATGTACCAGAAAAAGTAGTGGTCGCCGTCGACAAGCAACGCCGGGTCGTACTTGGCCTCGTTCTCGGGCGTGCGCAGGAAGATTTCGAGGTTCAGGTTCGTCTCGGCCTCGTTGAACGTGAGCGGGCGGCCCATGACCGCCGCCGCGATCCGGTCCTCGGCGTAGGTGTGCGCCCACACCTTGGCCCAGATCGGTAGACGGTTGGGCGCGACGACTTTGGCAAACTGCGGCGCGCGGAGGTCGAGAAAAAGCGCCATGTCTTGGGCAGTCCTGTTTCAATTGTGGGTGGGTTGAACGTGAGCTTGCGTGGCCTCTTCGGCCTTCGCAAAACAAAACAAAAAACAAAAAAGACCAACGTACCTCACGCACAATCCCAGCAACACCCACGGCGACGCACCGGGATACTGGAGCGTGTGGTTCACGCACAAGAGCATCATCTGCAAAGTCTCAATCTCGTGGCACTCGCTCGAGAGCATGCGCGGGATGCGTCGCTTGGCGCGTTCGAGAAAGAGCTTGCTGGCCAAGATGCGCGGGTGGCGGCCCGAGCCAATGCCAATGCGTTGTTGCCGTTCGAAATTGAGGCAGCCAACGGCCATGACGGCGTAGAGGAGCGCGTAGTTGGGCGCCGGCCGGTCGAGCTGCTCGAGGACTTCGGCGCGCGATAAGATTGGGTAGAAGCGGTGGTACGAGTCGAAGAAGACGTCGATCATGGCCTCGACAAATGCGCGCGGCGGGAAGATTTGGCGTTCGCGGTCGAGTTCCTTGCGGTGCGGCAGCTGGTCAAAGGATCTGGTGACAAGATGAGGGTCAGAAGTTCGCCACTACACGACCACCACCACCACCATGCCCACCACGACGTCACGTACGACGGGTAGTAGAGAATGGGCGCAATCGACGTGGACCACCCTTGCAGCATATGAATGCCATTCGAGTGGCCGTAGTTGTGGTAGCTGTAGGGCCGCCGGTTCTCGTCGACGGTCGTGACGAGCGTCATGCGTTCCGTGACCTCGTCCACGCCGGACCGGCTGTGCTCGCTGAGCGACGGCGGCGACGAAGCGACAAACAGTCCATTCGACACGGACGACGGGGTTGACGTGCGCGCGGTCGGATCGAGAATCAGCGGTTCGGGCGCTTCGAACGCCATGCTGTCCTGGTCGACAGAGTCGCTACGGCCGGAACGCGTCGCGTAGGTGCACTCGCGCTGCCCGTCAAAGCAGGGCTTGCATGGCAGCGTGCCGTTGCACTTGATCTACACGAGCCACGGCAAGGGGTCGTGGTCAGAACGGCCTTGCCATCGATGAGCCGGTGCTTTCCTCAACGGCCGTCGAGGAGAGCGGTGCGTGCCCATCCATACCTTGCGCTTGCTGCAAGAGCCACAAGGACGAGGGTTGCGCGCGAGCATCAAGCATGGCATGCCCAACGATCAGTACTCTGAATGAGCCAAACGAGCCGAACCATCGATGCTTGGCGTGTGCACACAAAACAAACGCCCACTTACCGGCACGTCTCGCAGGCCTGCGTGGTTCGCGGGCGCTTGCTTGGGACCATGGGCGTGTCGTCGAGCGGCGAGCTGCCCATGGTTGGAACCATGACGGGCGCCGAAGGCGTCGGCGGCATCGACGGGAACGAGGACGCCATTGTCGGGTGCGCTGAAGTGGTTCCGCCGGATATCCGAATCGCCGGTGCTTGAAATCAGTTGTGACGTTTCCGCGTCGTGGAAGGGACAGTCGAGAGCCGAGTTGGTCCTTGGCGAGCGAAACAAGGCAGCGCGTGTGTGATGCGTCAAGTTGCAGGTCAGCGTTCGTGCAGGCCGGCCGTCTGAGCGTCGTGTCGCTTGCTGTATGTCCGGGTTGACGAGGGTCGACGATGGCGTTTGGTGTTGGCGTCGCGGTGTCGACGCTGGCCGACACTCGACTCCCGTTGCAACGTGAATTTTGGCAACAGCGACTCGCCATTGCCAAGCACATGGCGTTTGAGTCACTCCTCTTCCCATCGGGATGAGAAATCAGCAGTCAAACAGGTCAAACTGGATTGGCTTCCCTGATTTCGCAAATGGGATTCGGGACATTTTCCTGAAGTTCTCCTCGTTTCGCTAACTCATGTGACCTTCGCAAACGCGTCTCGCAAATCGAGTTGGCGGTCGGCCCGAAGCACCGGCACACTCCTGCTGCTTGCGCCTGCTTGCGCCTGCTTGACGCCTCGAGTGCCCGACCGCAGCTTCAAGTTCCAACCCGTCCCCGAGCTCAATCTGCTCCCCGACCAGCTGCAGTCCCGCCGACCGGGAACGACCGACCAGCCATGCATCTCCGCGGAGCGACTGCCCCGAACATCACCGTCGTCGGCGCTGGTGTTGTCGGCCTCTCGACGGCCGTGCTGCTGCAAGCGGCCGGCTACCACGTTACCGTGATCGCATCGCACACGCCCGACCACTACGACGAGCACGCGGCACTCTACGCGTCGCCCAAGGCCGGAGCGCACTGGCGCTCGGTCGCCCACCCGGATGATGCCAAGCTGGTCGAAATCGACCGCATCACGCTCAAGCTCTTCCAACGGATTGTCAAGATCACCGACACGGGCGTGATCCCGATGCCCAGCTTTGATATTTACATGGACGAGCACGCCGAGCCGCTGCCGTGGTTCAAGAATGAGGTCGAGGACGTTGGTATCCCCTGTTTTTGGGCTCCAGAGAGTGTACGCACTTGTCGTCTAACCTTAACGCGCGCACACCGCCGTTCGCCAGTTCAACATGCTCGCCAAGGACGCGCTCTACGCTGACACCAAGTGGGGATTCTCGTACCTCGCCTGTACGTGTCTCTGCACGGCATATGGTTAGATTGGATGGTTCCCGCACGGGCACGTTGTTCATGATCGGCCACCCCAACGCGCACGTTGCGCATGAACATCACACTGACCTTGTTTTCTCGATCGACCGAATCAGACACGTTCAACACGCCGAAATACCTCGCATGGATGACGCGCCTCTTCAAGCGGCTCGGCGGCAAGATCGCCGTCAAGACGCTGCAGCACATTGATGACGCCGCGACCCCGACCACGGCCGCTGTCATAAACTGCACGGGTCTCGGTACGTTTCCTCCCGCCCCCCGCGCACGATCACCACCATCCCTGACCACACCTCACCCACGTCCCAGGGGCACGCACGCTCGGCGGCGTCGAGGACCAAAACGTCTACCCGACGCGCGGCCAAATCGTGATCGTGCGGGCGCCGCATGTCAAGTACACAATCACGCGGC
Source organism: Allomyces macrogynus ATCC 38327 (assembly GCA_000151295.1). Classification (NCBI taxonomy): domain Eukaryota; kingdom Fungi; phylum Blastocladiomycota; class Blastocladiomycetes; order Blastocladiales; family Blastocladiaceae; genus Allomyces; species Allomyces macrogynus. The sequence continues at coordinate 473,262 of GG745340.1, read as the reverse complement.
TCGGCGACGACGTTTTCGACTATGTGATCCCGCGCGAGGACGGGCTCGTGATTCTCGGCGGCACCTACCAAGAGGGAGCCGACTCGATGCAGCCCGACCCGGCGACCGCCAACCGCATCTTGGAAAACGCCGTCGCAGTTTGTCCACAGTTGCAGCTGTGGCCCGGGCAAAAGCTTGAGGTGGTCGCGCACCGCGTCGGACTGCGGCCGACGCGCAAGGGCGGGATCCGGCTCGAGCACGAGTGGCGGACGCCGAGTGCGGCGTCGAAGCGCGGTGGAAAGGAGGGCAAGAAGACGCTCGTCGTGCACAACTACGGCCACGGTGGCGGCGGGTACCAGTCGTCATGGGGCAGCGCGCACCATGTGTTGCAGATCGTGCACGAACAGCTGGCGCCGGTCGGGAAGCAGAGCACGCCCGTGGGGGTCAAGTCGTTTGATGTGGCGGTGCGCCGCATTCTCGCGGTTGGTAACATCAAGTCGAAGCTGTAGTTGGCGCGCGGCGTCGCCACACGATGGCGATGCATTGGAATGGAGGCCGGCTTGGTGCGTGAGAGCCGAGATGAGGGATAGTTTGCTACGTGAAATGAATGAGCGTTGTACCCTATCCGTTTGCCTTGTTCTTTCCTGCTCCAACCGCCAAAACGCCATGTTCATGCAGCTTGGAACCATACATCCCCTTGATCAAGGAAATAGAGGCCATGGCGCAAACCGATCGCCCGTCCCCGCATCCACTGTTGCGTCCAGTGTCGAAGCACCGCCTCCAAACCAAACATACTCACGGATATTCCAACAGACTTGATGCATTCAACCTCATACCTAACGATCCGCGAAGACCCGATGATCACGGCCGGCAGCTCGCCACAGCGACATGCTTCAAAATGAGGACCAGCACCACACGGCCCGCGCCCCGTAGCCTGCACCAACGGCACTGGTTACCATTGATCACTCCTTGATTTCATTCCACGTGGAGGCAGGGCCCACTCTAGCTCAATATATATCGATCACGCGACCTTTTTTGCCCGCCTCTCTCGGCCTCACTCGCGTCAGCGCCCGACAACGTCGCCAGGCAAAGGACCCGATGACCGATCATGGGATGCTGGTGGCAACCACCCAAAGCCACGTTAGGTGCAGCCTGCAGGAAAACAATGTCCAATGATCGCGTCCCAACGAGCCCAAGAGTGGAGCGGCGTCGTCCTTCTCTTTCCATCTGTCGTGCGAAATGGGTCGGCGCCGTGGCTGATCAGCATTCGAGCCCCAGTGTCTGGCGCACATCGACTCCAACGTCCAACGGCGAGCACGTTCAAGCCCGGGCAGCATCGTGCCGGGGGATCCGGAGAGCTGCAGCGAGCGGCTATTCTGTGGCGACGCGACGGACGGGGACCCACTCGGTGACGGTACCGCGACGAGCCGGTCGTGGATCAACTTGACCCACGCGCGGCAGCAGCAGCGGCGTCCTCTTGCATCCGGTCCCCCTTAAAAAGACGCTCTCTCCCCCGACGAGCGCGATCCGACGAGTCTCTTGCTGCATCTCTTGCTTGCATCGCGCCATCGACCGGCGCTCTTGTACGTTTCAGCTCGCCCGCGCTGCTCCGCTGCTTGGACCACGACGCGCCGCTGCATGGACCCCCGACTGACGGTGCATGGTTCGCGTCCCCAGCTCGCCCATTTTTCCGATCCCGAGCGTGCTCGGCCAGCATCCCAGCACCCGCACGCACCATGACGGCAGGCCCCGACGTTGCTGAAGGCACCGCGAGCGCCAAGCGCGCGTTCCTGCTCCTGATCAAGTCGTTTATCGGAACCGGCGTGCTCTTCCTGCCCTCGGTCCGGTCTTCGCGTTTTGCTCGCGAAGTGATCCGCGTGCATTTCGAGCTCATCGTTTTCTCTCGCTCGCCTTCGCTTCTCTCCTGCAGGCATTCAAAGATGGCGGGCTCACGTTCTCGATTGTGCTCCTGATCGTGCTCGCCTACTTTGCCGTCTACGGCATGCTGCTGCTGGTCAAGACGAACCAGACGATCCCCGGCAGCTTTGAAGAAATGGGCGGCAAGCTGTACGGCAAGGTCATGGAATACGTCGTCTTGACAAGTGTCGCTCTCTCGCAGGTCGGGTTCTGTTCGGCCTACGTCGTACGTTATCGCATTTCTTCTTCTATTCATCGGCGACGTGGATGGCTGGCAGTGACGGCAATTGACCTCATTACTGCTCCATACGTGCAGCTGTTTGTCGCCAACAACATGGTCGAGTTCCTGCACCGCGTCTCGGGCGGCACGATCCAAGTCGCGCAGCTCACGATCGTTTTCGTTCAAATCGGGCTCTACATGTTCATGGCCCAGGTACATTGTCACGGCGTCGCGCGGGACGGGACCGGATGAGCGCGACAGATCCTCATTTGCATCGTCGTTCTTTGGCAATGTGTAGATCCGGAGGATTGAGGGTTTTGCCGCCTTCTCGCTCGTCGGCACCGCGTTTGTCGCGTTCGGTCTGATTGTGATCGCGTACTACTCGATTGACAATATCGTCTCGATGGGCGGCGTCGCCAAGGACGTCGTGCAGTTCAACCCGGACCGGTTCTCGCTGTTCATCGGTACGCTCATCAACCCCGTGCCGAACGACCCCGTGCCGAACGGGACTGAGAGATGGAGAGCGTAAACTAATCTGTTTCCTCGACCATCTCCACCGTAGGCACCGCCGTGTACGCGTCGTCACTCCTTCTGCAGTCCAAGTCTCTCGCGCTGCGCTGACCTCCCTTCCCTCAACCACTCCCCACCCCCACTCACTTAGCTACACGTTCGAGGGCATCGGCTTGGTCATCCCAATCTCGCACTCAATGCGCAATCGCGCGCAATTCCCGATGGTCTTGTCGCTCGCCATGACCGTGACTGTCGCCGTCTACCTGTTCATGGGCGCGATCGGGTACCTGAGTTTCGGTGCCCACGTGCAGACGATTGTGCTCTTCAACTTGCCGAGCTCCAACTTGACGTCGACCATTTACGTGCTCTATATCTGTGCGATTGTGCTCTCGTGGCCACTGGTCCTGTTTCCAGCGACCGTGATTGTCGAAAATGCCGTCCTGGCGCGTGTCCGCGGCCAGGTCGCTACTGACAGGAAAACTGGCGAGGCCGATGCGACGAACCCGGAGATGGATGAGAAGAAGCCGATTGCGGCGGCGTGGTCGGAGCGCAAGATCTGGTGGGCGCAGAATGTCGTGCGCGCAGCGCTCGTGCTGGTCGTCGGCATGATCGCGTACGCCGCGGGGAACGCGCTCGATAAGCTGGTTGCGATCATTGGCGGGTTTGGTGCGTCTCATTTGCGGCCGAGCGAGCACGGAGAGCGAGGGAGCACGGAGAACGTGAGACTCTGGATCTGGGCTGATCGTTGATATTCCACCCCCCCCCCCCCCATCGTGCTCCACCACCTCCAACCTCTTCGTGCCGACGCATGCAGGCTGCATGCCGCTCAGCTACGTGTACGTTCTCCACCCGACCTCCTCGGCTCTCTCGCGCTTGCCCGGGATCTAACGCTCGCGTGCCCTTTTGCAGATACCCCGCCATGTACCACCTGAAGGTGCACCCAGAGCAAGGTTTCGTCGGCCGGTTCCTCGACTGGTTCCTGATCGTCGTCGGGATCGCGAGTACCGCGTACGTGACGTGGCAAACGTTCACGGTCTAAGCACGTCCGACGGGCCGTGGGCCGACGTCCCACGAACCGACGAGTACGAACAAAAGTGGAATGTAGTGTGGAGAACGAGGGGGAGAGAGTGAAGTCACAACTGTGTACCGGTTGCCGTTGTTTGATTGTGTGCATAATAGAGAAACCCGCGTGATTAGCGTCGACCTGAACAGTACGGTCCTGGCGATGCGGCCAAATCGGAGCTGGGGCGACCAACCGCAGCGACAAACCGTCGTAGCAACAACAAACAAGGGGTTATGGTCATTCGATTAGAACGACGACCTCGTGCGCGCCGCGCGGACAGTGCCGCCATCAAGCAAACGACACGACTCTAGAAAAAAACCGGAACGGAAATACAAGGAGCAGATGGGGTGGAAGACAGCAACAAAAATCGACCCCCAACGTTCAAAAGCACGAACACAAGACAGCAAAGCACAGGCACACATGAACGACAACGACAACCGAAACCGCAATACAACATCACCAACCCGCCAGTCCACCCTAACTAATCACGCACGCGCACTTGGAATCCCTCGCGCGCCCATGATTCACCCTATGTCCCGCCGTCGTCCCACTCTGTCCCGCGGTCCCATACCCCGCGTGCGCATGCGCTGCGGCCGCCGCCGACACTGCAGCACTATGCGCTGTCCCGACGGACCCGTGCCCGTTATTCGTCGCGAGACTATGAGGGCGGCGACGGCACCCGGCGGCGCGCCGGACGTTGGCGAACCCGGTGGCGGAATATGCTGTCCCGGCCGCCGCGGCGACGGCGGCGGGCGGCCGGACCGCGGAGTGCGCGGCGTGTTCGGGCCCGACGGGATCATGGCCGGCACGCCGCCGGGCGTGAAAGACGCGGGGGCGTGCGCGGGTGGAGTGGTTGGGTGGAGGCGCGACGTGGAGGTCGCGGTGGTCGACGTCGAGTGGACAGAGGCCGCGGAAATTTGGAGCGGGACGGGCGGGGCCCTTGGGGCGGTGCAGGGACGAGGTGGACCCCAGTGAAAGAGGGGCGCCGCGGCGCCGCCGCCGGTCGCGAGGCCGAAGTTGGGCGGGGCCGGGAGGGTCGTGGCCGACGGGACGGTCGCGGCAGTGGGTGGCGAAGTAGCCAAGTCGGCGGCCGAATCCGCCGTTGCGAGCGCCGGCGCCGCCGTATGCTCGGCCGCGGGCGCGACCACCGGCTGTGCGTGTGCGAGCACCGGCGTTTCCGCACGGAGCGACTCGACATCGTTCCCCAACTTGGGCGACGCGACACGTTCCGGGTCAACCGCCGACGAAACGGACGACCGGCGCGAGCTGGCGTTCGACTTGCGGCGCAAGTTGGCAATGAACCGCATGACCGCCCAGATCGGGTTGGCCTTGGAAATGGCCGCCGACATTTCCTCGGCGGTAATGTCCTCGGGCCGAATCACGACGGCCACATTGTCCTCCTTGGACGGCAGCTCGTACATGTCGTAGTCAGTCACCCACGCGTGCGTGCGGATCGCGTCGAGCGTGATGCGCGTCGCTGGGTTCTTGTCGAGCATGCGACGCAGAAGGTCGACGAGGGCCGGGTCCATGGCGGCTTGCGTCGGAGGGGTCAGGGCAGAGGCGGAGCCATCGGTGAACCCGGACTCGGTGCGCGCGAGGCCGGTGGACCCGGACGGTTGCATGCTGCGGTGCCGCTGCGCGCGCAGCTTGGCGCGCGGCGGGGTGAAGTCGGGCTCGTCCTCGGCAATCGACTTGTAGAGCTCGACGACCGACCGGCCGGTGAACGGCAGCCGGCCAAAGACCATGCAGTACTAACCATGGCGACGAGAATGTGAGCGCCAACGCAGCACCAATGGGTGGACCAACGGAAGCGTACCAGCGTCACGCCCATCGACCAAATATCGCACGCGCGCCCGCTCACATTGAGCCCCGTCGACGAGGTACTGGTCGTGGAACTGCCCGTGTTCAAATGAGTGCTCGGGTCGAGCGAGGTCGACGGGCTCGGCGTCATCGACGGCGACGTCATGGGCGTCGCGGTATTGCCCGTCGCCGGCGAGTAGAGCGACATGCGACACAGCTCAGGCGCGACAAATGCCGGCGAGCCCGCAGATCCGGCAACTTGGTCTTTCGACGCAAACATTTCCGATACCCCGAAATCGACAATCTTGAGCTCGTTGTCGGCCGAGAGGAGCAGGTTGTCGGGCTTGATGTCTGCCAAAATGGAATGCAGATTGGGTCAGCAACGTCGGCCTGATGGAAATGTTGTGGAATGACGAGGGCGCACCTCGGTGGATGATGTGGTGCTCGTGCTACACGGGAACAAGACGAGAATCAACGTCAGAAAACGGCCAATCAAGGACGCAAGATCAGCGTTTCGACGTACCAGGTACTCTATTCCCAGCACCATCTGCTGAAAGTAATCGCGCGCGCGGTCCTCGGAAAACGGCTCCGTGTCGCCCGACTCAATGTTCATAATCGACCCGCCGTGGCACATTTCGAATACTATCCAGGCACGCAGCGTCAGTGGCGTCCACCTTGTCTCTCTCATTCGCTCCAGCGAAACATACCCATGTAAATCTGGTCCCCATCAGGCACCTCGATCACTTCAAACAGCTTGACGCAGTGCGGGTGGTGCAACCGCTTCAAAATCGCAATCTCGCGGTGGATAATGTCGTCGTCGTCCTGCGACAACGGACTGCGCCCAGGTCCGCCGGCACCGGGCATCCCGCCGCGACCACGGCCACGACCGCGCATGGCGGCCATGCGCTGGCGCGGGTTCATGGCCCACTGCGCGCGGCGCAGCCGCGACTTGGAGAATTCCTTGACGGCCTGAAAAGAGGGTAGATAAGGGCAGGTGGAGTGAGAAAACGAATAACGGCAAGGGCCCGGCGCATCACCGTTGGAAGGAAACACGCGGCGTACATATTCGGTCTTGGTCTGCTCGTCAACGGCAAGACTACATTGCAAACGGGGCAAGCGAGTGAGCAACGCATTCAGCCATAGGAAAGACGCAACACGAAGCGTCACCACAATCGAAAACGTACTAGACGGTCCCATACGCCCCCTTGCCCAAAAACTTGGACAATATATATTGGTTGATGCGCGACGTGCCCTCGTCGTCCTGCTCCACATCCGTCGCAATCGACTCGCGCACGGGCGAGAACAGGTCTTTTGACGCCGACAGCCGCCGTTTCTGGTGGTAGACGGACGGCGGCTTGGACGGCGTCAAGTTCGGCGATGTGATGGGCGACGCCGATACGGGCAAACTCGTTGTCGGGCGGTCCTTGTCGAGCAGGCCCTGGTTGAGTAGACTCGCCGTCACGGCCGCGGCGAAGGACGGCGACGCCGCGGCACCAGCACCGCCAGCGGGGCGCGCGAGCGGTGGGGGCGACGCGACGCGCGCGGGCACGGCGGTCGGCGAGAGCAGGCCCGCAGACATGGTGCAGGGCCGGGGAGGTACGGGCGGGCAGGAAGGCGTGCAGTGTTGGGTCGACAGGCAGGCAAGCGGGCCAGCTCGCGAATCCGGGTGCGCGTTCGGGCCACGGACTCGGACGCGCGCGCGGGTTCAGGAGCGGTTCGGTGGCGGCGTTGCTGCACGATGCAGGTGCAGGACCGTTGGCGCGGAGAGCCGGGGCCACGGCACGGCACGGCACAGATGAACGAACGAACGGGACCGGCAAGGGCGCTGTTCGCCAGCGTTGCACACCACGACCTCTGGCCGCGCGTCGGCAAGCTGGTGCGGCGGGCGGGCGACTGCGCGGTTACGCAGCGCAAAGGACGCGTATGGTGCACACTGCACTTTGTGTGCGACAGCGGCAACGGGGCGCAACCGCAGTAAACGGCGGCAACGGAGCGGGCAGCAGCACCGGTCGCAGCGTTGCGAGAGCAGGAGAGCGCCAGCAACGGCGGCAGCAACGGACCAAGCGAGCCAGCGACGTGAAGCAGGTTGATGCAGGCCGTGGAGGAGCAAGGGCGCGGGCCTGGCGTCGCCACACAACACGGCACAGCGCTGCACGTCACAACACCGAAGCAAATCGGGTGCTCGAGAGCTCGGCGCGCACACAAACGTCGCACAGCTGGCACCGGACAAGACTTGCAGCAGCAGCACGATGCCAGCGCAGGCAAGCTCGCTATATAGTCGGTCGGCTGCCTGTAGATGTCCGTCGGTGCAGGTGCGTGCGCGCAGGACCCACGCGGGTCGTGGAAGCGACAGTCGGGGACGGCCGGCAGCAGCAGGGAGGGAGCTTGCAGCGGCTGTCGGTCGCGAAGGGCGACCAGGTCGACGTTGGCGATAGAATGGAATGAATGAAGCTTGTTCACGGCGGCGGCGGCGTGCGCCGGTGGTGGTGTGTCGTGGTGGTGCGAGGTCGTGGTGCGTGGTTTCGGGCCGGCCGTTGGCTGAGCCGACTAACAAGCATGACTCAGACGCACGGTGGATTGACGTGGCCAGCCCCATCTCCACCCCCATTCCCGTCCCCATTTCGCTCCACCTCCCACCTCGGCGCCGCGCGTCTGCATCTCCTGTCCCGTCGACCTGAACAGCCTGTCCGGCACAACGTCGGCGACGTCGACTGCCCCGACGCCGCCAGTCCCGATTTTTGTTGCGGGCGCCAGCAGCATCAGAACAGCGCGTGCAACTTGCTAGCCGACCTCGCAGACGACGAGCCAGCCCTCCACCAACGACGTCTTCTCGCTTGTCCCTGCCGTCCTTCGACACCAACCGACCACAATGTCGCCCGCTGCCGACAAGCACGGCGACTCGGCCGTGCGCGACCACCTGCTGCGTGACCACCACGACCACCCGCACCATGCACAGGCGCCCAACCTGCCCGTCCTGCGCGCGCGCACGCGCCGCCGCCGCGCCCTCGCCGCCTGTGCCGCGCTCGCGCTCGGTGTGACAGCACTCGTGGGCGTCGCCTCGCTCGCCGTCCCGCGCACGCGCACCGCGACGGCACCGCACGCACATGCCGACGCGCCGCACGTCTATGCGCACGCGGCGGTCGCGGCCGAAGTGCCCGAGTGCTCGACGGTCGGCAAGAACATCATGGTGCAGGGCGGGTCGGCCGTCGATGCCGCGATTGCCACGACGCTCTGGTACGGATTTCCGTGAGATTGGGTTGGATTGGATGGCGCTTCGCGTGAGTCTCGGGTCGCGCTGTCGCTCGTGCGCGTTTGCATGCGCGTGTTCCAGCGATATTATGGCCTGGCCAATCCCGCCATCGATATGGCTCGAACATCACCCGCTCCGACTGACCAAACCTTCCACTGACCAAACACTCCCATCCATTTCCATTGACCACAGCGTCGGCTCCGTGCACTCCTTTGCGTCGGGCATCGGCGGTGGCGGGTTCATGCTGATCCGCGCGCCCGACGGCCGCGCAGACGTCGTCGACTTTCGCGAAACCGCGCCGAACGCCATTGCCGAGTCGCTCTACGCGGGCCTCCCGTCGCGCGCACAGATTGGCGGCCTGGCCGTGGGCGTGCCTGGCGAAATCCGCGGGTTTGAAGTCGCGCATCGCAAGTACGGGAAGTTGCCGTGGGCCGACGTGCTCGCACCGATCATCCGGTTGAACGAGAACGGGTTCAGCATGACCGACACGCTGTACCGCCGCGTCAAGTCGAATCTCGCGTGGATTGCCGAGAAGCCCGAGTGGGCCGAAGTATTTTTGCAGGACAACGGCGAGATTATTCCGGTCGGTGAGAAGGTGCACCGCCCGGCACTCGCGCGGACACTGCGGATCGTCGCGGAGCAGGGCAGTGCCGGGTTCTACGAGGGCGAGATTGCCGAGTCGTTGGTCGCGGCGGCGCAGCGCGAGAACGGTGTGCTCACGCTCGACGATTTGCGCGGGTACAAGGCCGTCGTGCGCGACCCCGTGGCGATCTGGTACAAGGGCCGCCGGATCCTGTCGACGCCCGCGCCGGCGTCGGGCCATGTCCTGCTCTACATGCTCAACATCCTCGAGCGGTTCAGCTTCAAGGAAGGGCCCGTTGGCGTCAACTACCACCGGATCGTCGAGGCGCTGCGGTATGGGTTCGCGCGGCGGTCTGAGCTAGGCGACCCGGATTTCTTGGATATTGCGGGCCGTCTCGATGAGATTTTGACCAAGCAGGAGGCGGCCATGGCGCGGCGCAACATTTCTGATGTACGTGGGCTCACTTGACCTCTGGAGGTGGAGAGGTCGTTCACTGATATGCTCGTTTGCTTTGGCCCCAGTCCACGACCTACCCACCCGAGCACTACCGGCCAAAGTACGAGAATGCGCCGTCGCACGGCACGACGCACGTCTCGGTCGTGGATGCCAACGACATGGGCGTGGCCGTCACGTCGACGGTCAACTTGATTTTCGGGTCGCATATCATGGACCGCAAGACGGGCGTAGTGCTCAATGACCAAATGGACGACTTCTCGTTCCGCAACTTTTCCAATGCGTTTGGATTGCCGCCGTCGCCGTCCAACTTTGTTGGTGCGTTACCCTTTTCTTGGATTGTCCTTGGATCCGCGTGGAGACTGATTTCGTGTCATGGGGAATGTAGAGCCGATGAAGCGGCCTATGTCGTCGACGGTCCCGACGATTGTTGAAAAGGACGGCCGGCTCGAGCTCGTTGTTGGAGGGTCCGGCGGGAGCCGCATTCTGAGCGCGGTTCTGCAGGTACGTTGTCTGTGATCCGCGTCTCTCTCGCTCCGCAGCGCAACACTGACGCGCCCCTCTCCGCCACGACCTCAGACGATCCTCAACCAAATCGAATTCGAGTGGGGCGTGACGCGCGCCGTGACGGCACCGCGGCTGCACGACCAGCTCTACCCGAACGTGTGCGAGGTCGAGGACGGGTTTGATCCGCGCTCCGTCCAGGAACTCGCGCAGCGCAAGCACGAACTCAAGCTGTTGCCCGTCGGGCGGCACGAGAGTGTCGTGCAGGCCGTGGCACGTGCACGCGATGGCGCGCTCGAGGCCGTCTCGGATTACCGTAAGGGCGGGCGGCCTGATGGGTACTGAGCGGTCGAGCTGGGCGGGGCCCGGGAGGGGAACGGTGGGGAGTGGGCGCGCATCGCGTATTTCACACATCATGAGAAAGGTTGCCGCCATTACGGCATTCAGTGCTGTATTGCGCAAATGAAATGAGACTTTGACCAGATCGTTTGAGCCAGTTTTGACGGTTTAACCTGGTGGCTGCAGTCCACCCGAGCCCACGTGCTCTCTCGCGATTTTGCGCCGTCGACATCGCGCTTGCCGACCTATCACACGGCCACCACGACGACGGCGCGTGCACGGCGACGACGAGCCCACGGCCACGCGCAACTTGCCGCACTCGTGCGGCCGATATCCAGACCACCCTTTCGCAGCCCCGCAGTCTCGCCCAGCATGGCCAACCTTGGTGGGGCCGTCTCGTCTCGACAATCTCGTTCGTCCCCCAACCACGCTGATCCCGCCCCTTCCTCCCTCCTCCAGGTGGCTTCAACTTCGGCGGCAGCGCTGCCGGTGGTAACCCGTTCAGCGCCTCGGCGTTAGGCACCCCTGCCGCGACCTCGGCCCCGGCCACGACCGCCGCGCCAGCGACGCCCGGGTTCGCATTCGGCGGCGCCAACGCAGGTACCGGTGCCGCGCCGGCCTTTGGGCTGGGCGGCGCGACTGCCACGTTTGGAGCGCCCGCTGCCGCATCCACCGCGGCGCCTGCCGCGCCACCAGCGTTCTCGTTTGATGTTGCTTCGTCGTTTAAAGTTCTACCGGAATATGGTCGCTCGGGGCGTTTTAATTTTTATGCTTCGTTTGGGGGATGATTCGTCGTCTGACGGCCATAGAGATCGGTTCTATGCGTAACGCGAACAACAAGACAGTAACATATAAGATGGGAGCGAGTAAAAGGGAGAAGAACAATAAGGATAAAAATTGTATAGAATCGAGCGAAGGATTGAGTGTAGTTAAAGAGGCATCCTAGTTATTTTTAATGCACGGATTTAGTGCTATTATAGAGTTTTTTATAAGTTAGAATGCGTGATGCATAGATCAGATTATAGATATGAGTATATGTAATAGTATGATTTGATTTTACTGGTCGTCAAAGATTACCTAGCATAGCATAGTAATTCAATCGTTCATTCCCAATTTAC
>GG745340.1:391244-461426 GCA_000151295.1 Allomyces macrogynus ATCC 38327 | reverse complement strand
CGTTCTCGTTTGGTGCTGCTTCGTCGTTTGGCGGATCGACCCGGTTTGGCGGGCTCGGCGCGTCTTCGGCGCCCGCTGCGCCTGCCGCGACCACGGCAGCGGTAGCGCCCGCGGCCCCCACGGTTGGGTTCGGCGGAATTAGCGTGACTCCAGCAGCGACCACGGCTGCGGCTCCCGCATCCACGACAGCCGCGCCAGCAACGACGGCCGCGCCCGTGGCGTCGGGCTTTGGCGGGTTTGGGAGTGTTGCCGGCGCGTTTAGTGCGTTCGGCAAGACGCCTGCGACCACCACTGCGGCGGCGGCTGCACCAGCAACGACGGCCCCGACCGCGACGCCGCTGTTTAGCGGTGCGACCGCGCCATTTGCCGGTCTCAGCGGTGCCGCCGCCCCGCCCGCCGCGACGTCTGCGGCCCCGGCGCCACCGGCGTTTGCCAGGTTCGGCGCGCCCGCTGCTGCCGCGACCGCTGGTGCTGCCGCACCGGCAGCGACAGCGACCCCGACTCCGATTTTCGGGTTCGGCGCCCCGACGACGACGACGACCACTGCTGCCGCTGCTGCGCCGACACCCGCGTTTGGTGGCGGGTTCCCCGCGGCCACCGTGACGACGACTGCGGCACCGACGCCCGGGTTCACATTCCCGCCCCACGCTGCTCCTGCTGCTCCCGCAACCACGGCCGCTACTCCAACCCCCGCAACTACCGCCGCCGCGGCCCCGGCGCCGAGTTTTGCCGGGTTCTCTATCCCCGCCGCTGCCGCTGCTCCGGCGCCCGCCAAGGACGCGACCCCGACGACGACCGCGGCTGCAGCTGCGCCGGCGCCGTTCAAGCTGCCCGCCGTTGCGCCCGCGACCCCCGGGCCCATGTCGATGAATGAACTCGGCCCGGCGACGCCCAAGACCGCCGCGGCGGCGCCGGCCGCGCCCAAGCCCACGTTTGGCCTGCCGACGCCCGCAACGACTACGGCAGCAGCGCCCGCGGCGGCGACGCCCGGGTTCGCATTCGCGGCCGCTGCAACGACCAAGCCCGCGGAAGCGCTCGCGACGACGACGGCGGCGGGCGGGTTCAAGCGGCCCGCGGACCCGGCGACGACCACTGCCGCTGCGGCTCCCGCAAAGCCCGTGCTCACGGCGACGCCGAGCGTGTCGGCTCCCTCTGCCGCCGCGCCCGTGCCTGTTGCTGCCGCGGCTCCCGCAGCACCCGGTGCGACGACGACCGACCAAGTGCAGCGCGCGCTCAAGAACAAGACGCTCGAGGACATCATCAACCTGTGGAACCGGCAGCTGGCCGTGCAGACGCAGGCTTACAAGGCGCAGGCGACCAAGATCATGAGCTGGGACGCGTCGCTCGTGCGCGTCTCGCACCGGATTGCGGGGCTGCACACGAAAGTGCAGGACTTGACAACCGCGCAGAAGCAGGTCGACGACGCGCTCGAGTACATGGGTGCGCAGCAGGAGGAAATGGGGTCGGCGCTGGCCGTCTACGAGCAGACCGTGCACCAGATGCTCGCGGAGCGCGGGCTCGCTGGTGGCCAGGCCGCGACGGGGACGGTGAGTCTCGCGCCCGCGGACGTTGACCGGGAACAGGCGTTCCGGCTCGCGCAGGACGTTAACGCGCACTTGGACGAGTTGGCGCATAACCTCGAGGAACTGGTGGCCGATTTGAATGTGCGCGCTGTCGGCGCGCCCGCGGTCACGGCTGCTGACGCCGAGCCGGAGGACGCGCAGAGTGCGGCCAACCGCGACCCATTGGGCCAGGTCGTGCAGATCTTGAACTCGCATTTGCGCGCGCTCGAGTGGGTGGATGCGACAGCCGCGCAGGTCGAGGCGAATGCGCAGGCCGTGCATCGGATGCAGGCTGAGGCCGAGCGCGATCTCGAGCGCGTGCATCATGGCGCGGCCGCGGGACGGGCGGCGTTTGGGTACGGGTTCCGGGAGTAGGTGTGAGGAGGATGTCGGGGGTGAGGGAGGATTGATGGGAATATGGATTTGCGTTTTGTTGGTTGGAGGTTTATTCGAGAACATGAACATCAACATGATGTGCGCTGATGCATTCCCACTCGTGGACTCCTGCCTGTCGTTGTGCACCGGGCCGGCCAGCGCGCGCGGCGGTGGCCGCGCCAAGAGCGGGCCTACGGCACGGTGCGCACGGACCGCGCGCCAGGGAGCGGGACCGCCAAGGTGGGTCAGGGGCGTCGCGCCCATGCGACCGCCACCGACGATGTCCGAGGCGGTTGCCTGTGTGGTCAGACTTCGTGCTGAAAAGACGTGTTCGGGTCGCGCTGCTGGTTGCTCCTCTCCGCTCCTCGCTCCCTTTTGCTCCACCACGACCACCACCAAGACGATGAACAGCAACAGCACCGGCAGTTCAAGTAATACCCAGCCGCCGCTGCCGCCATTGCCGCCGCCGCGCACCAACTCGACCGGGTCGGCTCTCGCCGTGCAAGAAGAGGCCACCGGCCAAGACACACCTGGCATGGTATACCCGCCACTCGGCTACGAGCATTTGCGACCGACAAGTCCGACACCCACGGGCTCGGCCGTCCAGCGCGCCACTGGCAATCATGACCCGCGCACATCGCTGTTGCTCGGACCCGTGCCGCCCATGGTGACCGTGCCGCCCATGGTTTCAGGCGCGCCCATGGTCGCTGCCGTGCCGTCAAGTACCAGCACTTTCGCTGGCTCGTTTGCTGCTGCTCCTGCTGCTGCTCCATACCCGGTGCCGGCTCCCGCCCCCGTCCCAGTGCCCGTGTCGGCACCGTTCATGGGCGCCGTCACGACCGCGCCGATTGCAAGGATGTCAAGTATCGGGCCCGGCGTCGGAATCACGCCGTACCCGCCAGTATCCGTCGTCGGAGTCGCGCCGTACCCTCCAGCATCCGGTGTCGCGCCCTACCCGCCCGCATCCGGCGTCACGCCCTACCCACCTGTCTCGGCCGAGTACGGCGCGCCGCTTGCCGTCGCCGCCGCCGCACCTGTCATGGCGCAAGTGCCGCCAGCTTCCTATCTCAGCGGCGTCGCGCCATCTATACCCCCTGGTGCGATGGACGGCAGCGCACCTGTGCCCGTTCCGGTTCCCGTCGCCGCCCCCGTCTCGGCCGTCCCGCTGCGCCGGCAGCCCATCGGCACGGACCCGAACGGCAACTACTTTCTCGTCGAGCGCACCGACCCGGACGGCGTCACCGCGTCGCACGGCACGATCATTGTCCCGTTTGGCCGCCCGTCCGAGGCTGCGCTCGCGACCCCGATCGATCCGACCCCTCCACCTGTGCCTGTCCCACCTGTGCCAGCACCGGCACCCGCTGCATCCGACCCGGACCCGTCGCCACCGCGCCCCGTGCGTCCTGGCGCGTCGCTGTGGACCGAGACTCGCCCGCAAGTGCGCCCGCGCGCATGGTCGACGGTGCCGTTCTGGCTCAAGTCGCTGACGGCGATCATGTCGATCGTCGGCCTCGTCCTAGCCGTGAACACTCTCCCCGACTCGGCCGCGGCACTGCGCGTTGCCCACCCGCCCACAACAACCACGACGGGCACGCCGTCCGACTCGGCCGACGCGCCGTTCATCGCAGCCTACCTGTGGCTGATGGTGCTTTCGCTCGCCTACTGCCTGACCTACCTGATTCTCTTCTCGGGCTGCTTCTACTCGCCGTTTTCGCAAAAGGTGAACGTGTCGGCGCAACGGCAAGGGTGGAAGCTCAAGGCGCGCCGGTGGATGCTCATGCCCGTGGAGGCCGGGCTGATGAGTGTGTGGGCGATTATCGCGCTGATCATGGGTTTTTTACACGCGCCGTTTGCGATGTACGTCACGTCGTGTCCTGAATCGGCGGTGGCGGTGGCGGGGATGGACGATACGGTGGTGCCCGCGACGGGCGTGTCATGTTACGACGCGAAAGTGTTGTTGGGGGTCGCGTCGACGGTCGCAATTTTATGGGGGTTGAATGTGGCCCAGCTCTTCTATGGGATTTGGAAGAACCAGGCCAAGATTGAGCACCTTGCGCAGGTGCAGCAGGAGGCGACGGGTGGGTCGCAGTAAGCGAGTCGACGTGATCGAGCTTGCTGGGATTGTACCAGCCGGAGTCGTGCCGCGGCCTATCGCGCTTATAGCTCTCATGTTTGTGCGCTTCACTGTTTTGTGTTGGGAATACAGTTATATGTATACAGCCACCACGTCCACTTGTGTTTCTGTGAACGGACTGTGAAAGCCCAGTTTTGCTGGAGCGGCAAGCTCTGTCGGAGTGTGTAGTTTGAACGGTGTCCAACGAAAGGCTGCGATGAAGGGAAACGTGATATCAAAAAGAGCGCACCCGCGCTCCGGTGGACTCGGCTAAGGAGGTCAAAAGTTGTCAATCGATCTGTCGAACGCGTTCCACCATGTAAGGCTCCACGAGATA
Source organism: Allomyces macrogynus ATCC 38327 (assembly GCA_000151295.1). NCBI lineage: Eukaryota > Fungi > Blastocladiomycota > Blastocladiomycetes > Blastocladiales > Blastocladiaceae > Allomyces > Allomyces macrogynus. The sequence goes on along the minus strand of GG745340.1, from coordinate 457,039 downwards.
TCGGGGGGCAAATTTGTTCCCACGCCTTCAGGATCCGATCCTGAACTCCGGGCTTCTAGTCATGTTCCGCGCCAGCACTGCACAGTCGCCCTTGTGCTGTGAAATAAATTGAAGCTGACTGGAAGCTAGTTGGAATGGAGCTTTGGCCGTCCTGTACGTTAATTTGTTCGTCATCTTGGTTGGGCAGTGGGCAGCGAGCCATCGTGTCGTTGTCATGAGCAGGGCACAATGAGAGCATGAAGATGCAAGAATGTAGACCATCCCTGTGCAGCTGTAAAAAGGACGAGTGCCATTACACCAACGTTCTTCAGCAGCGGAGCATTGACAAAAACGAACCGCGCCATCGCCATCCGCTCATCTTCGTTCGGTGAAGGTATTTTTACAGGAACATCATCCAGTGGAGCCATGAAGCGACGCTTCACCCTATTTGTGCCCCACGCCGTCCCTGAGCGTGATTTGACTTGTCAGACTCCGTTAATTGCTGGCGTCAAGCTTTGCTTTGCGCATCCCACAGGCAGCGTCTGCTGTGTGGGGGAACGGCACAAGCATAAATGCCACGGAGAGAGCGTTGGAATGCCCGATGTGAAGAATGGAGACGATCATCAACTACACAAACTCAAGAACAAATCCTGAGACCGGCATGGCGGCGCGTCGTCGTCCATACGCTTCCACGGCATGGTCGCTGAGCAGATTCTCACAGCGCACAGGCCATCTGACGATTGAGAAATCGCAAAGGCATAACCAAAACCTGCCCACCGATCAACAATAGCCCGACCTTTTCGCGGAGCGCCAAATGCCCAACCAATTCTGGCGCGTTGCACGACCAAGTCACGTCCAGCAGCACACGAGAATCTGCGGGTGGCACACGGCGTGCTCTGCATCATGACCACGCTCTGAATTACGCCAAGAAACTCACTTTTGGCAAACTTGATAGATCTGCTGCTGCGCAAGCCCTTCACATTGCGACTCGGGCAGAGCGCACAACCTGTCCAATAATCCATCCAATTACATCTTTCTGTGCAAGATTTTCGCAATAACCGCACTCGGGTTTGCCCGCGTCCTAGACCCGGCTGTTGATGCAATAGTTGGCCCAACAATCATTCAAGCAGTGGCCAACCAGCTCAACCGCCCGGCCTTTGACGCAGTAGTTGACCCAACAACCATTTAAGCAGGGGCGAGCCTCCTCCTGGCCCCGGTTCCACTAGAAGTATTTCTCAAAGCGTCGGCCCTCGGCCGCGTCTCAGGCATGGCAGCGCCCACGCCCGCGACCTTGGGGTGGTGGTAATCCTCGTCAACGACAGTGCGCCACGCGGTGGGCATTACCTGAGCGGCCTCAGCGATGCGCGCCTTGGTCTGATCGTAGTCCGAGTCGTCGTGGTTGACCACATACCCGACCAGCGCATGCATCTGCGCCGCGTACGTCGACAGCGCGAGCTGGTGCGTGCGCCATGCGAGATCAATCGTGCTCGTCGGCACGAGCGGCGTGCCCTTGAGCCGGATCACCATCATGGCCAGGAACTTGGGGTACTGCTCGAATCCTTCGGTCACGACGTGGTGGACAGCACCGCACCCTGCACGCAAGACGCGCTCGGTCATGGCACCTCTGCGGTGGCCACGGCGGGTTCCACGACAAGCGCGATATCCGCGGCAGCGGGTGAAATGACGGAGGCGGTGGACATGATAGACGACAGCTGTATCGCGCCGTCAACCAGCGTCAACGAAGATGGCAAGAGCAACAAAGGGGGGAGCGCTGCTTTTATTTATCGGCCGCGCGACGGGGCGCCTTGTCCAGCGCGCTCTGCCGTCCATAGGTAGTGCGCCGCACTGGACATGCCGCCTCTCGCACAATGTTCAAGACCCCATTGCACAAATTTGTGCTAAAATCGAGAGCCTCTTGTCACCTGATAAGCCGCATAGTCCATTGCTGAGCACTCTCCCAAACGGCAATGCAAATACACTTCTCACATCTAAGCCGGGGACTTCCACAGTGGCTCGCGAAACAACTGGGACACGTCCGCCGCCAGTGATGATGACGATTTCCCTAACGGTGGCGAGGAGGTCGTATGGCCGATCAAGGATGCTGCGTGTGGGTCGCTGATGGCGTGCGGTCGTGCAATTTTTTAGACGGCCGTGGTGCGCGGCAGTGATCCAGCCAGTCTTGGGGAGGGCATGACGACTGTCTTGAGAGTGGTTGGAGTCACTGTAGCGGATGGTGGTGGCTTTGAAGTTGTGCGGGAGCCTTGTATGTATTAGGGCGCGACCAGCCGCCCTCTCCGTGCTGGTCTAGTCTTGTGCGCCGCACTCGGGCATGCGCATAGGACCGTTCAAACGACAAGGGCGCCTCTTCGATATTGGCACGGTCGTAAATGTACGCGGCCGTCGCCACAATCGTCTCGTTGGCCTTGCCCGCGACGCGCCATTCGCCGCGGAACAGTGGACTGTCGCCAGTGGGCGACACGTGCATACTCGTCAGCCGTGTAATTACCTTGAGCGTGCGTCCGCGCAATGGGTACGGCGTGTAGGCGTTGCAAGCATGGTCGTAGTCTGCGGGCGGCGCCGGAACGAGCGGGTCCTTCCAGTCGGCCATCTCGTCGTAGAAATCGGGATCGTTGGGGTCGAAATGCGGAGGCGACCCGAGGTGGTAGTCCAATTTTGGGCGACGGCGTGATGCGTAGCGGCATCACTTTTTGCAGCCGGCCAAGGACGCGCTCGAGGAGCGGGACGGCATGTTCAAAGACTGGCGCGAGCAGTGGGTAGGGCGCGCGGTGTGTGCCAGGGTCCAAAGTGTTGATATACGATTGGATCTTGACCTTGCCGTTGGTGTCCACCACGAAATCGGCTGGGAGAAGCTGGAACCGGTCTGAGACGTACTTGCGCGAGATGCAGCGATCCTTGAGCAGCGACGCGGGCCGAGCGACTGCGGGAATGCCACCGCCAAGATGCTCTTTCCAGTTGGCGAGCGACGCGCGCGTGCCCTCGGGCAGGACGCGCGTACGGCCATACACGATCGGGTAGAGCGACGGGTCGACAAGCTCGAGCACCATCTGGTCGGACAGCAGTCGCCAGTTCTTGTCGCGTTCCGGAACGTCCTCAAGCAACTCGACAACGTGCATGGCCAAGCTCGCACGGACGACTTCGGCACGGCACTGCACGACACAAACACATTATCAACGGCCGCGGCTGTCGGCTCGTACAATGTCTGGTAGTCGAGCTCCTTGATCATGTAATTCCAATCCGGATCGCGCCGTGTTCCGGTGTTGTCGCGATCAAAATCGTCGATGGGCGTCGTCCGCCAGTCGTCGCGCAAATAGTCGATGCGCTCCTTGTGCTCCCACTTGTCGTTCCATGACTTGGCCCACTGGTAGTGGTTGCGCGCGATTGCAAGCAAGTCCGCCATGGCGATTTCGCGCATCGTCATGAGCGGATAGATGCACTGCCAGTTCTGCCAGTTGCACTTCATGGCATTGACTAGCCTCGCGAACGGTGGAGCAGAGTTGGATCGGCAGCGCGCTCGGAAGTCTCCGAGGTGTCGGACAGGTCCGACATGGTGGCGAGCAGCTGCTGGCAGGGTTAGCCTTGTGTCGAGGAGAGGGAATGTGGGATGGGGGTGTTCGTCGGCATGGTGTGTGGAAAACTCGCGACACATGACCGCGTCGGGTCGCTTTGATCAACTCTTATTGGTCGTGATGAGCGAGGAAGGTGTGCGAGCATGCTCTGCAAAGCAGGACCGGCTCCTTCCAACAGTGCCGACATGCTCGAGAGTGCTCGATCTGATTCTCGCCTGTCTTCCATCGAGTCCTGCAAACGCTCATTTCTTATCAATGATGCGACAAACCAAGATCAACCGTCCCGCAGCCATCAATCAACCCGTCGAGGCGACCTGACGCGCCTCTCTCCCCCTCCAATCACAATCCCTTACAACCGGCTCCGCCCCGCGGGCGCAGTGAGCGGACGCACCTCCGCGTCCCAGTACTTGGGCGGTCCAAAGCAATTGGGCGCGTTCTGAATCGTGGCCAGGTACGCACGGTACCCGTCCCCATCGGCACGGGCCAACGGCGCCTGCAGAATCCAATCAGGGTGGCCAAACGCGTCCACGAGCGGCATCGCCTGGTCGCGCACGGTCGCGCATGCGTCGGCAAACTCGGCGTCGAGCTGCTCGACCGCCTCCCGCGCCCACCCGTGCAGAAGCAAGTCGCGCGCAAACTGGCGCAGGACGTCGAGCAGGTACAGCCGCGCAAGGTGCATAAACGTCGGCTGCAGCGCCGCGGGCGACGCGGCAGAGTCGCGCGTGGTCGGCGGCAAGTCGCCTGCGCGAATGCGGATCGCGCGCGCCAGGTACTGGTGTGTGTGCAGTTGCGCAACGGCGGAAATATCAGCGTGCGCTGCGTTCCACGCGCGCGTCATCCCGCCCTTGGGCGCGGCTGCGAGCGACATGCCTAGCGCCTGCACCTTGGCCACGGCCAGCCACTGCAGGACCACGTGCAGTTGCGCAAGACTCGTCCAGTCGGACACAGCGGGCGGCGTGCCCTCAGCGGCGAGCGCGACGGCCGAGGGCAAGTAGGCGACCGAGTCGGTGGGGGCGACGGCGGCCGCAAATTTGGCCGGGTCGGCCATGGCCTTGCGCGCCATGGCGAGCACGTACCGCGCCGTCTGCTGGACGAGCACGGCGTTATCCCCGCCGCCGGTCGTCATGACCCCGTAGTCGCCAATGTAGTCGGCGATCGCATTGTACCGCGAGTAGGCGTGCCCGCCCATGGCCCGGCGGCACCGTTCCAGGATATCCGCGCCGTCCCACGTCACCGTCGCCTTGATCCCAGCCGACAGCGCGTGCATGTCCGGCAACCCCTGCAGCAGCACATTCGGCCCGCCCTCCTCCATCGCGTGCCAGGTCGTCCAGACGGCCCCCGCGGCCGCCATCACCGCATGCATCCGCGCCAGCGCCGGCATCAGCGCCGCCTGAATGCTTGGGTAGTCGAGCACCTGCGGGTTGCCCGCGGGCCCCTGCCGGCGCCCCGCCGCGTACCGCACCGCGATCGTCAGCGCCTGGTTGAGCATCATCGGGATCCCGCGCGTGATCTCGAGCCGTTCCGGGATCAGGCCCGCGTAGGCGAGCCCCGCGGCCGCCGCGGGACTCACGTTATTCGCGGGATCCGCGTCCTCCGGGTTCAGCCCGGCATGGAACGTGCCGTCGGCCGCGACGTGCGCCCACCGCGCGAGCATCGCGTCACGCGGCACACGCACGTGCGTGAACTGGATCCACCCGTTATCGAGCCCGTTGCGGCCGGCTTTCGCGCCAACGTCGCCCGCGGTCACGCCGGGCATCAGCCGGCCTGTTTCGGGGTCGCGCAGCGGGACGACGAACCAGTGCAGGCCGCAGTCCTGGCCTCGCACGAGCAGCCGCGCCAAGCAGGCCGTGTGGGTCGCGGTTTCGCCGGCCATGCCGATCCAAATCTTGGTCGCCATGAGCGACGGCGTGTCGATGATGAAGTCGCGGTTGGCCGCGTCGTACGTGGCGGTCGTCTCGATCCCGCGCAGGTTCGATGAATGGCCGAGCTCGGTCATTGCGAAACAGCCAATCGAGTCCCACGCGAGGATCTTCGGGACCCATTCGGCTTGCTGCGCGCGCGTGCCGAAGAGACGGAATGAGCGCACGAACAAGGCTTCCGTGACGAACAGACGCATCGAGAAGGACTCGGAGAGCTCGCTATTCAATAATCGTGGAGCAAAGAGGGTCATTTTGGGTGCACCGCGCACAAGAACGACAGTGACGAACCAACATACCACATGGCCGTCAAGAACAGGTCGTCGAGTTCCTTGTCCTTGAACGCACGGCGCACCTCCACGACGCGACGAAGCTGGGCCATCGTTCTGGACGATTTCCACGCACACTGTCAGCATCTGCTCCTTATTCTCGCGCGTGTCCATTGAGCTATCGGAAACGTACTTGGCGCGCAGCTCCGGGCGCGTCAAATCAAACGGGTGCCCACCCTCGAGCTGGAACGACAGAATCGGGTCGCGCTCAATGATGCGGTAGGCCAGGGCCATTTTCGCAGCACGGTCGGGTCCACCGAGCAGGAATGCGCGCATTTCCTCGACGTCGAATTGCGCGCGCGCGCGCTCGGCGGCGTAGTCGATCCGGCCTTGGTCGGCCGAAATGGCAACCACGCCCGTCTTGTCGTTGGTGTTGCTCATGGTCGGGGCGCTTGCAGCTTGCGGCAGGTTGGTTGTCGAACCGGGTCCGCGAGAGAACGGATTCCGCGCGGGTGCTGGTCGATTTAAGACCGTTGCAAGTGCTGGCGCAGCAAGTCGCGTCGGACGCGTCGGCGACCGGCGTAAATGGTGGTCGAAAATTCAACAGCGAATGGTGGTCGCTCTCCAGAGTGCCGGCGGTGCCGGCGTGGTTGTGCCGCCGGCGGGCCGCGCTCTCACGTCGATCGCACGATCCTGACCCGGCCGCGGAAAAACACAGACAGCAACGCCGTTGACGCTCAAGTTCCTCACGTTCAAAGATGATGGGAGGCTGCCGTAATGTGAGATCGATCTCACAGAAATGCGATTGCACTTGAATTATGGGCGGCCAACGGGTCAGTGAGTGCAATGGTACAATAAAAATCGTTCTGCACCTTCTCCACCCTAAAAAAGTGGGCATCAAAACGCCCGCTAGGCCACCACACGCGGCAAGCGCAGCCGCGGCGGTGGCGACCGCGCTCGCCTCTGCGGCACCGACGACGGGTACCGGCACCACGCACCGGCCGTGGCCAACGTAGCCCCCGCCGCTTCGGGCACGACACTTGTCACAACCGCGACCGGCGATCCCGGCACTTGGTCAGCCATGGCAACCCCCAGCGCGTCCTCGGCATCGATCGCGGCCGCGCGCGCAGCCTCCGTATCACCCTCGGGCACGAGCCCATCAAAGTCGGCGAACCCGGTGCGCGACGTTCGCACGGCAGCAAACGCGGCGAGCGCACGCTTCGACATGGGTCGCGTTGCGTCGAACACGGGCAGGTACCACGGGCACAAGATCTGCAGTTGCGCGTGCATGAAGTCGAGCTCGTCGCGGTCCGGGTCGTCGGAGCTCGACTCGTTGCCGACGCTCTCCACCAGGTCAGCGGGGTCATCGGCAGGCACAGCTTGCTGGAGCTGCTGTTGCTGCTTGCGCTGCTGCTTGCGCTTGCGCTGCTCGGCCTTGCGTCGGCGCTGGGCGGCCGTGGCCAGAACCACGTCCTCGTCGTCGTCGAGCGCGTCCGAGTCGGTATCGACCATGTGCGCCGCACCGAGTAGTGGCGACGGCGGCGGGGACACATTGCGTGCACCCGTTCCACCACCACGGCGCGGCGGCGTCGGCGTAGGTGGGGTACCGAGCTGACCCGACGTGCGGCGCGACCGGCGCGACCTCCGCGGCGTCGCCGACGCCAGGCCGAATTCGTCGTCCATGTCGTCGGCTGTCCACTGGGTCCCGCTTGGCGTTCTTGGTGACGAGGCTGGCGCAAGGTTGAGCGGAGGCGGCGGAGTAGCGCGCACGTCGCTCCAGGCGCGCCGGCCCGAGTCGCGTCGTGCTCTTGGCGTGAGCGGCGAGGACACGGGCGACGCAGACAGGGCCAGGGACTGCATGGCCAAGTTGAGGTCGAGATCGGGCTGCTTGCCGCGGCGCTGCGCGTGGGTGCGGGCACTTGGACTTGTCCCTGTGGCACCGTTGCTACTTGCGCCACCGAGTGGGGACCCGAGCAGTTTGGCGGGCGCGGGCGACAGGGAACGGTCGCGCGCGTCAAAGCTGGCGCGAGGGGACGAGCGCTTCTTGCGGGCCATGATGGTATTTGGTGCGAAAGGTGCTTGAATACTTATGAGCGTGGGTTACGGCGGCAGGGCGAGCAGCGGCGAGGGTGGAGAGGAGGCGGGCGGGGGCGTGTAGTGCATTGGTATGGACCGTGTGTTGGCACGGAGAGCGTGAGCATTGGTATGGACCATGTGTTGGCACGGAGAGCGTGAGCACGAGGACGAGTACGAGCTGGTCCCTTCGCGTGCTGTGTCGGTTGGCGTTGGCAGCACGGTGCACGTGCGTTGGCTGTTGGGGAAGGAATTTCAGACTGCTTTTCGGTGCCTTCCAGTGCTGCGGAGCGCTCCCCGCATGGATTTCCAGCAAGACTGCGCCTTGTATTTCACGCTGACTCGAACCGCGCCGAAACCCGCACAATCTCGCGGCGGTCTATATCAGGTTTTCGAGGCTTTTGAATCGGCTCAGGGTTTCGATCTTCAAGCACGTGGATTCGGCTGATGCCAAAACCTGTTTGCCTTGCCGTTTGATTCCTTTCTGCTTTCCAGCGCCCATCGTCAACGAGTTGGATTCGGCCTGCCATCATCGCTGTCCTTGGAACCGCTGCTGCCCCGTCGTCTGCCGTCGCGTGCAACTACCCGCATTCAAGTCAATATGGCCGCCACCGACAAGTTCATCAACGTCGTGCACTGCGAGGAGGAGGAAGAGGAGGAAGTGGCCATCCAGGACCCCAAGGAAATCATCGACGAGGGTAATTGATGGTCCATTTATCGACATGTCCATGTTCAAGCACAAGCAGAGAGACCTGACTCTTGACTGCGCCTATTTACCAGCCTGTGGCAACACGTCAGCTTGCGCCGCCATGAAGGCCAAGATGGACGAGTGCACCGCTCGCGTTGAGGACGGCGCCCACGAGACGTGCGTCGAGGAGTTCTTCCACGTACGTTGTGGTTGCGTTTGCTCGCGGGCAGGACGCCGCGTGCTCTGCGATGAGTATCGCCTGCTCAAGCCCGAGCTGACGCAAAATTGGTCTGCGCTTTCCAGTTCCAGAAGTGCGTCGACGCCTGCACGAGCGCCCAGCTTTTCTCCAAGCTCAAGTAAAGCGCTGGCGCCCTGCTTCCCCTCTTTGCTGTCCGCTTTTCCGAGTCGAGTGGGAGGTTCCTCGCGCGCCCGGCGACTGCGCGCGACCGCACGTTCTGCCGTGACCATCGCAACCGGCCGCGCACACCGCTACAGTCAACCGCTCGCGTGGACCTTGTGTATTTTCTGTGTTTTCGTGTTCGTCGCCGTCTTTTCATACGCTCTAGCCTGGCCAATAACAACCCCATCTTCTTTGCCATCATCGTTCATCTACTTAAACTGCGAGGTCAGCGTCTCGTAATACGCGACCATCTCGCGCGTCATCGTCGGCACCCACCGGGCCCACGCCTCGCGCAAATGCGCCGCCGACACGGCCGGGTCACCGCGCCGCAGGCACGCGAGCGCGGCCTCGCGGCACATGTTTTCAATATCAGCGCCTGTCGCACCTGGAATCTACACCCATCGCGTCCGTCAGTCAGTCAGACAGGTGCTCGCAAACACGGGCAAAAACCGAACACGACAGCGTACCTCCTCAGCCAGCGCCGACAGCTCCGCTTCAGTCACGGCCGCCGGCATCTTGCGCAAATACACGTCGAAAATCCCCTTCCGCTCCCTTGCATCCGGCGCGCGCACGTAAACCGCGCGGTCTAGCCGTCCCGACCGCACAAGCGCCGGGTCGAGCCGGTCCGGGTGCTTCGTCGCGGCCACCACCACCACGCTCTTTCCCAACGTCTCCCCCTCCCCACCGCCCTCAATCGCGTCCATCTCATTCAACAGCGTTGTCAAGACACGCTCGCGCGCCGGGTCCGACTCGCCACCGCCACCGGTCAGCCCGCTCGACCCGACTAGCGTGTCGATTTCGTCGAGGAACAGGAGCGACGGCGCGGCGAGCCGTGCGTGGTGAAACGCGCCGCGAATCGTCGCCTCGGCTTCGCCGACGTGGCTGCCGAAGATGTCGCCGGGCTGAGCGTGAAGAAACTCGCCTTGAGGTGCGACGCGAGGACTCGGACAAAGGTGGTTTTGGAGCATACGGGCGGGCCGTACAGGAGGCCGCGTGGCGCGGTCAGGCCGAGACGCGAGAGTTGCGCGCGGCGCTCGAGTGGCCACAGGACCGTTTGCGTGATTATCTGGAGAAGGACAAGATGGGTCAGTCAAGGGAAACGCAGTGAGGTGGTAAAGAAAGAGAAACGAACCTGCTTGACGTCGTCCAGCCCGCCGATATCGTCCCACGTCAGGACCCGGTCCAGTGCGACCGCATGCCCGCGACGCAAACTCGGCGGGACACGTTTCAACGCCGCGAGCAGGTCCTGCACGCGCACCACCCCGGCATCCGTCCCCACGATCTCGCGACACGCTTCGCGCACAAGCGCGGCCAAATCGGCACCGATGTACCCCGGCGTGCACTCTGCGAGCGCCGGCAACCACGCGCCCACATCGTCCGCGACCGGCACCTTGCCCAACAACGACTTGAGCACCTTCCCCCTCACCTCGGTCCCTGGCGGCGCGACCACCACCTCGCAATCAAACCTCCCCGGCCGCCGCAGCGCCGAATTAATCGCATTCGGCCGATTAGTCGCGGCCACAACGACCACGCGCGCTGTACCGCGCCGCATCCCGTCCATTAGCGTCAACAGCTGCGCAACGACGCGGTGCATGACGGACGACGCCGCATCTGCGCGGTTCGGCGCGAGCGCATCGACTTCGTCCAGGAACACGACCACGGGACGGCCCGTATCCGCGACGGACGTGTCAGCAGCAAATCGCTCGCGCAGTTGCCGTTCGGATTCGCCGGGGTACGGGCTTAGCACGTCAGGGCCCGCGGCAATTTCGAGGTGTGCGCCGCACGCCATGGCGACGCGCGAGACATCGTAGGTCTTGCCGCACCCGGCGGGCCAGAGAGGAGCAGGCCGCGGGGGCGTCGATCCCGATGTGCGAGTAGAGCCGCGGGTGCAGGAACGGGCCGGCCACCATGTCGTACAGCTGCGTGAAGACGGATTCGAGGCCCGCGGGTGGGGTGACGGCGGGTGGAGAGGGTGCCGGTACGGTCGTGGATGATGGGATCGGGATGGAGGGTGAGGTGCTCGAGGAGACGAGCTGCACTTCGGTCCAGGGCACGATCTGGCCGTGCGTGACGAGTTCAGCGAATGCAATGATCTACGGAAACGTATCGGTGAGTCTGCTCTGCCGTTGGCACGCCAGATTTGCAGTAGCGATCACGAACCTGCGCAATGAAGCCGCTTGTCTTGACAAAGTGACCCGGGGCCACGACGAGGTCCTGCAATTCTTGCGCCACGAGCTGCACATTTCGAACAACAACAGTCAGATTCTCCTCACTCTCACGAGCACAAGCGCTTCTCACGCACCATGTTTCGCGTATCCTGATCCAGATCCCAAAACACCATCTTGTCATCGAGGAGCGCAGCGATCGTGACACGGACCTTCGTCACTGGCTGCGGTTCAATGGCCTGGAACACGGCTTGGACGCCACACCGCAGATTAGAAGCAGCGCTCAGTAAGGTCACAGCTTGCACGTGCAAAACGCACCAGACAGCGAGCGCATCCCCGGCAACAGCGGCCCGCCCGGCGACCACTGGCTCATGACCGCTGAACGAGCGAGCGTCGCGTAGGCGGTCCCGGGTAACGCCGACCCCGTGGCCGATGCGCGGCTCAAACGTGACGGATTTCTGGACGCGGTGTGGTCAGACGTCCTGGAGACCAACAAGTGTGTGATCGCGACGTTGAAAAAAACCTGAGCACATACGATCCGGAGCCATGCGGAATCATTTCCAGACTGCAATCCACTTCCAAATAGTCGAGCGTATTCTTGCGGCGGAAGATGACAACGGTTGTGGCCGAGTCCAGTGGTCGGTTGCACCAATAGCGGTAATTGAACAGTCGCGATTTGACTGGCGGCTGCTGGTCTGGGCATTTTGATGAGCGCCGGTTGAGAGGGTGGACAAGTCTTGGTGCAATGATTTGCGCGCGCTTCAGCTGTGGTTGATCCAAAATTCGTGGTGTCGCAAGGCAGCAAGTTGCGCGAGTGGTGGAAAGATTGTGATCAGATGTGTTGTGGCTCGGCCACGCATTTCTCCTTTGCTCGCAGCCGACTTGGTCCTCTCTCTTTCCACGCGCTGCAACCTCACTCGTGACCATGTCAACATCACCAACCGCACCTGCAACACCATCTGCACTTGAATCATCAGCGCGAGCACCAGTGCCACTCGCACCAGCATCTGGAAAAGCGCTATGCGGCGTGTGCGCGGCCAATGACGCCAAGTACAAGTGCCCGCGATGCTCGGCGCGCACCTGCAGCCTCGCCTGCGTCAAGCAGCATAAGGCCGCCGAAAACTGCGATGGGCAGCGGTCCAAGACGCATTTTGTGAGCATGGAGCAGTATGATGAGAACACGCTCTATAGTGGTGGGTGCATCCATCCATTTCGCCACAGCCGCTTTTGCCAGGACAGCACTCTCATCGAGTCTCTGCTTGGTGAACAGATTACACGTTCCTCGAGGACGTGGCACGCACTGCCGACGTGTCGGCGCGCGCGCGCGTCAAGGACCCGGTCATCCACAAAGTCGCGGGCCCGCGCGCGGCACGCGCCGGTAAATTGACGCCCAAGCAGCGGTACCTCGTCACGCAGGCGGGCAAGCGCGGCGTGCGGTTGCGGTTCTTGCCGCGCGGTATGTCGCGCGCGACTGCGAACCAGAGCTACTACGATGCGAAGTGCGTTTGCATTTTCCCGTGCTGGGATGGAATAGCCTTTCTGACGTTGGCTCGTTTCGAACAGACAAGACAAGCTGTTTTGGACCATCGAGTTCGTTTTCATCGACCTCCCCGCCGAAAACGCCGACACGGCCTCGTCTGAACCGTTGACCGTCACCCTACCGCGCGTCCACGCCGCCGCCACGCTTGCCTCGGCCATGGCTCCGCTCTTCGACCCCGCATCGCCGCAATCGCTCAAAGACCCGCGCACACACACTCGGCTCAAGTCATGGTACGGCGACTCGGCGACGCACATGTACCTCAAGCGCCCCTTCCCGCACGCGAATTCGCGAAACGTGCCGGCCGTCGTCGCGCTCGCCACCGACCAGCCGCTCATGGACGCGATCCAGTCGCAGGTGCTTGTTGAGTTCCCGACGGTCTGGGTCACGCGCGACCCGATCCAGCCGGAGGTCGCGTACGTGGTCCCGCCGGCTGGAAGTGACCGCGCGCCCAAGGAAGGGGCCGAAGAGGGCGAGGTCGACGAGGAGGAGGAGGGCGAGATTGCCGAGATAGATATGGAGGACCCGGTGCCCGCAGGCGTGCCAGACGACGAGAACGAGGATGCGGTGGGTGGGGATGACGAGGCAGGGCTGTTGCCGTCGGTGCCGTCGCTGGCCGCATTTGTGCAGTCGCTCGCGCCGGATCAACTCGACAAGCTAGAGTCGGCGCTGCTGACGGATATGGGCAGCGCAGCGTCGGGTTGAGGATGGTCGTGGGGCAGGCTTGAGGGATGTTGAAATGGGCGCGTGGTTTGGGATGTGTTTCGGACAAACGGAAGTGATTTGACCAACGGCCGCTCAACGCGTCTGCCCCCAACTCCTCGATGCATCAAACATCAAACCAGGGATGTGGGCAACACCGCACTCTCTGGTCAAGACCAACAACACCCACCCCCCATCGGCTCTCCAAGTTTAGCCCACTGCGCATCCCTGCCACGCATCATTTCCGCCTTCTCCGTCATTTCTTGCACTACAGCGGACCGCGCAGTCGTGGAGCCCGCAATGTCCGCACTGCCAACGTTGGCATCGAGCGTGGTGTCGGGCGCCGTCATCATTGTGCATCTGCTTCTGCTCAAGAGCTCCCGTTGATACTTTTGAAACATCAAGCGCGAACAACAGCGCCAAGATAAGCATTACCAAATAGCGGCTGACGATTCAGCCATGTCCGCTTTCAATATGCGTAGCTGACAAGTCCAATTTGGTGACTGACAGGACAGGCAATATATGACCAGATGCAAAGTAAGAAAACAAATGAAATTCCTGGTTAGCATCGCCCTCGATGCAGGTGCCCAACGCACCGCTCCAGCTCCTTCAGCACGTCCTCTGAGACTGAGATCCCAGTCGTCCAGCAACTGATTCGAATCTCAACGCGCTGCGCATGCTTTTCGGAGAGGTGCTGAGCCCACGCCACCAGACCATTACCAAGCCGGTCATCGACGCGGCAGTAGTACAGGCCCAAAACGCGAAGAGACAACGGCAATTTCACCGCCCAATCGTACGGGTCCGGTTCGTCAACCAAGATGCGATCGTTACCGGTCAAACGAAGCTCGACAAGTGAGGGCGGAAGCGCGCGCGGCAATTCGGTGAGCTGATTGAAGGATAAATCGAGCCGTCGCATATGCACCGGCCACCCGTTTGGAAACATGCCAGTCAGGTACGACGGCGTCAACCTGTTCCTGCTCAACGACAGCGTTTCGAGCGACTCCCACACTCTGGACCACGATGCAACGAGGTCTCGAACCTTGTCCAGCTCAACACAGGCCTCCACGCTCAGGTCGCGGACCATGGGCGGCAAGCGGATCGCCGCAAGTCCACTGGATGGAAGCCCCGTTGAACCAATCACTTCGAGCTTGCGCAAGGTCGGTGACAGCCGCGATTTGACGACCTGCGACCACTGTGGCTGCCAAGTCAAAAATCCCACTTCGAGCGATTTTGTTGCCATTGGGAAACTGGGCAGCACAGCGTCAACGATGGTGGCCAACTCTTCATCGTCGCTGCGCTCGAACAGGCCCGTGTCGTGCAGCTGCAGGTTCACATGATCGATCTGCAGCGGTTCTTGCACTGGCCGCACGGGCAGCGGCATGTCGGGCAACGTAAGTGGGTGGATAAAGTAGAGCGTCAATTCCTTGAGGGACAGAGCGACGCGGCAAACCTGTTTCTGAACGAGCGCAGCGTACAAATCAGCCCAACACGAGACGGGCCAGGTAAAGTGGTGCAACTCGATCAGTCGCGGAAGATACGGAATACGCTCAATGAGAGCACGAGCACATTCACGCCCAAAATCTGACTTTGTATCCCAGCACTCTGCGCTCACCTCAACCTGGAGCTGTTCAAGCGTCGCAGGAAGACACGCCATCACGAGAGCGAACGCGCGATCAATACTGGCATGTTCCTCGACGTCAATCGAGAGCAAGAGCGAGCGCAAGAACGGCGGCATATGAGACGCGAGCACAGCGAAATCAAAGTGCGAGCGATCAGAAATAGAGACAGACAGCGACTGGAGCGTGCTTGGAAGCTCATAACACCGTTCATCTGGGATCGCGCCATTATTCTGCAACACCAGCGTCTTCAAACTTGGCGGAAGGACGACATGGGCGACACTGTCATTGCTAATCTTGTAACTCCGGATCTGCTCGCACGGCGCCATGAGCAAAGACCACTTTGAACACGCTCTGGAAGCAATTCGGTATGCCCCACTTGTGGAGACGGCAAACGACACGGGCACACGCTCCGTGGACCGCAGCGGGAGTACCAGATACCACTGTGGAATCGATTGGGGAGCAGATTGCTGCAAACGGTCGCGTGCTGGAACAAATGCAACAAAGGTCCCGACCGGCAAAGGCTGCGTCAAGAGATGAGGTTCCACAGACTCATTGTGGATATCAATGATGCGCCATTCCACATTGCAACCCGGAGCGCGCACTGCCGTCTGGATAGCAGGCACGTATAAGACTGGCGAGGCCAATGCGAGGTTCAGCAACGAGTCGCGGGGCCACGTGTCGCGCACGAACAGGCACAACTTCTCGAGAACATCAAGTGGCAAATGCTCAATGTGCGACGATGGAGCTTGGATTGGTGCAGGGTGCTGCATATGGGTGGAGCTGCGGTCGCTGGAGAACAACCCAAATGTGGTCGCGAATCGGCAGCTGGAGGGCAGGTTCGTTGTTCAAGTAGTAGCGGGGTAAACTTGCAAGAAGTTGGCTGTTGTGGTTGCTGTCAGTGCTTCTGTTGCTGGCAAGTCGCGGATGCCGTTGCGAACGCAACGTGATCAAAAAATGGATGAAGCAGTTCTGTGCCAGGGCATGGGCAACTATCATCTCTCCTGGGCAGTCTGGGGCAATCAACACAAAACGCATCTCCGATTTGAGGTTTGAGAATCATTGAAGAGCTCTTCCCTATGTGCCGGCAAACTGTCAGGTAAGAAGAGGTGTGATGATCGTCAAAAGTTGGTTTGCGCCCAAAAGCACCCTCGAAAGCATCGTGTCAAGTGTAGCGAAGGTGTGGTTCTGAAGAACAATCGCTTTACGGATGTCGAGCCTCATCGCGAGCACCAGCCAACGTGTCACGTTTGTCGAGCCAGGTGGCAACACACGTCTCCCATCCTCTCCCATCCCCACGCAAAGACGCGTCGAGTCACTTTTCCTCCCTCAAAAGGCATCGCTGCCCCAAGCTTGGAACAGCAAGCAGCACGATTCTCGACTTGCTGCCCAACCTCGCACATTTGCGGTCCACCTTCGCACAGTTTACGACAGCCGCCGCGCCATCTTTGACGCTCACTCAACCAGCATCATGAGCGACCAACGCACCAATGATGCCCTGCGCGCGCGGGGCCTGCTGCCATTGCCCTTCACGGACCGGACCGACGACTACATGAATGAAATGTCGATTTACATGGCGCGCACCTTGCGCGAAATGGACATGTGCGCGCTGCTCGAGGCTGTGCGCGACAAGCACCTGTGGGCGCGCAAGTGGCAAGACCCAGCCATTCGCGCCAAGCTCACAGCCGAAGTCGTGACCGCGGCGCGCGAGCAGAACATGCCCGAGCCCGACTGGCAATACGTGCTCAAGGAGCTCGACTACCAGGCCAAGCACGAACCGATTGCCGCAGCCGTCGATAACGTGTTCGTGTCAGACGATGCTGTGCCCAATACCGTGCGCGCAGCGCTCATTGAACAAGTCGCGACCTTGCTCGAAAGCGTCCCCGACCGTTGCAAGGACTGGCACCCGCGGTCGAACAACCAAGTGCTCGACTTGGTGCATCCGTCGCTCTTCCCGCTCGTCTACGGCCGCACGCTCGTTGTGCCCGAGATCAATGCGTCCGTTTCTCTCGACAACTGGAAACTGCGCCTGGGCGGCGGAGAAGCCGTCGACCCGCCGCATAAACTCCAAGACGGCTCGCGCCCCATCCCGGACAAGTTTGTCTCGTCGCGGTTCCAGTGGCTGCCTGCCGATTTTGCCGTCGATGCTGACGGCAAGGTCACGATTCGATCCTACGTCAACAGTCTGCACCCGGAACGACACGGCGCGCTCTACCCGACGCTCGCGCACATTTTCGAGTCGGCGCTGCCGCTCCTCGAGCGCGTGCTCGCGCGCCTGCATGACCCGGTCCCGCTGCGCATTTCACCGTCGCCCCGCACGTGGTACGACTGTGAACCAGAGCTCGACGAGGACGCGTCCGACTACGACGAGCGAATGGACGAGTGGTACGATACGCGCATTCCCGAGATCCCGGACCCGCCCTCCAAGTACGACGCGGTCGGCAACGCACTGTCGCCGCTCAGCTTGCGCGGTCGCACGCTCAAGGTCATCACCAAGCTTGCTAACATCCACTTGACAGTCGACAACCCGACCTACCCGGGCGGGTCGTGGCACATTGAGGGCATGGCCAACGAGGCCATCGTGGCTACGGCACTCTACTATTACGATGTGGTCAATATTTCCGAGTCGAAGTTGCGGTTCCGCAGCGGCATCCAGGGACCCGACTACGAGCAATCCGACTTTCGCGGGATGAGCATCGTCTACGGGCTTGGGTCAAACTCGGCGCTCGTCCAGGACCGCGGCGCCGTGACGGCGCGCCATGGGCGGCTGGTCGCGTTCCCTAACACGTATCAGCACCAGGTTGCGCCGTTCGAGCTCGTCGACAAGACCAAGCCGGGCCACCGCAAGATCGTCGCCTTCTTTCTCGTGGACCCGAGCTCGGCGCTTGGAGACCGTGTTGTATCGACGAGTCGTGTCGCGCCACAGCAGGCCGAGTGGGTCGCCGACGTTTGGGCGGCCCAACGGCGCGCGTTCCCACCCAAGGTGCCGCGGGAGGTCCTCGACCAGATTGTGAATGAGGTTGGCGCGGTCATGACTCTCGAAGAGGCCAAGACGTTGCGGCTCGAGCTGATGGACGAGCGCACTGCTTTTGTCGGCGCGAGCAATGAGCTGACGTTCGCTCAATCGTTCAACTTGTGTGAGCACTAGTTTGTTGTGTTGAGCCCTGATGGTTTGCTGTGTTGGGCCTCTGGTTTGCTGTGTTAGGCCTCGATTTGCGCGACGCTGTTGCATTTTGTTTGCTTGAGCTTTGATGGATTGAGAGTATGCCTTACGCTTTGGTGTTCTCGGCTTCAGGCTTGGCCTTCCTCTGTTCGTGACATTTGAGGCCAATGCATGACCCTGCCTCAATCATATGTTTCGGCCGCACCGCCGTCTGGTGCAAGGACGTGAACCATCAATCTTGTCCTCTTGCATTCCCAGCATATCATTTTACCATGACGGACCAGAACGATGCCTCAAGGCGCATTGCGGGCATGGCCAATGAGGCGAATGTGGCGACGGCGCTGTATTTTTTCGACCTCGACAACATTTTCGACGCGAAAATCCAGTTCCGCAGCACGATCCAATGGCCCGAGTGTGAAGACTACGATTATCGAGGAATCGAGTTTGTTTTATGGCCTTGATGAAGGGTCGCCTTTGAAGTTTGATGAGGTGGTTGACCAAAGTCGTGTGGTGGGGTTTTGTTTGATATGTGGGCCATGTAGATACATTGCGGCAATCTGCATTCGGTTCTCCCTCCACATGCGTTTGACATTGACTTCCCAGCATCGCCAAACGCGAGCCGAATTCCAATAGATTGTGTTGGGCTCCCCCCTATTTGACCTGCGGTGATGGCCTTCTTGACATCAAAGCGGGCGTGGATGATGAATATAGCATGGAGACGCGCGAAGCTTCAAAGGTGGTCAAGGCTAGTCGCCGCCAGTATGAATCTCACACGCCCAGTCCTTGCCGCTTCAACTGCTGGAGAAGTCTCAGATGGGCCATGCCCTGCGCGTCGTGTGGTGTTTGGCTGTCTCGAACATCACAGTTGGTGAGTGATGGGGCGATTGGTATGAGAGAGGTAAGCGTTGTGCTTGAAACGGGTCTTTCCACCAGGCATTGGTTGACGATCGTGTAAAGCGCCTCAAGCACATTGCTTTGGAAGATTGATCTTCTCGCGGAGTGAGCGCTGAAGCAAGAGCGTCTCGTTGACACCTGCACATAAGCTTGATTGATACTTGCAGTTCAATTTATGGATCGGGTTCTGACAGATTTTGGGCGCGAAGGTGCTTGCGCACTCATTCCACATCTTCCGCTGTGCCCCTCAAGTGCTTGACGCTCCACCCACTCACGCCGCTCAGTGAGCCACAGCCTTTACCACTTGCCCCGCTGATGATTGAGCACGTCAATCTGCAGGTGCACAATTCGGGTAGCATTGAATCCAGTGAGAACGAGAAGCTGGTCGCAATTGTCGATTACATATTGGCCAGTTTCCTAACAGCGACCCAAACTCTCGAATTGAACTTTTTGATGTGGCAAACACCATGGGGCCAAATCGTCAACTCACACCTGTCGCCTACCCTGCGCAAGCTCGCCATTTTCGGATCAACGTCACTTCCGACAAGTGGTCTCACGGCCATCCACCTGCCGCCCACAGTCCGCGAGATAAAATTGGAATTATGCCACGAGTGGGGTCAAATTTGGCCCAACGCTTTTGCTGCATGGTCTGCACCTTGGGATTCACTCACCACATTATCACTTCGAGGGGATGGGGTTATCTTGTCAGACTTGATGGCCATGTTTCCAAGCGGGTGGCCGCCACGGTTGCGCCGACACAATTTACCCTACAACGCGCTTACTGAACTGCCGCGCACGCTTCCATCGACGCTGGTTGAGTTTATGTTGTATGGCAACGAGCACATTCTGGATGACGACCCGGATCCGTATCGTTGGGCGGCGGAAATGCCCCTGTCGCTGCGTGTCTTGGAACTCCAGAATTGTCACGTCGACGATCGACTTGGCAATGGGCTGGTGGTTTGGACGAAACGTCTGCCAGAGAAGCACGCGAAACGCGTCCATATTCGCATGAGCGGGGCCGCGTATCCAATATCCGGTTGCGGGAACTTGATCTCAGAGGGCGTGCTCCATGAGCTAGAGCAGCGCATTGGGTACCTGGATCGAGGAGGGTCATGGAGCTGCATGCGTTGTGAATGGTAATATTTTTCGTTGGATGTTGGTCGTTTCGTGAATATTTTGTTACTTTTTGAAAGCGCGGATGCTGGTCGCTCTGTTCAGTTCATGTCCGTCAATACCAATTAACATTGTTCGGCTTGACACAATGGCCGTGGATGTGGCAAGGCCCAAGAACTCGGTCGCATACCGGATCGCAAACAACAGGCACAGCGACTTCCATTGAAAACGTTACTGACGACTCCAAGAACCGGCATCCAAGTTGTCACGAAGTGTTGCATTCGTGCACCCGTGGTATCCCCGTGACGTCCGCGACCAGTTCCTCCAACTGCCGCGGATCACACAAATCCGCATGCAAGAACCGCTCGACCAGATCCCACGTCCTCGCCTCAGCCGCGCGCCGCGCCGCGTGCCCATACAGCGGGTCCATGCGCTCGAGCTGCGCGAACCGGTGCGACGCCTCAAGACCTAGTGAGTACGCGGTGAGACACAGGTGCGGTCGCATCAAAATGGAGAGGTGTGGGCGCGACGTACCACGTTCAATGACGCGAGCGGGCACGCCCGCAAGGAGCGCGCACAGGCCGCCGAGCGACTCGACGCACCGGCCTTCGACGACGCGTAGAGGTAGACGAGCGCATCGTCGTGGTTGCGGAAGACGCGGGTTGTCAGGTATCGGATCGGCAGGGTGTCGGCTAGGAGCTTGTTGGCGTGGATTTCTGATCCGACCGCGGGTAAGCATCAAGAACTGGTGGAGAAGGTTGGTCAAGCGCGCGGAAGTACCGTGTGGTGCGTGACGGCAAGGACGAGCGGCGCATGCTAGCCCAACGTCGCGAAATGGCGCAGGACACTGACGAGCAGCCCGATCCCGTCCTCGGTATAGGTGCCCTTGCCGAAATCGTCGATGAGCTCGAGAGACCGCGACGTCGCTTGCCGCACCGCGTGGCTGATTTGTTGCAGGTCAATCATGAACGCGCTCTCCATCTACCATCCGACGCCGAGTGAGCGACCTGACCTGCCCTCACCACCACGAGCGTAAGCACCCTCGACACCGGCTCCCGCGCCGAGGCCTGCGTCAAGATCTTATCCGTGAGCGGCACCTGCGCGCCGCTCGCTGCGGGCACATAACTTCCCAAATGCGCGAGATACGCGACGACGCCGACCATCTTCAAGGAGACCGACTTGCCCGACGAGTTGGGTCCCGTCAACAGCGCAAGCCGCGGCGCGCCGGCACTCCCGAGCTCGATAACACTCGGAATCGCCTGCGGCGTCGCCACCGCCGCCCCCGCACCGGCGCGTCCTCGAGCCCGGCTCGGCGCCGCGACTCCTGTGGCGACCGCGAGTTCCAGGATCGGGTGCCGCTCGCGGACCGCGTGCAGGCCGGCCCCGCCTTCGACTAGCACCGGCCGCGTGTAATCGAACCGCGCCGCCGCCTCGGCGAGACTCATCAAGCAATCCAAGTCCACGAGGTGCCGGTGCACCTGCAACAGCACGCTCTCCACGGGCTTCAAGTATGTGCGGAGCGCGTGCAAGATTTCGAGTTCGCGGTCAGCGAGCAGGCCGTGCACGTCGCCGATGTGCGCGTCAAGCGCGCGCAGTTGCGCGTTCTTGAATTCGACGTTCCCCGGAATGCGGAAATGGACGTCTATTCTGGCAACGGCGTCAATGTGGGTCGGGAGCAGGACCCGCGCGATTTCGGAGTCGGAGACATCCGTCGCCGTCGAGTCGGTGCCGGTCGCCGCCGCAGTGCCCGTCGGGTGGAGAGTGGTCGTCGCATGGTGCGGGTGCGCGGTGCCGTTGGTCAGCGTCGGCGGATCGATGGTAGCCGTGGGCGGGCGCGACGCCGATGATCCGGCGCCGCCGGCGTACATGGCTGCGCCCGGGTCCATGTATGTCGCCGGATCAGCGTCCATCAGGTCCGTGGCCGCGTCGCTCGCAAGCACGGCGCGCACATACTGCGCGAGGACCGTGCGCGAGACGGCAACCAGAAACCCGAGCTGCGGGAAGTACAGGACATGCACGAGCGCGGCAAGTGGCGGCGACACCTGCGCGGCAACGTCGCGACCGACGTTGCCGAGCAAGCACTCGAGGTCGGCCTACTGCGTGCGCAGATCGTCGAGTTCCTGGTCGACGGCCTCGTAAATCACAAGGCGCCGCTGCCTCCGGGAAGCGTCGAGGTCAATCACGGACGTGATTAGGTCGAGGACGGAATGCAGCGCCGCGCGCGGGGACATGGTGGAGCGGGACGTGATCGCGTCGGATGAGACGGACGTGTCGGGTTGGTCTAAGACCATGGCCAGCAGCCGGTCGAGCGCTGTCGCGTCGCGGTCCGCGACGAGCCCAGCCGGCGCGCGAAGTTGTGGGAGCGTGTCGAGCACAGACTCGGCCGCGCGCGCAAACTGCGCGACAAGGTGCTAGTCCATGTACGAGAACACTTGCCGCCCGAGAATCCGCGGCACCGCGCGCACATTGACCAGGAACCCGCGCACATGCTTGACCGCCGCGGCGTTACTCTGGTCCAAGAACGTCGCGACCGCGGCGAGCCGACCTTCGATCGCGTTCGTGGTCGCGAACGGCCGGGCCATCCACTGCCGTAGCGTCCATTTCCCGTCAGCCGTGCGCGTGTGGTTGAGCACGTCGTCGAGGCACGCGTAGGGTGGTCCCAGCGCGTCGCCCACCGTCGTTCAGCGGCGCACTGAGCATGGCAAAGACTTGCAGCGACTCGAGCGTGTCGGGACTCAGGTGCAGGTAGGCGGCGGGCGAGAACCCGAGGATGGACGTGATTTGGAACGCGGCATTGCTGAAGGACGCGAAGAGTTGCGCCGAGGCCGAGAAGGCCGGCGCCCATGAAGAGTGCTGCGACCCGCCGCTGCCGCCATGATCGGACCCGGCGTGCAACGAAGACGACCGCCGGCTGTGCGCGCCACCGCTGCAGGGCAACATGGCGGGGTGCGCGACTAACTCGTCGAACGGCGTCGGCGTGCGCGGCGCACTAATGTGGTCGGATCCGTGGAACGGGTCGAGCGGTCCGGTCTCGTTCGCGGTCTCACCCAAACCACCACAGCACGCGGCTATTTCAGCAAACGCGTCGAGGCACTTGATAAGCGCTCCCGCACACCCGATCGTGAGGGGCGCGCGGTCGAGGTCAATAACGGAAGCTAGCCGCGCAACCGCGTGTTGTCCCGCATCGTCGAGCCACCACGCAGGCACCTATGCGTCCGACGCAGCTTCATCGCGCGGTGGATCGTGAAGCAGCCGGACAGCGAGGTTGACGAGTCGACTGCGCGCGGGCTCGGCGGCAAATTCGTGCGCGGGCCGCACCTCGACGGCGGCGGCGCCATCACCGCCGCCGGAAACTTCAGTTATCTCCCCAGGCAGCGGCTCGTGCAGTACGGCGGCCAGCTTGTCGGTGACGCGCGAGTGCGTGAGTGTGACGGCAGGCGTGAGCTGCAGCTTGAGGCTGCGCACAACGTCAAACTGCGGCGCCGTGTCGGGCAGGTCGGACTCGGCCAGGTAGAGCGTGCGGTCGGCTACATCGAAATACGCGCACCCGACGCGGAAGTTGTCGTGGTGCACGGCGGCGTTTACGAGCGACGCGGCGCTGCTGCCGGTCGCCGTCGTCGCGTAATGTAGTGGGTCCAGCGGGGGCGGTGTGGGTCCTGCCGCGGGCAGAATGGGCGGAGGAGTCGCGGAGCAAGGCGGCGGCGTCACAACGGCTGGTGGGCACAGTGGAGGCCGCGACGTGACCGCGCGGGAGCGTGCCATCGACGCGGCCGACGCGGGGCGCAGTGGCCGAGGCCATGGCCTCAGTGGTGGTGATGGTGTTCGCAGCCGTCGTCGCGTTGGCCGCGGGCGACGTCGTGGCGCGTCGCGTTGAGGATTGGCCGCGTGCGAGCTTGCGAGCACTCGCATCACGGCCTCGATCAAGGCAAGCAGCGCATCGAGTCACTCGCCTGTCACATGCGTCACGCGCGCACAGTCCGGCTCCCGCACGCACCCTCGCGTCGCCGGCACTTCGCCGCTGACTGTTGCCCGCTGGAGGCCATCGCGACCACGACGACGTCGACAGCACCTAGAGCACATCCACCACGACGACGGCCCAACCGCAGCTCGCAAGCGCGCCATCAGAACCCATCCAACAGAAAAGCGCACGCCCACTTCAACTTGTCCGAGCGATCCTACCGCGCCATGGCCGACCCAAACCACTTTGACGTGCTCGTGCTCGGCACCGGCGTCGCCGAATCGCTCCTCGCCGCCGCCTACGCGCGCAAGGGCCACACGATTTTGCACCTCGACGCGCGCCCCCACTACGGCGCCGCCTCGGCCGCGCTCTCCTTCCACGACCTGACGTCGCTCAGCACGCTTGGGTGCTACACCGACCTGCGCCACGCAACTGACCCAGACCATGCCACCTGGCTCGCCAACAAGTCGCGTGAATTCGCTCTCGAGCTCAACCCGAAGCTGCTCTACGCGCGCGGATCCGTCGTCGACCTCTTTGCCACGACGGGCGTCGGGCGGCACCTCGATTTCAAGCTCACCGAGGCGACGCGCGTCCATCGCGGCACCGCGCCCGGTGGAGACCAGGCGTTGCTCGTGCCGGCGAGTAAAGAGGACGTGTTTGCGAGTAAAGACTTGTCGCTTGCTGATAAGCGCCGGCTGATGCGGTTCTTCACGACGAGTATGGCCATGGACGCGCCGCCCGCGACCGGTACCTACGTTCGACAGGAATCTGTTGCCACGACGTGCCTCTGATCGCGCTACATCGTAGAAGGCTCGTTTGCCGACTACCTCACGCAAAACGGGCTCACCGGCGCGCTGCAAGACGTGTTCGTGCACGGCGTCGCCCTCTCGCGCACCCCCGGTTCCTCTCTCCCCGTGGCTGAGGGCATGGCGCGCGCACACAAGTACCTGCAATCGATGGGCCGATTTGGCGCGTCTCCGTTCCTGCTCGCCCAGTACGGTGTCGGCGCCGAGGTCGCCCAGGCGTTGTGCCGCGTCGCGGCCGTCTACGCCGGCGTCTACATTCTCGGCCGGCCCATCACGTCTGTATTGTGGGACGCGGACGCGCAAGTCTGGCGCGTCAAGGTGGACCTCGATCCGGCGCAGGAGTTTACGGCCAAGCGGCTCGTCACGAACCCGGGGCACATCACGGCAGCGAGTTCCGCGTCGGTGGGGGCGCCGACGTACGGCGCGCTGGTCGTTACGCAGCGGCCTGTGCGCGAAGATACGGGGCTCGGAATCTATGTGGTCCCACCGCCCGCGGATGGGGAGGGGGAGGCTGTCCAGGTCGTGCACGCGTGCTCGGAGCTGAAAGTGTGTCCGGACGGCACGTTTGTCGTGCATTTCCGCGGATCGTCGGAGGCGGATGTGGACCGCGCGATGGCACTGTTGCTGCCGTGCCCCGAAGGTACAGTCTTGATTTTGCGAACGGTCTCACTTGATATTCGGCCACTGACACGGTTTCGGATCCCCAGACATTCTCCACACGACGCGCTTTGTCCACCGTCCCAACGCGGCCGGGTCGGACGAGCCGGTTGTCTCCGCTGCTGACGGCGCGCCCATGACCGTCGTCTCGTGGCCCACCGCCGACCTCGACATGGACGTGGATCTGGACGCTGTGCTCGATATGTGGCGGGCCGAGACCGGTCTCGACACGCTGCTTGAGCCGCTGCCGAACCCGGATGAGGAGCAGATTGTGGCCGAGGCCCAGCAGGTGCAGGCCGAAGGGCTCGAGGAGCCAGCGACGAGTGCATAGTCTAAGATGCTCAAGCTGTTCTGTGCAAATACACGGTTTTGACCCTCCAATGCAAGCGCACCAGGTTCCAGCCAACCCTCACACAAATGAAATCCAGAGAGACTCGATGTGGCCATTTAACTATTGCTACAGCGAGAAACACAACCCGAACACAAAATCCAACGCAGCAATATTGCAACCAACGCCACGACCAGGCCACGCGCGCACTCTCCACCCATCTTACATCTTGGGTCGGCGCTTGCCTGCACGGTACTGGTCAATAAACGCAACCTCCACGCCCAGCTCGTGCGCCGCGTGATACACCCACCCGTCACGCAAAAACTCGCGCGCGAGCATGACCGCATCCGCCTTGCCCTCCTCGACCACCTCATTCGCTTCCTGCGCCGACGTGATCAACCCGACGGCCACCACTTTCAGGCTCGGCACCGCCTCCTTGACGCGATGCGCAAACGGCACCTGGTAGAGCGGCCCCACGGGAATCTTCTGCTCCGGGTGGTTCCCGCCGGACGAGCAGTCGAGCACGTCAACGCCGAGCGGCGCGACCAATTTCGCGACTTCAATGACCTCGTCAATGTCCCACGATGAACTGGCGACCCAGTCGGTGCACGACAGCCGCAGGAAGACCGGTTTCTCGGCGGGCCAGACGGCGCGGACAGCCTGCACAATTTCCACCAGGAACCGCGCGCGGTTCTCAAGCGGTCCACCGTACGCGTCGGTGCGCGTGTTCGACACGGGGGACAGGAATTGGTGGATTAGGTACCCGTGCGCGCCGTGGATCTCGACCACGTCAAAGCCCGCCTGGTCGCACCGGACCGCCGCGGCGGCAAACGACGTGACCAGGGCCTGGATTTCGTCAACGGACAGCTCGTGTGGCATCGCCATGGTCATGTCCCACTGCACGGCCGACGGCGCGACGACCGCGTTCGGCCACCCGCCGTCGGATTCCGGCACGAGTCCGCGCCCGAGGTCCGGGACAAACGGCGCGTACATGCACGCCTTGCGGCCGGCGTGCGCGAGCTGGATCCCAAGCTTGCCCTCGTGGTGGTGAACAAAGTCGGCGATGCGTTTCAGCGGCGCGATCTGGGTATCCGACCACAGGCCGAGATCATTGGGGCAAATCCGGCCCTCCGGGGTCACTGCCGCGGCTTCCATCATGGTCAGGCCTACGCCGCGGAGCGCGAATTGGCCCACGTGCACGAGGTGGAAGTCGGTCGCGATGCCGGCGACGGGGTGCGCCGAAAACATGCACATAGGGGAGACTTGGATGCGGTTCGGGAAGGTCACGTCGCGGATGGTCAGCGGCTGGAAGAGTGCGGGCGCGGTGGTCGGGTCGTGTGCGGCGCCCGGGGTCGCATGCTGCTGCACAAAGTAATGCTGGGTGGCGTCGTCGGTGACGGTCATCTTGGTCGTTGGCTGTACTTGGGCGGCGTCCGAACGGGGAGAGAGAGGAGGTCGCAGTGCTTTTTGAAGAGATCACCCCCTGTGGGCGTCGCGAACGTGAGCGGCCGGGTGGATGTTGGTGGCGATCTGGTCCCCCGATGGGATGGCGACATGGGGTCGGGCCATCCTGCGGACGAATCTTTGTCACGCTTGTCCTGCCGATCGCGCGAGGGTCCCTTTGGCCGGTCCCATGCACGCATCGTGACGCAAGGATGACATGTCAGGCCCGGTCATCCACGTTCGGCGCAGAAGACGCAAATTAGAGTTGCGCCCTCTTCTTTCCGCCTCGCTCGACAGACGTCGCCCGAAGACATGGGATCGTTTCGCAACTCGCACCGTTCAACCTTGGACACCCTCCATCCACAACACTCCCACGGGTGCCCGACGGCAGCACGGCCGTGGTGCAGCAGTCGTCATGAAGTCCGATGCCGGGCCTCTTCTCTCTCCTCGACGGCACCATCCATCGAGGACGACGACTGCACCCGACACGCCCGACCACTGGTTCCCTTGGTTCCCTTGCTGGTTCGCAGCCGACGCAACCACCCAACCCGCCCTGGCTTGCGCCATCGCTGGCTCGTTTGAGAATCCGGGTCCCCTTGTTCCTGTCTGCTCCGACCTCGCGCGCGCGCCGACAACGCACGCGCAACCATCCATCGACCGCCACCGCCACAACGACAATCCGGCCGGTCTAGACCCTTGTCCCGCATCCACGCCGTTGCCTCTGCCCCAAGTGGTTGTCGCCACCTCGCGCCGTTGTCTCCACCCGCCAGCGCGAAGCGCCGAGTCTTCCCGTGTTACCCCCTTGCACTTCAACGATGCTGTCCTGCGTCACGCCGGCGAACCCGCCGTGCTGCATCGGCGCACTGCCTGAGCCCGTCCTCGCCCGTATTCTCGACCACGTTGCCGCCGCCGAACTGGGCGCACTCGCGCGGCTGCGCGCCACGTCCACGACCATGCTCCACCATTCGCAACACGCCATCGCGCGATACCTGTTACGCGGCGGGATCCCACTGCAGCTGCACTGGTCGATGGCCGCGCTCGGGAGTGGTGCGACCGACGCGCCGCTCAGTACGGTGCCGATGCGCGTTGTCGCCGTGCACCCAGATGCCGAACTGTGTGTGCTCGAGGTAGACGTGGTGGGTGAGGATCAGGATGTGATCATGGACCATGACGTGGACCGGCGCGTCGCGCAGTTGGCGCTCGATATCGTCCAAACGTCAACGTGGTGGTGCCTCAGGATGACGCTTGAGATGGCTGCTGCGGTGGGGTTGCCGAGGAGGACGGGGGTCGACCCGGTGCATCGGCACCGGTTGATTGATTACACCCATACGGGTCTGATTACACCCAAACGGGTCAGCGTGAAAGCAGCGTGAAGGACGACGTCTGATCACCTCGATTTCTCTATCCAGGTCCCTACTCGCCATCCTGCGACGAAATGCACGTTCTCTCGATGCACCCGACCTCGATCGCGCCCACCGTTGCACCCAACAACAGCACCCCGTCAAGCACCGCCGCCGCCGCTGCCGCAAGATTGACCCCACACGACCGTCAACTGATCGAGGGCCCCGCGGTCCTCGGCACCCCACACGAAGTCGCGTTCCGGTCGACGATTTACGAATCCTT
Organism: Allomyces macrogynus ATCC 38327; assembly: GCA_000151295.1. Lineage (NCBI taxonomy): Eukaryota > Fungi > Blastocladiomycota > Blastocladiomycetes > Blastocladiales > Blastocladiaceae > Allomyces > Allomyces macrogynus. The sequence goes on along the minus strand of GG745340.1, from coordinate 428,122 downwards.
CACGGCAACGCACCGTGTGCTCGACGTCGCGCAGTCGCGGCAAGTCGTGTCGTGGACGCACCTGTTCCGGTTCCTTGCGCGCGGACAAGTGCAAGCCGGCCGGCCGCGACCGGTCGTGGCGGATGCGCGAAAATATTTGGGTGACGGGTGGATGATTGCGAGCGGAACGCCGCTCGCCGCGGTGGATGTGGCTGTGCAGATCGTCCTGCCAACCCTCGCGCCCCCCGGATCACCCACCGTCGTGCGGCACGTCCGCCGGCGAAACTCGGCTGCCGCCGCGGCCGCCGTCGTCCCGCTTGTCCGTTCGGTCGCGCTCATGGACGTGGACAGCGACGTTGATATGGTGGGTGCCGCGAGCAAGCGCGCGTGTCCCTTGGGCGCGCCCGCAGGTCACGCGCCGGTGAATGCACCAGCACCCGCGATCGGGTCGCTGACGTGTCGGATGACGACGACGGCAGCAGGGCGTGGGATGCCGGCGGGGCTCGATGCGGGCGCGGTCGCGCGGCTGAGCGGGTGGCGGAAATTGACGGATGTGGATTCGGTGCAGCTGCACCGCGCAAGCCATTTTTGAGTGCAGGTGAGTGGGTGGAGTGAGTCGCTGAGCGATGGAAGGTGCCGGAAATTCATTTATTCTTGAGCAGGTGGCGGCACGAGTGGACGACGACGATGGGGACGGTGGAGGGGAGAGGGCTGGGTGACAGTGTCGCCCAGGTGCACGTGGCGGTCACGACAGGAATGGGCAGGGCGCAACTGGAAGTGTCAAGCCAGCTTGGCGCGGTGCGACCAGGACACACACACCAGGACACACGCGTCGTCGTCTGCTCGCTTCCTGCACGGCAGCTTGCCCCTGCGCGCTCCACCATCGCTCCTCTCGCGTGTCCGCTCGCCATCCACAACGACGCGCATTCTCACGCCAGGCGTTCCAGCGCGCGCTCGCACCCCCTCCGACTCCCCGCACTCGACGCGCCCTGGACCCGCACGCACATCGGCTGCACGCGCAACCTCAACCTGACTATTTACACCGCATCCAAGACCCCGTCCCTTCGACCCCGACCCAACCCGACCCGACTCGCCAACCACTTCACTGCCACGATGGGCAACAGCCAGAGCGCGCTTCCGACCGACGCGCCCACTGCGCGCGCGTCCGCCGACACCTCGTCACGGCACCGGTCCTCGCACCATCACGGCTACCCCGGTTCCTCACTCGACGCGTCGCGCCGCGCGGCCCTCAGCTCCCGCTCGACCGGCTCCTTGCGAGACACCGATGCTGCCGCCCGTCGAGCTGCGCGCCGTGCGGCGCGACAGGCCGCCGAGCAGGCGCAACAGCAGCGCGAGCCGATTGACGCCTCCGAAATCGTCGATGGCGGGCACGTTGCGCCCGTGAATGCGCTCTACCACGCGACGCACCACTACGACCCGTACCTCGTCCGGGACCTGATCCGCGCGCGCCGGCTGGCCCCATTTTACGCGGGGCTGGAAGATGTGGACGAGGATGAGATTGCCGCGATGGCCGCAGCGTCGCTCGTCGCCGATGGCAGCACACCAGCGTCCGCGGGTTCGGCCTCGGCAGCGGACACCGAGGACGTGGCGCGCGTCAAGGCCTGGATGGCGCGCGTCGGCGGCGCGATTGAGTGTCCCATTTGCTTTCTGGTGCGTCCCGTCCCCTCCTCCGTCCTCGGCCAGGGATGCCCGCGAGCGCACGTCGACCCAAGTTAACACGCTTACGTCACCACCAGTTCACGGCGCAAAACATCAACCGGTCCAAGTGCTGCGACCAGCCGATTTGCACCGAGTGCTTTGTGCAAATCAAGCGGCCGGACGCGACCAATCCCGCCGACTGCCCCTACTGTGCGATGCCCGGATTCGCCGTCTATTACACGCCGCCGAACCCGACCCCGCTCCCAGCCTGTTCTGCACCGGCCACGACGGAACCAATTGCGGTCCCGACCACCTCGTCGTCCTCGTCTCACCTGGCTGCCCCGGACCCATGGCCATCCACAACCTCCGCGCACTCTCTCGGCGCGACCGACCTCTCCGTCTCCCCGCGCGCGCCGCTCACCGTGACCGCGACCACGTATACGCGCACGACGCGGTCGGCATCGACCTCGGCGCTCCCGACCATGTCGGCCAACGACACCGATTCAGACTCGGCGGTCGGCGCGCGTCCCTCTACCGAGACCACGACTTCCACATCCTCCCCGGGCGACCCCATCACCTCCGACGCGATTCGGCCTGAGTACGTACGGCAGCTCAAGCAGCAGCACCAGCTCGACGCGTTGCGCGAGCACCAAGAGGCGGCCGCAGGCCGGATTCGCCGGCTGTTGGTCGAGCAGCAGCAGGCGGGCACGATTCCGGCGGCCGCGGCAACGGCGGCGTTGCTCGCCATGACTCTCGGTGGAGGTGGGAATAGTCGCGCGCGGTCGTCCCGGTCGAGCCGGTCGGATCGGTCCCCAGCGGCGTCGGCGGTCCCGGCGGCGCCGGCGTTTGATGTGGACTTGGAGGAACTGATGGTGATGGAGGCGATTCGGCAGAGTTTGGCCGAGGAGGAGGCGAGGACGCAGCGGCAGCAGCGCGAACAGCAGCAGGGGCAGCAGGGGCAGCAGGCGGAGTCGACGAGTGTCCAAGGCGCGTCGGCACCAGCATCAAGGCGGGATGCGGACGAAGAGGTGGCATTACCCGCGTCTACCGAGCCGTCATCGTCCTCGCCGAACGAAGAGGCTGCGACGGCGGACGCGGTGAGCCCCCTCGTCGACCCTGCAGACGCGGCGGCACCGCCAGAACCGGCGGTCGCGGGGCTGGGAGAGAAGCCGGCGCCGCCTTCGGCCGCGTCGCTGCACGAGGCCGAGGGGGTCGTGGCGTCGTCGTCGGCGGCCGCGTCCTAGGCGGCTGGCTGACTGGGCCGGAGGTGGTTGGCAGAGAAAGAGTGGAGTGGAGTGTGGGCATGCACATTATTATTCAATCGTCGTTTGTTGGTTTCGTATAGGTTGGACTGGATTGGACCGAGCGCGACATGCGCCGCCAATACCGGCCACATGCTGGCAAATGTGCCCGATGCCATGAACGATGATCGTGGGCCAGCACATGAGCAAGGCAAGACGCGTCGTAATAGCACAGTACGGCGCGGACAACATCCACGCCCATCCTCGCCGCCGCCCCAGGCCGGTCCTCGCTGTCGCCCCTCCTTACTCCACCCAGTCTTTTGCTCCAGTCGCGTGCGCTCTCGTCCCGCTCCCCGTCTCGCGGACCACGAATCGACACCTGCGCTCGCAATCAAAAAAGATTGTGGTGGAGGCTGAATCACATACGGCGTGAACTTCCTGTCACAAAAATCGACATGCGCGCAATTTGGCTCTCCACCTTCTCTGCAAAACTCGGCGCGATCAGTCCACGCCAGCACGTTGGTGGCTGTGAGCCTTTGCGCATCGTTGAATTTCGCTTCGTCGCCGTTCATTTGTGCCTTTCGCTGGCTGGAGCCGACCGGAACCCATTGTTCTCGTGCTCCTTGCTCGCTTTTGTTCTCTGGTCTGCCGCGATCACTCCGGTCCTCCTCGTCGTCCATAAAGCCGCTGGGTCCCCACACCGTCGCGTCCGCTCCCCCGTGCTCGACCTACCATCCCTCCCTCTCTCCCAAGTTCTTCGACCAACACGCCATGATGACTGCCACCCCGACGCCCGTCGCACCCGCCGCCACCACGGCTCCGGCGACGGCCAAGCCCGCTCCCGTACCCGCGACCACGACCGACTGCGGCTGCCACGTCGACCCGCAGCCCGTCGCCGGCCGCGACACGCAGTCGCGGTCCGACTCGGCGCTGCAAGACGTTGAGGCGCAAGTCACTGACGACGTGCGCATCGACGGGTACGACCCGCTCATCCAGCCGGCTTTGCTCGAGGCTGAGATCCCGTTGTCGCCAACGGCCAAGCAAACCGTTGTTCTCGGCCGCGCGCGCGCCGCGCAAGTGCTTACAGGCGCCGACGACCGCCTCCTCGTGGTCGTAGGCCCGTGCTCGATCCACGACGTGGCCGCCGCCAAGGACTACGCGCACCGACTGGCGCAGGTGGCGCGTCGGCTCGACCACGACCTGGTGATTGTGATGCGGTGCTACTTTGAAAAGCCGCGCACGACCGTCGGTTGGAAAGGGCTCATCAACGACCCGGACCTTGACGGCAGTTTCCAAATCAACAAGGGTTTGCGCGTTGCGCGCTCGTTTCTCGAATATGTCGCAGGCACCGTCGGCCTGCCGATCGGCGTCGAGTTGCTCGACACGATTTCGCCGCAGTTCCTCGGCGACTTGATTTCGTGGGGCGCGATTGGCGCGCGCACGACCGAGTCGCAGCTGCACCGCGAACTCACGTCGGGCGTCTCGTTCCCCGTCGGGTTCAAGAACGGCACCGACGGGCGACTGGCCATTGCGATTGACGCGATCAAGTCGGCCGCGCATCCGCACCGCTTTTTGGGGGTCACCAAGACGGGCCAGGCGGCGATCACCAAGACGCGCGGGAACGACCTGTGCCATGTGATCTTGCGCGGCGGTCTTGCCGGGCCCAACTTTGACGAGCCGTCCGTCACGGCGGCCGCCAAGGCGCTCAAGGATGCGAAGGTGGCCAATGCGGCCGTCATGGTGGATTGCTCGCACGGCAACTCGCAAAAGAAGCACCGCAACCAGATGCTCGTCGCCGAGGATATCGCCCGGCAGGTCGCGCACGGGTCGAACGACGTGTTTGGCGTCATGATCGAGTCGTTCTTGGAAGAAGGGCGCCAGGAGATTACGGCGGATATGAAGTACGGCCAGTCGATCACCGACGCGTGCCTGTCGTGGGAACAGACGGTGCCCGTGCTCGAGCGGCTTGCCGAGGCCGTGCGCGCGCGTCGTGCTCGTCGGTCGACGTTCCACTAAGTCGTGCGGATTGGGGTTGTGCTGGTGTCGTCGCGTTGTGGGTGCCGTTTCTTGTTTTTTTGGGCGTGGATCGTTCCCTTTCGGTTTTGGATGCGCGCTTTTGCCGAAAACTCGGTGGACGCACGGTGGAGATGGTTCTCTGTACATATTTCCATGAATCCAACGTGTTTCCACAAACACATGCAGTTGGTCCACTCAAAACCCATACTTCTTGGACGCGATCCGCTTCTTGACGCGATTCGCGGAAAACATTTGCTCCATGTCCCCTTGCTGCGACACGGCCTTTTTGGCCAGGGCCATGATCGACAGCTTGGTGCTGGCCGACATGGCTTGGTTGATGGGCTGGAAAGGGTGGATGATGGTCAGATCTGTTCCGTCGTGTAGCCGAGGAATGATGAGTAGAAACGCACCTTTGGTGCCGCGGCCAAGTGCGCCTGGCTGACCTGCTCGAGGTCCTCGGCGGCGAGCGACTCGCGCACGTTCACGGACCGCACAGCAATCGAGGACTGGCGCAGTTGCTTGTCGGAGATGCCGAGCTTGCGCAACTGCCGAACGACGACGTGCATGAGTTCCCAGACCGACAGTGGGATGGAGACGAGGAGCACATACATCGCTGCGATCTATCCCGAGCTGCTGCGTCACGTCGTCGACGGGAGCAGGCGGGTGCGCGGCACTCGACGACGAGGACGAGGATGCGCCGTATGCGTACGCTTCGGACGGGTGCGCGACGGCGTACGCGGAAGACGGATGCGGTGCTGCCGGATCGAGCGGCCAGGTGGGCGGAGAGGACAGGTGGGAGGAGAGGGCGGGAGTTGGCGATGTGAACGAGACCGAGGGCTCGGGAAGCAAAGGTAATGGGCTCGATGCGCCGCCTAGTTCGTTGTCCACAAGTCAGCATCGGACACGGTGTGTAGCCTGCCGCGGTACCAGGAAGAAACGCACCGAATGAGAACAAGGATGAGCTCAACTTGATGAGCTTCTTGGCCACGGGAGCAGGGGCTGCCTTGGCGGGTGCTGGTGCTGGTGCCGGTGCTGGCCCTGATGCCGGTCCGACTTCCTCAACATCACCGCTCCCGTCGTCGTCAGGCCTCGCTCCTGGCAACTCTGCGCACGGTGCAGCACCTGCCGACGCGACCTTGACCACCGCCCTCTTCCCAGCACCCGCCTTGACCGCCGACGGCGGCGCAAGACTAGCCTTTGCGGCCGACGGGGGCGCGAGATCTTTGTCGCCTGCGGATGTCTTCGCGCTCGAACCCGCGGTGCCGGCAGAACTCGTGTTCTTGGGCGCCGGCAAAAACGCAAACAATCCCGCGCCGCCACCTCTCTTGGCTCCACCCGTCACGGGCCGCGGTGGGGATGGCGGCTCGTCAGCATCGTCGTCCTTCGTGCTGTCGCCCACGACAAACGTGACGGGTCCAAAGGCGCGCTGTTGCTTCTTGGCGGTGCCGAGCCACGACGACGCGCTAGGGTCGGCCGGAACAATTTTCTCGGCTGGAGAGGGCGGGCGTTTGGCCGGGATGGTCGGGATTTCGCGGTCGGACTCGTCGTCGTCGGACGAGCTGTAGTTCGCGAGCAGGCGCGACATGGTGCGTGCGTGCGGCGGGGTGGGGAGGTGCAGAGAAGCTCTTGCAGGCGGTGCGGCAAGTTGGGAAGACAACCGCAGGGCTGGAATCGTCGTTACTTCTCGTTGTGGAGGACGGGCGACGCAGCGGTGATGAGGCCAGCGAAGGACGCTGGCGTGGCGAGTGCGCGCGTCCAAGTCGAAATCCGCGTCATCGGCATGTGCCGTGCTCTGGCGACAGTCTTGTCCTTTTGTCCTTTGCTCATGCTTCTTGCCCCTGCAGCCCGCAACGTCGACAACAGCACCACGCGACGTCGACAATCCAGCTCTGCCAACACTCAGCGCACTCGCACCAGCACCCTCCACCCCTCAAGACCATGCCCCGCCAGTTCCGCCGCCGCGCTCCCGAGCCGCCACGACCCAGCTCTCGCCCGATCGCCCCACCCCGACCCGCCATGTCGGCCTCCAAGGCCGCGATCCCAACCACGGGCCTACTCGACTTGCAAACCGAGCTCCTGCGAACGCAACACCAAGTTGAATCCGCCAAGGCGCGCGCGAGGCAGGCCAACAAGGACGCGCCCAGCAAACTCGACCAGAAATTCATCAATGCCCTGGCCACGCGCGACCGCGACCGGATTCGCAAGGAAATCAAGAAACCCGAAAAACCCGCACCAACCACGCGGTCCGATGCGCCAGAGTGGGAACAGGTGCAGGCGGCGCTCGCGCGCAAGGCCGAGCAGTACGACCGGCTCAAGGAGCGCGGCGGGATGGCGTCGAGCGACGAGGACGAGGTGGAGAAGAACGGGGATGATGAGGACGAAATGGCCGCACGTGCAAGGCGCGAGCGCAAACGGAAACGACGCGAAGAGGCGGCGCCGCTCGTGGATTTCTTGACCAAGCGGTACCAGGAGCTCGAGCAAGGTGGCGGAGATGCGAGCAGCGACGACGAGCGGTCCGACAGTGCCGATGACGACGACGTGGTCGTGTCGGACCAGGAGGAGCGGTACCGCCGGCGCGCTGAGCGCGGCCGGGCACGATCTCGCTCGCGGTCCCCGTCGCCCTCATACAAACGCCCCCGGTACGCGAGCGAATCCGACGAAGAAGACATGGTCGAGATTACCGACGAGTTTGGCCGCGCGCGGCTCGTACCGCGGCGGTACGCGCACGAGTACATGCCGCCCCAGTCGCCATCGCCCTATGACGACTACAGCGACGAGGATCATGGCTGGCGGTCGCCGTCGCCGCCCGCGCACTTTGATTCCAAGCGCGAAGTACGCACGATGGGCGTTGGATACTACGCGCTCAGTACCGATGCGGGCGAACGTGCTGAGCAGATGCGGGCGCTACAGGATTTGCGCGAGCAGACGCTCGAGGCCAGGCGACGCGCGGCCGAAGGGCATGATCCGGCACGCGAGGAAATGGCCAGGAGGATGAGGCTAATTTTGCGTCGGCGTGCTAAGAAGTTGGGTGCGCTGCGCGCGCAAGATGTGCAGTGGGCCGTGGTCAAGGGCAATGCGGGAGCGGTGTAGAAACAAAGTGGATTTTGAGAAGACAATGCGAATGAATGCTGTGGCAAGATGTGGGAGTGAATACACTACACTAGACAGTTCGAGACGAGGTCACATTTGGCAGCTGTACTTCCCGAGCTGCCAACGATAGTTTTCAAAGCAAGCAAAAGATTCAAGATGGAAACATCCCGGGACGCTCAAGTGCTAAAGTAAGCAGAGCACTCGTCAAAATAAAGCCAGCAAAAGTGCAAAAGACTGGTGTCAGAATGGACCAGGCTCCACGCCGCACCCCTGGAATAAGCGGGGCGGGCAAGATCCTCGATTGCGGTTGCCATGTCTGAGAAAAACAAAAGCGACCGCACGCCTCCCTTTTCAGAGCCGGTCCTGCACGTCGTCGTCCACCATATGTATTGGTGCCAAATGTTGTTGGGAAACAACAGATGGATATTGACTGAACTATCAGATCCTGAAGAGTAAAGTCGATAGAGAGCAACAATGGCGAGGGGGCGGCGCGCTTTTATCCTGTTCCGGGGTCGGGGCTGGTCGGTGATGCGTGGCTGGAGGTGGACAGAGTGCGCGATCGTCACATGAGTACAGGTGGTCTAGTTGCTGTGTTAAACTCGTTACCGTTGCTCCAGCTCGCCAAGTCAAAGTCGAGAGAGGAGGTTGATTTGCATCTCCTTGGTCGCAGTGCGACAAAAGAAAATGCCGCTAGTAAACACAAATATGCGAAAAACACTTGCAACAGGCTAATCAGCGGGCTGTGGTGGCAGTGGCTCGCTTGAAATGGTCCGTCCAACCCTTTGCCCACCATGGGCCCAAACCTTTAGACTCATGTGGAATGCATGGAGCTCTCTGAAAGGGGACGTTCAAGGCGCCCCAGGACACGAGGAGAATGCGACATCAACCCTCTCCACCCGACCAACCTGGCAAAATTGACTGATCAGTGCCATGGAGGACAATTGTGACATGCTGACAGGCTGAGAACAACACATGGCACATGGTGGGAGAATGACAAGACTCTCACACAGCACAATGATTGCACTGCAGCTTGCAGTGGCGAAGACGCAGTGGGCTGGGGGAGCTTGGACTGGTTGTGCCTCAGCAGGCAGTTGCTGAGCAGCATTGCCATCTGCAGTGGCAATCACAGTAGTGGCAGTATCAGCAAGATGATGACAATGGTTGCAATGCAGTGCATGGGCACGCTGTGGGGGAACACAATGGTTTCAGAGGGAGCAAACGTTGGACAGGTGAAGATGGGCGGGGGATGGCCATGGTGGGGAGGCAGTGGGTCAAGTGTGCCAATGATAGCAAAACAATCACTAACAGGAGCACTTCTGCATGCACAAACCGTTCCAAACCACCCCTGAACGTTTGTTTTCCTGCTCCATCTTGTCACTTGTGCAAGTTGTAGACGAACCACGTCCACAAGTCTCAAAATGTGAGCACTCCCTAGTGACTGCATGTGACAGGGAATCTGTACCAAACTAAGCAATCATGCTTGTGGGGAACTTGAGAAACTGGTGGTGCATCATATGTATTGACCTTGAAACTGGAAAAGGGACGCGCAGGACCACGAGAGGACAACAGCAAGGATCTGGCCAACAGATGCAAGCATACACAAAACCAGGATGGGGGGAAGTGGGTGAGCCATCAATATCCTGAACATGTCACAAACTTGGCCCATGATAAAAACGACTTCCTCAACTGCATGGCACAAACCATAACTGGGAACAGTGGGGCAACAACAATGTACCTGGCCAACAGATGCGAACACACATGAATGCAGGATGGGAGGAAGCATGCAAGCAAAGAGAAGCAGCCATTGCAGGCCCCATGTACTTTTGGTGGTGCACACTCAGCTGTGGCCAGGTGGCGCAAGCGTGAAGAACAGGGTGGAGGAAGAAATGATAAGGCAAATACAAATGCAACAAAGGCAGCAACACCAGTGGAGGCCAGACAAACGAATCATGGGTGTACATGTGGCAAGGAGCAAGACAGCAAACATCCACCTGGCATTGCATGTCAATAACATGGTCAAATGACTCAAACATGTTGGCATTGGAAGACAACTCCAAACCAAAAAAGTTGTACACGCCCATCACATCCTGGAACTCATGTGCCACACAATGTCGCCTGTGATCAAAACTGTGATCAAGCTCAAGTTTGGCTGCAGGCGAATCTACATTGCCTCTTGAGCTGGGCAACATGTTAGGGGGCAGCACTATGACAATGCAGAGGATGCAGCAGCAGTGGAGCTAGCTAATCAGCAATGAGCACCTGGACATGTGGTCAGTGCTGCTCATTGTGGATCACAATTGAGCACAGGTCAATCACATGCATGAGGATATGGCATGGGTGTGGTGGTGTGTGTCTTGTCTGGCTGGGACACATTTGTGGTGGTCAGGTCAGCTCCACCTGATGAGATTGTCACATGTGATTGCTGTGGATGCAATTCAACAGAGCTGAATCAGGCCTGGGTCAAGTGGCAGCAATCACTGTGCAAACCACTTGGGTTGATCACCCATACCATGCCACATGGCCACAGGGAATGCAGAATGGATTGCAGCAATGACGCTGATGTGAAGTTGCATAATGACACATGCTCAGTTGCCCACATTGCACAGGCAAGTGAAGTAATGATGTAATGATCTCATGCCAACAAGCTGGTCCACATGCATCCACTAGTTTAAGTTGAGGCCTTACTAGACCACCCTCACTATCATCAACTGTGAACCCCACACAAAAGTGTGACCACCAAATGTACCAAAGACCCCAGCATTTGGCTGGGCTGGACTTGTTGCACTGTCTCCACCAATTGGTCTACAACATCCACTTGGCTGCAGTTTGCATCACCCTGGATCTGACCAAATCAGCCTGGATCAACCTTTGATCAGATGATGCAGGCGTCATTGACCATGACTGCCAAACTGGGCGCCAATTACCTCCAAATGACTGTGCACACCTAAGTGGCTTCCATATTGATTCCCAACCTGCTGCCCAACCCACTGAGACGCAATCCAGATCAGATCCCATCAAAAAATGCTGGTGGAATGGAGAACAAAAGCGCGATTATTGTCTTGCGGAAGGTCGGATTCCACTTGCAGCGGGTTGCATGAATAAACTAAGCGGTCAAAAAAAATTATTTCATGGCTTAGGCCACGGGCGTGTGGCGCAGTGGCTAGCGCGCATCCCTCCGGAGGATGAAGTCGTGGGTTCGAATCCCACCTCGCTCGTTGGAGTTCAAAGATGAATCAGAGAGAGATCGCGATCGTTTTTTACGTGACTTTTCTGGACTCATCGCGTGTTTTGCTTTTGTTGACTGCTTTGGTCATCAAACTTTGCTCCTCTCGGGGGCATCGTACGACAGGCACCGCACCGAAGTGCAATGGAGGAAGTGGTGCCATCCTTCATGGAATGTCGGTTATTCAATCACACCGCGAATAATGCTCCTCCCTTATATATTCAAGGCAATACAAAACGACACCCTTCACCTAGTCGCGCTTGGCCCTGCTATTGCCACTGCGCTTGGCCGTTCGGGACCTTGCCTTGATCACGACCTTGGGCGACGAAATGGCCGAGTCGGCCGATGCCGCCTTGTCCCCTCCTACCGTTGGTACCGGGTCCGACATGCCCTTCTCCACCTTGGTCCCGCCCGCCACTAGCGCTGCGCCCTTCTTGCCCTTGCTCTTCCCATTGCGCTTCCCGTAGGCCTCGACTGCAATCCCGGCGAACACGACCGCGACCGCACCCCACTGCGCGAGCGAGATGTGGTGGTTGTACATGAGCACCGACAAAATAATCGAAAACATCTTGCGCGTCACCGTAATCGTGACGAGCAACAGACTGCCGAACCGGCCGAGCGTGTGGAAAATAAACACTTGCCCGAGCGCGCCGCACAGCGCAAACAGCGCCATATCCTTAAGCACCGCTGGATGCGTCTTGACAAACGCCGTCGCCGACGCGAGTTCCCCACCAGACACGGCCGGAATCGACAGGTACGTCCACATGAGCAGCGCCGAGCACGCGTTCATCATGACCATCATTTGCTGCCCGGTCACCTTAAACGTGCGCACCATCGCGTCCTGCGTCGAGTTGGTCACGCCATCAATCGCCAGGTTGATCGCGAGCAGGAACAGACCCCAGACGGAATTGCCCTTGGCGCCCTTGGAGGGACGTTCCTGGTCGTGCAGGAGCATGAACAGCGACACGCCGAGCGTGACCATGGCGACGGACAGGTACTGGTGCCGCGGGAAACTCGCGCGGTGCAACAAGACGGCCATGGCCATGACCGGGATCAGCTTGCATGACTTGCCGAGAATCATGGTTGGGTAGTCGATATGCCGCAGCGCCGCGTACCCGAACGGCGACGCGAGCGAGTTGAACACGGCGACGAGCAGGTACCGCGCGAGAACCGCGGGCGAGCGCGGGCCCAGCGTGCCGCGACGAATGACAAGAAGATAGATGGACCCGACCGCACAGGCCATGACGGCTTGCAGGAAATTCAAGACGATAAACGACTTGAAGTAGGCCGGCTGGTTGGCCGAGCCGTAGGCGGTTGTGGTCACGCGCTCTTGCAGCACACCCCATGTGAGGAAGCACGCGTAGATGCCGGCGACGCAAAAGGCGAGCTCGACGGCCATCTTGAGAGTGCAGTCAAGTGGTCGGTCGGTCGGCTGGTTGGTCGAGACTGGTGCTTGCTCTTGGACAGCGAAAGGAGAACGTTCTCGACGAGTACTGGTTTGGCGAGGGCACAAGAACGGGCACGGCGGCAACGTCGAGCAGCTGTAGTGGCGGTTGCAGTAGCTCACTTGAACACAGTGTTGGGGGTATTGATTGGTGTTGCAGGTCGCAACAACGCAGTCGAGAGTGCAGAGCTCTGGTTGAGCACGGCCACCGTGCTGGAAGTGCTGTTGGCTGTCGAAGCTGGTTGTGGAGAGCGCGCAAGTGTCTGTCGCGGTGCGGCGCGACCCCGCGCTGATCAGGCCGTTTTGGAGTCAAGCTGTCTGCACGTGCGCGCGACGTGGCAAGGCCGACGGCCAAAGTCATGAAGCAAACCCCTCTCGCATCTCGTCCAGCACGAGCTCTACGCAGCTCTACAACGAGCCAGCAATCGAAACGAAATAACGACGACGATGCAAATGAGACGCCATCAAGCGTGGTGGGGAGGGTGTTATTTCCTTTTCAAACCGCTGCAGCAAAACAAAACTAATGGACATCGCGACGAAGGGGGAAGAGGCCAGAGCGAGGTGCGAGAGCAACTTCAGTTGCCGCGCGCGGCCACGGGCACCGACGCGACCGGCACAGCAGTGCCGGCTGCACCCGGTGCTGGCGGCGGCGTCCCGCCCTGCGCGTTCTTGCCCATGTTGGCCGGACTCGCGAGCCGGAACAGGTCCGACACGTCCTTGAACCGCAGGTACTCGGAGCAGAAGTTTTGCACTTCCACGAGCGACTCGGGCGGCAGGTCGTACACGTATCGGCCGAGAAATTTGGCCGTCTGGTTGGAAGGGGCGCGTGCGTCAGTTGGGAGCAGATCCATGACGCATCTATGCCTCAACGAGAGACGTGCCAACTGCACCGTGCGCGCACTCGCCGAACCCGACGCGAGCTGCACCGTGCGCGACACAAACCCGGGCAGGTACTGCTTGGACAGTGTGCCGCGGCTCCACAGTTTGTGCAGCACTTGCAGCTGCGAGAGCCGCAGCGGGTTCGTGGGCTTGATCAGGTCGTCGGCAATCCTGTGTTCCAATTTGATGAGCATTCGCACTCATTGGAACGCGGATCAAAGCGGCAGCGAGAGAATCGTACTCGTCCACGATGGCGCGCTCAATGACTTGAATCGCAATCTCCTCGTTATGCTGCATCAGACCCTGCAGGATCGAGTACGACAGAAGCCGCGTCGGGATGTACGACGGCAGGCACACGGCCAGACTGTTGTCCTCCATAGGCCCCGTGCTTGCCGCGTCGAGGGCCCGGATCAGGTCGGCAAACCGGCTCGGGCGCTCGTCATTGACAGGCTCCCGGTTGCGGCGCAGCTCACTGGATTGGCGTCGAAGTCAGTCATGGAAACGGAGCTACCGGGAAGCGGAGCGCAGAACGTACAGATTGGGAACCGACACGAGGCTCAATCCACTTGTCCACCCGCGTGTCACGAGCTCACGCTCAAATCCGACGACGTGCGACTCGAGCAAGTCGAGCTCAGCGTCCCAATTGCACCGGTCGCGGTCCATCAGCGGCACCGATTCGCGCACGAGGCCGGCAATGTCGAGCGACAAGAGCGCGTCGTCCTCGAGCTATAACGTCAAGCAGCGCATCGTCAGCACACTCGTCCTGTCAAGCAAGTCACACATTGCGACAATCGACACGCACGCAATACCGCCCCGGCAACGGCGATACCAATAATTGCGTCGTCAACGCGCTCTCCTCGACCGTTCCCGCATCCACCAAATGAATCAGGTACGCCAGGTATGGGTGATTACACGCGACCTGCAGCGCCTTACGCTGCCGCGGCGCGAGACGTGCCGCTGGCCCACGAATTGAGGCGGCAATCGGCGCGTGCCAGCACGAGAGCAGACCGCCGTCGAGCAAACTCTCGGCGTACTGCGCCGGGTGCTCGTGGGCCAGGTCTGCGTCGGACCCCGACACGGGGGTTCCGGGCCGCGACGGGTAGGGCGTGTTGGACCGCGACAAGTCGGTCGAGGGTGGGGTAGTCGTGTGCATTCCGTGCGTGGGCGAGTGCGCCAGGTTGGTGGGCGCGTCCGCTAGCGACTCCCACGCGGGCGGTGGCGGGAGCGACGGGTGGGCGTGCAGCGCGATCAGAAGGAAGATGGCGAGATGGCGGGCCGATTTCTGGCGCAGGAACGTGGAAGAGGACAAGTGTTGGTATTGTGCGCGGAGCAGCGGGATTCAGTCGCAAGAAATGCACATACCAACTCGTCTCCCGGCTCTTCGATAATCTCGACGAGCTCCTCCGACACGGCAAACAGCGAATACGGATCAACGACGCCCGTCTCGCCAATCGTCACGAGCGTGTACGCCCTGGCCCTTGCCTCGGCCAGCGTCAACGCCGTCCACGCCTCGATTGTCCCCGCACCGTCCGGGATCACGCGCGGGTACAGCGGCGGCGGTGGCGGTGCGGGCGAAGGGGACGCGGTCGGCGACGGCAACTGGCTCGGCGGGGTGCCATTGCCTCCACGTTTTCGGCCCCGGACCGACGCGCCGTTCCTGTGCGTCACACGCGGGCTCATGCGGCGGTCGGGCGAGGTCGGCCGCGACCGTGACGCAGCGGCCGAGACGTGGCGGCTATGCGAGCCCATGGTGGAAGCGCGATGGTGTGGTGGGGGGCGGCTGGCCGGGTCGGCGGCCTGCGCGCGGTCGGCCGCCATGCATTCGACACGGGGGCCTCGCGGTCGTCGCGGGCGCGCGAGACGAGAAGGGGGGACCGGCGGGTGGCGGACGGCAGCACGACGGCGGGAGTGGGCGGGACTGTTGGGCAAGTAACAGGGGGGAACGCGCGGGGAGCGATCGAGAGATCACGGTCGGTCGCGAGCAGACAGGAATCGAGCCGAGTCGGCAGAAACAGGCAGGGACAAGCAGTCGGATCCGGGCTCCACACACGCGCAGCGAGATCCACGACCAAGACGAGCGGTTCGATCAAAGGTCGCGGGACGAGAGCGGGTCGTCTCGAGCAGCAGCGGGCGCACGGAGAGGTGCAGAGGAGGGGCGGGCCCACGTAGAGCGGTTGGAGGCGGATCTGTGGCAGGGATGGGCGGCGACCGGTCGGGGACGCGCGAGACAGGGCAATGCGGCAAGTGTCGTGGGGAGCGGGCGGACGGGCGCGGCTGGGAGGACGGTCGCAGTTGCGGTTGGTGTCGTCGTCAAGGTCGGCCGTGCGTGGTGCTCTGACAAGATGGTGGAGGCGGTGCGCTGGTTGGCTCTCTCCGGTTGTTCTCTCTCGTGTTTTTCCATTTTTTGCACGTCTCTCGGAAAACGCGTGATGCGGCCAGCCAGCCCTGCCACACCTGTCGCGCACGCCCTTTCCTTGCCATTCACGCACACGTGCGGCCAAGTCACTTCATGGCACTCCGCGTTCTCGCCGTCCAAGTCAGTCTCCCTGCTCCAGTAGACTCAGTCCCCCAAAGTCCGAGCAATCCACCGGAGCTGCTCGTCCTTGGCAAACAGCGCCATGAACCGCGCGCGCACATGCTCCTCGAGGGACACGGCCGTGGCCTCAGCCCCGGGCGTCGCCGCGCCGCTCGCCGCCGCCGTGGACAACTTGCCGGTCAGCTCGTCAGCCTCGGCGATCTTGCCCGCGACGGCCCCGCTTCCCGTAGGCCCACCAACGCGCTCCTTGACCCACGTCACCGTTGTGACTGCGACATTATCAAACGACGCGCTGGCCCCGGACCGCAGCCGTCTGCCCGACCCGCCAACCGACGACTCGTGGCTCCCCAACCTGCCGTTAAGCGCCGCGATTGCCGCGCCGGAGTCCTGCACGCTACGCACACTCGTGTCGTGCGCGACACTCGCCGCCGAACTCGCCGCCAGCAGCATCTCGGACTTGGCCGCTGACAACCGCCGTGCCGATCGTGCGGCCGCGGGTGCGTGCGCCATGTCGTGGTCGCCGACGGCCAGCTTGGCCGATGGCCGACGCGCATTCGCTGCACTGCCCGTCGCGGGCTTGCGCGGGGATCCGGACGTCGCACTTGTTGACGCTGCACGCGACGCGGTACCCGCCGAGTGCGTGCCAGCCGCTGCCGGTGCGATCGTCGCTGCATTGTCATCGGTGGTCGCCGATGCAGTGCTCGCGCTCGCGCCGAGCACGTCATGACCCGCATGTCCTGACGGAGCGTGCGCGATCGCAACCGCGCGATGCCCCGACGACCCGGGTTTCCGCGCATCCCCCGCGCCGGCACTCGCCGTGCCCGTCCCTGCCGCCGCACTCGTCCCGCGCGACAAGTGCGCCGCTGGGCGGAACGCGTTCCTAGGACTCGGTGCGCTCCCGGGCAAGAACCCTGGCACCGTCGGCGGCCGCGGCCGCGCGGGTGCGGAAAGCGCGTCTGCACCCGGCCGGGAACTCGCGAATACTTCAAACAGGACCTCGAACAACTCGATCGCAACGAGCGGGTACTCGAGGTAGATCCCCGCGTCGGCTGTGAGCCACGGAATGCATCCAGCAAGCACGTGCACGAGCCGACCCACGTCGTCGACAGCAACGAGATCCACAACGGTCAGCAGTTGCAGGACGTGCCCGACGTGCCAGTGCGGTCGGTGCGCGTGCAGCGCCGCGACGGGCGCACGGAACGTGCCGAGCAGGGACATGAATTCGGCGTGCTGCACGCGCGGTCGCGCGAGCCACGGTTGCCGCGCGCGCACGTGCATGAGTGTTGCGACCGCGTCGTCGTCGTCGTGACCCGCGGCAGGTGGCGGGAGTGAGACGACGCGCGCTGACGCCGACCGCGGCCGCTTGCTCTCGAGCACGGCCACATCGGTCGTGAGAAAATTGTCGAGCACGACGGCGCGGACCGACCCTTCAATCATGACCTGCACCTGCAGCTTATCAGCCGTCTTGGCGTCCACGCCGGCGCCACCCATTGCGCCCGACTGCGCGCGCGCCGGCATAAACGGCGAAGCTGGAGCGTAGAGCGCCTGCGCGATTTCCGTCAACGTGCAGAGAAAGTCGAAGTAGTGCAGTGTTCTGGGGCGCGAGGTGTCGCAAATGGCCGTTTGCGCAGACCGCACTTGCTGTGCGCCCGTCATGCGTAGGACGGATTCGGCGAGGTCGCCGACGCGCGTGAGTGACATGCGGTGCGCGCGCAGGCCAATGTCCATGAGCAAGAGGTAGAGCTGGTCGAACGTCATGCCGCACTTGAATTTCGGGTCGTCGAGGTGCGGCGCCGTCGCGTACTTGGCATAGACGTGTGCAAGCTGCGCTTGGTGCCGGCGGAAGATGGACCCGATTTCGGTACCGTCGGGGTACGGGAACTGGTAGACGGGGACTGGGTACGAGTGTGGGGTCAGTTGGTGGTCATCGCGTCGCGTCGCGGAGGTTGAGGACAGCAACCGGCAAGTACCTCCTTCATAAAGCGCTAATGGCGCGACCATTTGGTCGCGGTGCCACTCGCCCTCGTGAATGCGCCCGTACCGATCGCGAAACAGCGCGTTCCCATGCTTTTGGTTCCCGGCAAAGTCACCGACGTAAATTGACCCGTCGGCGTACTGGAAGGCGCCCTTGCCGTGTCTCTGGTTGTCGACAAAGTCACCTAGTTCCCACGGTCAGGTCACGGCATCCAACCAACGCGCACGTCAACAAACCAAGAAAATAACATGTACCCTCGTACCAATTGCTCGCGTGGTAGTACTGCTCGCCTGGCGACTCACCCGGCTGTCGCACGCGGTGCCAGAGGTAGATCCCGCGGCCGTGCATGAGCCCGTGGTACCACTCGCCGTCGTACTCTTGGCTGAGATCGGGCCAGACCATGGTGCCGCGGCCGTGCCGCACGCCCTCGTGCCATTGACCCGTGTAGACGGCGCCACTCGGGTAGTGCATTTGGCCGGACCCGTGCCGCTGTCCAAACAAGAACGAGCCCTCGTAGAAGGACGGAGGCGATTCCGAGTAGGTCATTTTGCCCTGGAAGAACGAGAGCAAGCATCATTGAGCGTGAACCGACGCGACATCGGATTCGATGGGAATAGAAATCGTACCTTGCCGTGCGGCATGCTCATGACCCACTCCCCTTCGTAAACGACGCCTGATGCGAGTCGGATTCGCCCTACACATCCCACCCCACAACGAATGAGATCCAGCGTCCCCATCCCGAATCCCACAGACAATTCACCGTACCGTTCCCACACCGCAAATTATTGCTCACATCGCCCTCGTACTCGCTGCCATCGCGCCACATGAACCGCCCGCGGCCCTCGATGCGATTCCGCGCAAACTCGCCGAGGTAAACGGTCCCCGACGGCGCCCACTCGTACATGCCGCTACTCCCGTGCATTTCGCCCTCGTGCAATGCGCCGCGGTAGGTACTGCCATTCACGAACCGAATCGTCGTGACGGCCTCGTCGTCTCGGTCAGCGTCGGCGTCGGTTCGTCCCGCGTCGCCATTCAGGTCGGCCGCACAGCTGCGCGACCTCGCTGAACTACCACCAAGTCCGAGCGTGAGTGCCGGGAGCGCCGTCACGGGTCGCGGGACCAGGAGTCCGTCACCGGCCCTTGACGGGTCGGGCGTGAGCGTGGCGAGTCCTGGTGCTGATGCAGCCAATGGCGACTTGCGCCCGAGTGGAGTCGCAAGCGCAAGTCCGAGCCGGCGAGTTGCGGGTGGGATATCTTCGGGCGGCACGACGCGGCCAATCAGGTGGCCGAGGTCGAGTAACGGGCTGGTCGCGAGCAGGGCGGGCGTGACAGCGACAATGGCAGTGGGGTGTAGGGTGTCGCTACCCACAGGGGTTGGCTCGGGCGCGAGCATGACGATTAAATTGCAGCGAGTTGCTGTTGGTGGATGGATGGTGTGGGTGCAGAAAGTTGAGGACTGGTAGACAAGTCGACGATCGTCGTTGATCAAAGTGAGAGACGCGGGGAACTGCAGCTGCAGTCAGATGGCATTGACGTTGACCAACCGCATTCTGAGAACAAAATTGAATATTGAGCGCTCCAAATGCGCAACAAAGAGTGTCCTATTATAGCTGACCTATTCCGCTATCTCTTACGAAACGTGCGGCACGATCAGCTTGGGTACGGCCCCGGGAACCAGCAGCGACGCTGCGGGTGGGGTAATGGTTGGCCGCGCTGGTGTCGCTGACCGCAACCGCGAGTTCGGCTCGGCCCCGGCGCCCATCGCCTCTGGACTCCACCGGACAGACAAAGCCGGCGGTGGTGCGTTCGCCCACGACAGCGCTCCCGCGCGCCTGGAGCCGGCCGTCGCCGTGTCCGACTCGAACGCAACGATCACGACTTCGGGTGCGCGACTCGACGGCACCGCCGGCTGACTCGATTTCCTCATCGCCGCGCGCGGCCGCGCTGGGGTGAAGAACGCGCGGTCGTACGGGTTGACGCCCGTCTTGGGCGACCTGGGCGGCTTCCTCGGCGAGACGGGCGCAGTCGACGGAGTGATCCGCGGGAGGCCCAGCCTGCGCGGCGGCACAAGAGACGGGAGCGACTTGTCGTTACCGTTGGTCTGCGCGGAATCGGCCGGCGCTGAGAGGACTTCTGACGCCAACCTGCGCTCGACCTGATCGGCAGGTCGTGTCATGGCACGGCCCATCCGGCTCTGAACGCGCGCGAGCCACGGCACGTCCTCACTCTCGCCGGCACCACCGAATTCGCCGACCGCGTAGGCGCCTGGACCGAGCGCTGCGGGCGTACCGGCCCTGGGATCCGCCAACCGCGGCGTGCGCGAATGAAAACCGACCCCACCGGGATTATTGCGCGGTGCGGGGTCGGGCAAAGTGTACATGCCCGGCCCACGCGCGGCAGCGAGTTCTTTCTTAGATCGTGGCGGAGGCGGCGGGCCTAAGTGTGATCGCAAGTAGTGCGACCACAGGAGCGGCATGCCCGACATGCCGCGGTGGCTCTGTGGCGAGCTCGCGCGCGACGACCGCATCGACGCAAACAGGTGCCGCGAAATGGGCGTGAACTGGTCCATGACAGCAGCGACAGCCGTGGCACTCGATGACGTGAGCGGCGCGGCCTCGGTCGAGATACAGGCTGGGAGCGTAGCAGCAGCGCTGTCGAAGGGATCCGCGTCGCTGGCGCCGATTTCGCTACCCCCATCGTCCTTGTTGCATCCATGGCCGTCGTCGTCGTCAGTTTCACCGTCGAATTCCTCATACTCGTCTTCTTCTTCTTCGAGAAAACTGTCGGGCAACCGGGCTGAGTCCGTGACCGCCGCGGCGGGAGAGAAGAGCAGCGACGCCATGACTTGGCGGTCCACGTCCAACTCGCCCTGCTGCACGTCACGGCGGGCGAGAATCCGACCAGGCGTTCGAGCTGGGGCGGCAGGCGGTGCCACTCCGGAAGAGCGCCTGGACGCAACGGAAGAGCGTCTGGACGCAACAGACGAGCGGCGCGACACGCTTACAAGCCCAGACGGCGGGTCGGCGGGTCGGCTCGGTGCTGGGTGTGTGCGTGAGCCCATGGGGCCAATGACAGCTTGGTAGTCGGCGGAGAAGGACGGTGCCGGTCCGGAGAGCTCGTTCGTGCAGTTCCAGCTCGGGGTGTTAGGAATGACGGCAAAACATGATCGTGTCGGGAACAAACATGTGTTCGCAACGTCTGTGGTGAGAACGAGAGCTGAAGCACGGCCGGCTGGTCGTGGCCGAGCGCATCCGCAGGCAGACGACGCGCACCGTCTACCCTACGCTCATGGGTTGCGGCAAGTTGTATAGTTCTCTCGGCAAGCACGATGTCAATACTCGACGTGACGCGGTGTCTCCATTTTTCTTCCTGTCGCCTCGTGCCTCGCCTCGCAGCCTTGCGCGTGCTGCTTGCAACGTGTCAAATTTTATCATTTGTAAGTATCAGTCCCCCCCTCAACGCCCCCCGACCCTGACACCACGTCTTCCCAGCTGCGCATGGACGTCAACCATATCGAGCGACAGCAACAGCAACGATTTTTGGATCGTCGCATCATGGCCAGGCTGTCAACGTCATGAACCCGCATTTGGTGATGGGCTTGGAGTGTGTCGGTTCAGGAATGAGGACAAGTGGCGCTCAAATGCAACCCCTCGCTTATCCACCATATCTTTTCGCTGCACGGGCCCTCGGTGGGCCGGCAGACGAGAACCAGTAGTCTCCTCGATGAGGTCCAATCTGCAGCGCCCCTGGCTACATTTCTCAAACACGTACCGACGCTTGTAAATGGTTGCTGCCTTGTTCTCCAAAGCGCGTTCTGCAGGCTGACTGATCTCATGACAAACTTGGAGGACGTGGACTGCATTATGATCCGACTTGACCCTCGATTATGAGCGTCTGACACCCCACTCTTTGCAATCAGAGGTCAGAAGCCGACTCCATTCCCAGTGTTCGGATCCTCAAGTATCTGGTTGCATGTGCTGTCAATGCGAATGTGTGCATGGCGTGGAATGACAACCTTCTCTTGCGCCATTACTACCCCTCTCCCACTTGACCAAGGTCCTGCTGCATGACAAGAGTATTGCAGCTGCAGAGACTGCTATCTTGCAATATTGGGCGATGCGCTGAGCAAGTCGAAAACTGTTATTTTCCTTTGACAGGGCTATAACGCCAGGATGCATTTTGGACCTCTCTGGTGTCACAACTGGCCACAGCATCAGCAGCAGAATCGGAACTTGATTGCCCATCTGCCCAGTCCCTTTCTCGTCAAACACAGAGTCGTGCCAGGTTTTGATGGCAGATTGGATGTCACTGCAAACACATCCATGGATTTGTCAGCTGCAGATGGCAATGGCAGATGACAAGCTGGCCTTGAATCCTCAATTGGTGGTCATGTTCCCACAGCATGATCATGCCATGTTGGCCTGACGCTCTATTTTTCTCTCCCAGTCACTGAACCGTATTGTCCCCACATCACCATCTGCATGCCATCGACACGCCATCTTCAAAAGAAGCTACCACCTTCACAATTTGCTCACTCAGACCAGCTTGAGCCTGCACTTGCTGCCTGATGTTGTTGTCTCCACACATCAGGTTTCTTGACATGTGGACAACAGCATGGCTTTAAAGTACCTGTCGCCGCTTTTCCGCATTTCTGGCACCCGCCCAGAACCACAACCACTTCAAGCATGCTGTCTCATCAATGAAATGGCCCATTATCAAGGCCATGCTCCACAAGCTGACCTCCTGGTCGCATCATTGGACCTCATGCTCCCCAGCATTATTCTCATGGCCATTGACCAGTGCAATACTAGCATTCTTGCATGGCTCTTGCCTGCACGTCTGGCAATGGACTTCTTTGGCCACTGTGGACTGTGCTTCACGCTTCCCATGATCCTAATGCACCTTGCCTTGGCACCAGCTGGCTCTGCACAGAGAGCGGCCATGTGTGTTGGTTGTCCTTAAGCGTGTCCAGACCATGGGATCAGACTGGATTCTTGTGCTCACAGTTGGACGGCCGGTGATGCTGTGCAATACACTTGCTGACTCCCATGGCAACCCAACGTCACTGTTTCATGTTGGCTTTATCCCTCCACTCAATCTCGTCGTCATTGACTCGTTGTTCCAGAATGCGGACGCTCTTGCCAATCTTCTTCACTCAGACTATTGGCTGGCGTGTGAATTCCTCATCCAGCAACTGAGCACCTGGCTGACATGCCACACGTTGATGACCTGACTGTGTGGCTTGCTGTTGACAATGAGCCACTGGCGCTTCTGATTTGGCAAGCAGGCTTGACTGCTTACCATCCTACAGCACTGCCATCTCCACCAGATTCGCAAGTATGGTTGGTCCTGCTTGACTATGTTGTGCATGTGAAAGTCAGTGGCAGCTCTCTTCCATCCATTTTATGCTTTCTCCATGCCTTGCTCAAGGCCGCATTGTCGACCTTGATTGAGGCGGTGCAATGTGGAATGCTGTGCACAATTGTGTCACATTGCTTGGCGAGTCGTGGACATTTATTGGCATGCATTCCAAGATGTGGTTCTTGCATTGCTATTGGCTTCTGCTCGTCTGTGCAGTTTGTGGCCTCAACTATGACGTCTCCTGGCTATTTTCTGTCTACTCAGCCATGCTGACCACAATTGATGAGAGGCTTTGGGCTCTGCAGCATGCAATCTGCATCAACAATGCCAATCTTCTCCACCTCGTCTACTTGTAGTACGATCCAGCGTACACGAGGGATCCTTTGGTCACTCAGTCCATGATGAAGTTCCAGTGGCCACTTGACTTGGTTGAAATTACCCCAGCCATGACATTGTTCCTTGGCGTGCCCATGTTTTCGCAGTTTTTGCTGCAGCCAGTGTCAATACAATCCTTAACTCTGTGGTCAATCGGCTGGTTGACTATTGCAAACCAGGAGGACGTGGACCACATCCTGCTGCTGAATCTGGATCTTGTCCATGACCATGAATGGCTTGCACCCAACTCGCCTGTGCTCCAGCACCTCTTGCTGTATTGCCTCCCCAGCGCTCAGCTTCTCAAGTACCTGGTCGCGCAGGCGGTTGCTGCGAATGTGGATTTTACCCAATACAAGAACTGATATCTGGGCAAGTGTTGCCAGCATGCCATGACCCACTTGGTTGAGGTCTTGTTGAATGATGAGCACTTGCAGCTGCGGATGCGGCTGCTTTGTTGCAAGGTGCGGTGTGAACATTGTTTTCATTTTTGCATGAGCGGGACGTTGTTTCTTTGTGGCAGAGACACAAGCAGCATGCTTGGTCTGCATCTGCCTGCCAATGGTATGCTTGCAATCATACATGAACCCCTTCCTGTTCCTGCTATTTTCTGGGTGGAGAAGAGTATTGCCGGCGTGGAATAGGAGCTCTTTTGTCGCAACAGCAATCAGTGAGGGTCAGCAACAGAGGTCAGCCAGTGCAGGTGCATCAGGAGTGAGCCAGTACAACAGGCCTGCTGCCACCTGCAACTTGACATCACCCAGTAAACTGATGCTTAAAATACTGATGCTTAGAATCTAGAACTGAACCAAGAACTGACACCCACAATAACAAATCATGGTGCTCCTCTTATCCACATCCACAGAAAGCAACAAAGATCCATTGCTCCTTTCAATGCCACTTCGTGTCAATTTTGGCCTCAAGCTGCTGCTCAATGGGCTCGCTTGAGTCAATCTCCACACTGCTGAGATGCAAGCGCAGCCGCCACCCAGGCAACCGCAAGGGGATGCGCTTGGGCAGCGCGACAATAAATCCAATGCCCAATTTCAGATGTTCCATGGTGAGCCCACGCAGCTTTTTTGGCAGCGACCAGACCCAGTATGCGGCCAAGACGTCGAACGTGTTATTGTTGCTGGCAACCTGGAGCACCCAAATGCCTTCTGGCAATGCAACTGGTCCAGAGCTCACGCCACTCCCAGTCAAATCAAGCTCGTGAAGCGTCACGGGCCAGTGGCGATCCAGCGCAGCCAGATAATGATTTGTGATCTTGCACAACACGAGATGCAGCTTCACGAGTTGAGGCATGTGCTGCACAAGCAGCGCCACCCCCATGTCATCAGTCAGCAAGCCTGTCAATCGCACAAGCAAGGATGAATGGTCAATTCAGTCCAGTAAGGACTGCACGACACGCGCAAGTCACGCAACGTCAATGACAGCGGGACAAAGGCCATCACGTCGTGCTCTCCACCTGAGATGGCGACAAGAATCAGCTTCAGCCAGTGGGAGACTCAACACAAAGTGGTTGACCTCCCCACTTCAATTTCACGCCAATTGCAGCGCATTTTCAGTTCGAGCGACTGAACCGAGATGGGCAAGCTTGATGCATTCGCTGCTAACGTATCAGCAGGATTCATGAAGAGGCTCAGGATCAAGGACGAGAACCTGGTGCATGGGAACACACTCATGACCTAGTCCAATCCAGTCCAAGGCTGGCATGAGTGAGAGTGACGTCAACAAGGTGGATTGGCGAACCAAGTCGGAGAGGAGAGAGCTATTGCGACACGCAGTTCGGGATTACAAAACAATTCGAGGTCTACAAATTCGAGAGTGACCAAGATTGGCGGAATGCGACAAAAAGTAAATGGAGCATCCATTTCGGGGATCATTGCTCAAAAACAAACTGGAAAATTTCGGCCATGATCATCACCCGTCCACGGCCCTCTTCCAGGAATGCCACTCGCTGCATTTTGCGCGCCAAGCCAGAAAGCACTCGGTTCCGCCTGGCTGCTCGTGCTCGACTCTGCTGTTGGTCTGAGGGCCGTTCAGTCTGCAGCTCCGAAATTACCACTTCGCACAATCTGAAGCCGATTTGGACTCTCCGTTCATTCTCAGCTGCACCCCGTTCAATCGGAGGCCTCTGTCCCTCTTTTCTGCCGTCGACCGTCGACCCCTCTGCGCCAAATGGAACAGCACCCGGCGCACCCGGCCCTCCGTCCGCCACGCGCACACCGCCCAATGCTCGGCGGTAGTACCCGGCCCATCGGCGCAATAAACCGTCCACCAGCTGCCGTTACGCACCAGACGCGCCAATTTCTCAAGTACACCGACTCGGCAGCGCTGCTGCAGGCACCCGCTGGCGGCACGTCCAACAACCGCGCGCACGAGCTGACGCTCGCATCGATTCGCGCCGAAATCAAGACGGTGCTCGACAACCCGCCACCCGTCCACTTGCTCTCGTCTGGCGCGCCGGGAATCGTCGTGTCACGCGCACCGTCACCGAGAAAGACGCACCATGTCGTCGCAGGACCGACCCCGGCTGCCGCTGCGCCGTCATCAGCCCCTTCCTCACCGCTCAAGCAAAGCGCACGGGCTGGGCTTGCAAGATGCCATGACGATGAGGGCACTGTCGTCCTGCCGGTGCTCCCGAGCAAGATGCAACACAGTGCCGGTCGGTCGGCCAGTCCTGCAGACGACGGTCCCGTCGTCCCGCCGTCACCAGTGCGTGGATCTGGCGCACGATCTCCAGTTTGTGGCGGTTCGCAACTCACAGTCGTTGTCGAGGGCACTACTACCTATGCTCCTCCTCCAGTCTCTCCAACCGCCCTCCCCCACCCTTCTCCACCGTCACCCGGCGCTCCACCCGGCGCCGCACCCATCGACTTCCTGACCGCGGTCCCGGCGGCCAAGCACGTGCGCGCGCACTCGCACCCGGAAGTGCGCGTCACGGCCTCTCCATCACCCACACCTCCACGACGCCGCCGGTCGCACACCCACGAGACGACCATCCGGTACTCGTGGAACGCGATCGGGCTGCCGATTACGGAACTGCACCGCGAGATGTGCAAGTGGGGTCACCTGCGAACGTCGAAGCCCGTGGCCGCGGCGCCGTCCGGTCACCGGAATAGCGAGCCGGCGTGCAACGATCGCCGCCGGAGCGGTAGCGGCAGTGCGGTCGCGCTGTCGCCCGCCAAGTCGTGTTTGCGCATCGCGTCACCAAACCGTAGTGGGACAGCTGTGTTGGTGCCTGCGTCGCCGAGGCCAAAGTCGGTGCGGTTCTTTGCCGAGGACGTGGTCAAGGCCGAGGACCATGCGGCGCGATAGTCACTGGTGGGGAATGATGAGTGGAATGAAAGAGAAATGGTACCGCTCAAACGGATTTATGAGGACACAAACAACAGCGAAAACGAACAACTCAGCGGTCACAACATGCTCACTTCCCTTGTGCGCGCTTGGCCTCGATCACCATGCGCTGGAGCCGAGATGGCACGCTCGTTTTGCTGCTACTACCCGCGCGTTTCGTCGCTGGCCGAGCGACACGGTGGAGAGCCGAAGACGACGATGGAGCAGACGAGCGCGCAAAGATGGATTCTGACATGATCTGCGTCTTGCGCTGCTCGACCTTGGCCGCGACGCGATCACGGGCGGCTAGACACAAACACAACGAAGGAAACGTCAGCCACGTTGCGATCGGCAAGAAATGCGCGATGAGCCGTACCATCCGTCAAAATCAACCTCGCCTCGGCCGCGTCTTCAGGCGCCTCAGGCAAGATCGGGATCGTGGTGCCGATCCGGTCCTGGATCTCGGTGGCCTCCTTGGCGAGCACTTGGCGCTTCTTCTTGTCCTCCTGTTGGAACAAAACAAGGTCAAAATCGTGCCCACTTTAAACCATGACGTGCGACAAGTAATCTTACCCGAAACTTGCGCCGCAGCTCCTGATTCATGGCGTACGGGTCCTCCCAGTGGGCGTCGCGTGTCTCTTTGAGCTCTTCGAGTTCGTCGTTGGCAATCTTGGCGCGCTGCTGGTCCAAGGTGGCGTGCTCGAGCTTGAACAGCGGGTCCGATGCGATCCGCGCCGTCGTGGACTCGTCTGAGACCAACGGCGCAAAATCAGTTGCTTTGGTTCAACTCGAGCGAGCACGAGACTGGGACGAACCATTGATTTGCATCGTGCCCGCATCGGCCGGGTCAAACTCCTCGACTTTTTGCTTGGCACCTGAGGCGACGACGTAGCGCGTATTCTAACGGATGGAGAAGACTTTTCAGCTCTCAAAACAATCGAAAAAGAGAGGAGAACGGGGTGCGAAGACGAACCTTGGGGTCCGTGTGGATCTCGATCCAGTTTGGGCACAGATGGCACTTCATACGGAAGCTCCAGATCGGCGTCGAGTAGTAGTTGCCGACCTTCTTCTTCTCGGCGTTGTACCGGACACCTGGCGCGCAGATTCGTGGTCAAGTCACGTATGGCAATGGACGATGGTCGCGGCGCGTACCCATCCCAATGTGCTTGTTGCAGCCCAGGCACCAAATGTTGAACGGTAATTCGAATCTACACGTCCATTTCACCGCGTTAGACCAACAATCCATGCTCTCGCGATCCTCTCTCGCGAATCGAAACGGCTCCGGCGTACCGAATGATCAAAATGCCCTCGGACTTGAGCTTGCGTGCACGCGCCCCGAGCGGGTGGACACCGACATGCTGGTTGACCGAATTATGTTTTTTCGGGTCTCATGGCGTGGAAGCAAAGCGGGACGCCGTGGGGGGTTGTTGCAGGCGCCAAAATCACGGAGAGCTCCATCAGCGTCGGAAATCGCAAGGGCGGTGCCGCGGCATTGATTACTGGCGCGCTGGGCAAGGTATTGCACCCACCAAAATCTTTTGGGTAATACTTGTTGAAGGGCTGCATCGTGCCGAAATGATGGTTTGATGGTTGTGATGGTTGTGGCGAGTGAGAGAACTAGATGGCTTGGCGAAGTCCGAAGGAGCCCCGAGTAATTTCCGACACGTGAGTTTTCATCGCGTCTCGCAACAAGTCGCAAATCGACGCGCTCGACTTTTGCTGCCGTGGAGCCTCATTTTGGCTCGCCCAACCGCAGCTGTCGCCGTGCTACTTGCGGCATTGGACAGCACTAGCGCGGCGATTGCATCGGCACCATATTCGGCAAACGACTCGGCAGCAGGGACACCAGCAACCGCGGGCAGCAACGGCAACGGCAACAGCAACAGCAAGAACACTAGCAGCAGCGCGCGGGGCTCACGAACAATGGATCGCTCGCGGGTCGCGTCGGTCGAGCTGCAAGGTGAGAAAATGACCCCAAAAACAGATGGTCAGCATGCGGCCGTGTGGCGAGGGAGTGTCCGCAACGTTTTGGCGGCGGCTACACGGCCAACCAGCCAGTTTGGGTCACCGTCACGACCCAGAGCACCTCCCCCACGCGGTTGCGCGGCCATCGTGCTCCTCGAACACGGCTGATCCTCTGTTTGGCGCGTGTAGACTCGAATCCCGTCGCAGCGGCCAACGATGTACGGTCGAACCTGCTCCTTAAGTGCTCCGAACGCTCAGGCGCTGAACGGACCTCTTCAACACGGCGTAGACCTCGACCTGGCTGCATCATGGGCTCAAGAAGCGACGGGGCGCGTTCACCACCCGAAAACCCGTCAGGTGCGTGATTCTTTCCCGCCCTTGCGCCTCCCGAAGTGACCTCACCTTGCTCGCTGTGAACCTGCAGCGTCTGGATAGGGACATGGAATGTCGGCGGCGCTATTCCCTCGGCGCCGTTGGACCACTGGCTTCTTGGTCGATCCCTCGCACACCGGTCCAAATCGAAACGGCTGCCGCTCTCGGTCTCGACGAGCCTCTCGGCGTCGGGCGCGAACCCCGGGTCGGCCGACTCGCCCGACATGACCAACCTGCACGATGCGGGCTTGACCTCGCCGCTGGTGGCCAACGGCCCACCGCGACTCGAGCTCGCACACTTGCTCGACGGATCAGAATCGATCACTTCGTTCGAGTCGCTCCTCTCGAGCGCATCGTCGCTCGATTTTTCCGTCGTCACGTCCGACGACCTGCGCCGCGACTCGCTCGCGTCGACCGTCTCGACCGTCTCGTCGGTGACCGCGGCAAAACCGCCGCTGCCGCCACGACCACCGGCGCCGCCCGCCGAGATCTTGGCATTTGGGTTCCAGGAGGTGGACGTGTCGACTGATGTCTACTTTGCGCACGACCCGGCCACGATTCTCGACCTCAAGGCCAAAATCATTGATGGACTCGGACCCCACCTCGAAAAACAGTATGCGCTCGTGGCCATCAAGCAGCTCGCGGGCATGATTGTGGCCGTGCTTGCGCACGAGTCGGTCGTGCCGCACATTACCGAGGTTGAGAGCGGCTACGTCGGGTGCGGGATAATGGGTGTGCTGGTGCGACGTCATGATGTTCAAATTGATGACCTGTGTGCCGTGCTGAGATTGAGCTTGTGGTGTGATAGGGCAACAAAGGCGCCGTTGCGATTCGGTTCAAGGTCTTTGATACGCGCATTTGCATGGTCAACAGCCACCTCGCGGCCGACCAGAACCAGGCCGAGCGAAGGGACAGCGACTTTCACGAGATTTGTCGCCGGCTCGTGTTCAAGCGCGAGGACGGGAGCAGTTTTGGCGCGCCGTACGACCAGGAAGAGTGCATATGTGCTGGCACCCGTCGCGCTTGCCTCACCACGTCGCAAAACTAACAACGTGTCCTTGCTCTTCTGTCCAGGACGATGGTGTTTTGGTTTGGCGACCTGAATTACCGACTCGAAAGCACATACAACGACGTGCTCGCCAACATCAAGGCCAGTCGCGTCCCGCACCTTCTGCAGCGCGACCAAGTGCGTTTGCAACCTAGTCTTTTTCCGCCCCCGACTCTCCACCTAACCCCTTCTTCGCATTCCAGCTGGGCCACTCGATCCGCACCGGCCGCGCATTCGCCGGCTTCCAAGAAGCACCGATCACGTTCCACCCAACCTACAAGTTCGACCCTGGCACAAATCGGTACGACACGAGCGAAAAGCAGCGCACGCCCGCGTGGTGCGACCGGATTCTTTGGCGGCACCCGACGCTGAACGTCACGCCCGTCAAGTACCGCTCCCACATGCGCTACGGCGACTCGGATCACAAGCCCGTTTCGGCCATCTTGACCGTTGAGGCTGAGGTCATCGACCAGGACAAGTACGCGCTCGCCGTCAAGGAAGTACTGCGCGAGCACGATAAGTGGGAGAACGAGTTTATTCCCGAGGCATCCGTGTCGGAGCAGCTGATTGATCTCGGCGAGATCAAGGTGCTCAAGCCCGTGGTGCGCACCGTGGAGCTGCGGAATACGGGTAAGGTACGTAAATTGTGTTCTCGATACATTCAGCGCTCACGGCTGGCTGACCGATGCGAGCAACGTAGATCCCCGTGTCCTGGTTCTTCGCATCGACTCGGCCGACGACCGAAGACGATGCCGACCAGTGGATGTGGACCGAGCCCGGCAAGGGCTACTTGGAGGCGGGCACGTAGTCTTCTCTACCGCGGTCACGGCACAACGATTCGTTACCAAACCGGGCCGTTCCGGCTAACGCTGCATCCTCACGATAGGTGAGCGGCAATCAATTACGATTCGCATTCTCGTGAGCCCTGTGGCTGCAAGAAGCCTCAACCATGCAGGATCCGCGCTCAACGACATTTTGATTCTGCGTCTCGAGCATGGCCGGGACTTTTTCATCAGCGTCGAGGGCCGCTGGCTCAAGACGTGTCTGGCGCAGTCGCTGCAGAGCCTGTGCGATACCGGCGGTGCCGTTCGCGTCGATGCCGAGCAGCAGGTTCGTTTCGTCCCTTCTCACTGCTTCCACCCACACCCCTCATTGATTTTCCTATCCTCTTCGTTCAGAACGGTACGTCTTCCGAGGAACCGCGGCACTCGGTCCCGCAAGAGCTGCAAGTCCTGTCCAAGTTCATTCTCGCGCACGCCATGGACGTGCCCGCGCGTGACCTCTGGGGCAACAATGGCGAGGAGGCCGGCGACGAGGCCATGCTCGAGGCCGTTCTGGACAGTTTGGACACGGGTGCGCCGCTCGATGCGACGCGGCTCGCGGGTACGGCAGGTGCGCGCAGCGTCGCGCGTGTCATGCTCCTGATGCTCGAGTACCTCGAGGTGCCCGTGATCCCGGACCAGGACCAGGAGTTGTTTGTTGCGTCAGCGGAGGGATCGCCGATGCTCGAGGTTCGCTTCATTTTCTCGATGCCGCGACTCATTCGACTCGCCACGCTCACGTTTACTTTGGACGTTATGCAAAACTAGGCGGTCGCGCAACTCCCCGTCATCCACCGCGCCACGCTCCTGCACCTGCTCGAACTGTGCGAGTCGCTGATCGACAAGCAGGGGCCTGACACGCTTGCCGTGCTCGCTGAAGTGTTTGGTCCCCTGGTCATGCGCGTCCCGCTTCCGAGCGGACTGGCCACGAGCGGATCGATCAGTTCGGTCGTGGGCCTGAATACCGCGACGCCGACGACATCCCCGTCCAAGGAAATGAAGCGGTACCGCGCCAAGATCCAGGGGAGGCAGCTCGCGTTTGCGCGGCTCGTGCAGACGCTGCAAAATCCGTAGCGTCGAGCGGTCGGACTTTGGAGAGAGGGGATTGACATATATGTTTCAGTTTTGTGCGTGGACATCGTGTCGATGACAGGAACGGCGGCCCAGAAAGACAGCATTTCCTGTTCACGGGTTCACGGGCACGTCGCGCCGCAAAATCGCCAGCAACTCGGGATCCGACATGCCGTCGACGGGCTGGTACACACACTTGGCCATGGCCGGCGACAACGTCCCAACTTCCTCAACAGCGCCCCCTCCACCCACCAGCCACTCGGCAATCCACTCGGCCACCTCATCCGCCCCCATTTGTCCCCTCGGCACCCGTACGAACCCCAACCGCTTCGCCCAGCTCGTCTGCTTGCGCGTCACAAGACGCGTTGTGCGCTTGAACGTCTCGAGGAACGCACTGCCGAGCGCAACGAGCTGCGTGTCGGTTAAATCCGGGTGGGCGAGAATGTGCTCGACGAGGTCGCGCGATGGCAGGTACCCAATCGACCTCGCAGCCGGGCAAGTGCGCGGGACACCGGTGCGGATGTGCGCGATAACTTCAGCGAGTAGGCCAGCGCGGAGCATGTGCTCGCATCGGTGGTCGAGCGCAGCGTAGTGCGCGTGCGGTTTGGTCGGATTGGTAGGGAACGGGAGGAAGAGCTTGTGGATCGTCAGGTCTATGGGGAGATGCGAAGTAAGGAATCGAAACAGCGAGCGAACGAGATGGTGGAGAAAAGCAATGACGACGCGGTACTTACCCCGGGGAAAGACGGGAGTCCGAGGTCGCGACGAGAACGGGTGGTCCCAATGTCGAGAAAGGCTGCAGATTGTCGTCAGATCGAGTGAGGCCAGCAGCAGGCACCCAACCAAGTAACGCACAAAATAGCGTGCAATGCACGCGGGCGATTTGGTCGCGACCGCGCGTAGTTAGGATCGACGAGCTGCAGCTGCTCCAGGACCGCGTCGTAGGACCACGACTGTGCGCTGGCAATAAATTCTTTCATCGCCGCGGCGTCTTGCTCACTCAGATCCCACGGCGCAGGAACACCACATGCGAGATACTCCATGGACATGTGCGACCCACCCACGACCACTGGCAGTTGCGTGGAATCCGCGTCGACGATATTGGCCGTAAGCGACCCGATTTGGTGAACCAGGTCGTTGCCCGTCAGAAACGGCGGCGTGTGAGGATCAACCGCGTCGTAGAGATGGTGCGGGACTGATTCCATTTCTGCAGCAGAGAGCTTGTTGGCGGCAACGTCGAAGCCGCTGAATATCTGAGAATGCGAGGTCAGTGAGCCGCGAATCATGAATAACAGATGGGTGAACAAGGTGTGCGCGACAGCGGAAGACGATACCACGCACCTGGACGAGGTCGCTATTGATGACATGACACTGTGATCGAGGTCATGAGCAAGAATCATTCTCCTCATCAAACATGGGGAGAGTCGCGTGCCGACCCCTCGCCAAGGGTACTTCGGAGCTGGTTGCGCATGTCGCGTCAGATACTTGGACAAGGCAACAGCCACTTGAGATTTTTGCGCTCCTGTCGGGCTTTGAGCTGATTACCATTCTGGTTCGACAGAGCGAAATGATGCTGGTGCAAAGATCGAACTGTATTGATGAAAGTCCCTACCCCGTCAACAGCAAGACCGACATGGTCGCCTGGCGATTCATTTCGGTAATTTTGATCCGGATCTGGTTGCGCCGGTTCTGACCTGGTCGATTGGCACGGCCTGCTGCTAGTCTGCTGGCAAGTATTGGGGGGCTGACTGACCGTTTCGCTCTTGGTTCCAAATGAATGCAGCCAGTGTTGGAAGTAGGCAGGAGAGAAATGCTTGTTCGTTTGAAATCTCGACGTTGATGTTGGAGCTGCAATGTTTCTGTGAGATGACAGTGTGGTCCCTCCACAATTCGGCTCCTTTCTCCTCTTCCTCTTGCGGCCCGCCACAAATCCCTGTGATTGTCACGACTGCGATGTTTTACCCGCTGCAAACCGCTCAGCAAGAAACCATGACCCCGATGCGCAGGCGATTGACTGTCCTCCGTCTCATCGTCACGCTCTTTGTCTTCGTGATCACAACGGCCTTTGCGTCTCGACTTGATCAAATTACTGCCAAGTTCGGGTTTATCAACCACTTAAAAGAGAGGGACAACCAGGAACAGGCGCAGGACGAGCTTCTGGACACGTCAGGCAGTGCAGAGGGTCCGTTTTTCGGCGACGTCGACCAAGCTGTCATCCTGAACACTTCTCTTGCCACAGGCGATGAGGAATGTCTATCGCCACCTGTGCCAGGAGGGTTCTAGTTTGTGCATTTTCAAACGAAAGCTGTTTCTTTCTTGCTCGGAGGCGCACAGCGCGGCCCCTTTCTGTATTCAAAGGAGTACAGCAGGTACTCGATGTTAGAGCCGGGCTTGTTCTGAGGTCGACAGCGGCAGGATTTGTGCAACGCTTGACCAGTTCCAAATCGTTGTCATGCTAGCACGTGTCTGTGACTTGGCGCTTCACCGACGTGGCTCGCAACTGGTCATGTTTGCCACTTCTCACTGTCGTCTGGCCAGCAACGAAAACGC
Organism: Allomyces macrogynus ATCC 38327; assembly: GCA_000151295.1. Lineage (NCBI taxonomy): Eukaryota > Fungi > Blastocladiomycota > Blastocladiomycetes > Blastocladiales > Blastocladiaceae > Allomyces > Allomyces macrogynus. Next base: position 393,181 of record GG745340.1, on the reverse strand, counting down.
TGCGATTGCCGCGACCACTACTTACCGCAAACCGTCCGGCAAGTGATCATGGCGCCAACGACCCCGACACGCAGGCGAACGACCCGCGGCGTGCCCCACCTCGCAGCGACGCTTCTCGTCGTCGTGATTGTCGCGGCCCTCGCGCACGTTGCCGTCGCGTTCGACTTTTTCAACCTCTTCAACCAAGGCGGCAACCAGGAACAGCAGCAGGACAAGCGCCAGGAAGCATCGGGCAGCGCGGCTGGTTTGCTTATCGGTTTTTCCAAGTTACGATGCCGTCACCTGTCACTGACCGCCGTTCCTTCAACACCACAGACAGTTGTCTCGACTACAAGTGTCCCGTGGGCGATCTGTGTGTGGCGAGCCCGAGCGAGTGCCCGTGCCCGGTCGGCAAGTCCAAGTGCCCGATTGGCGACTGGTACACGTGCGTCGCGCCGGGTACGGCGTGCACGGCGTACCTGCGCGCCATCAACCCGCAGTTTAGCGGCGCGGCAGGTGCCTCTGTCGCGGGCGGGAAGGACGAGCTGTAAAAATTGACCGCGACACGTTGCTCTGCGCTGATGGTTTTCGGGCAGGGCGAGGCGAGAGTGACGCGGTCACCTGACAGCGTAAACACGAATACATCGTCGTTCGCGCGTCAACTTGATCATTTGCCTCGAGCAAAATGAAAGCTTCCACGTCCTCGCACCACGTTCAACTAATTGCACGACGCCATTTGCGGTGGCCACACCGGTTCAGAGCGCTTGCCGTGCGGCAGCTGGGACCGTTGCGATCGCGCCGCTCACCATCCCCGTGCTTAGCCAGGGGACTCCAGTCAAACCGTCGACGCTCCCCCGCCTTCCCCACGTGCGGCACTCCTGATCGTGGCCATGGACGCAGCCGGAGCTCCTGAGCCAAGTCACGGCGCGCACGATTTTCACAAGCATAGCACAAGCTGCAATCCACCCCTTGCTGACCACGACGGGGCCGGACCACTCCGATCGGGTCAAGTACCTCCCGATTCTCCGACGATCACAATCACTGCATTGGGCGACGGCCTGACGGGCCGCCCCAAGTCGCCGACCGACAAGAGCCAACCCGTGCCGCCTTTCCCGGACAATGAGCCGGACCTCGAGCGGATTCCCGGCGCGGCCACATCGATTGTCGGACATGGTAGTTTCGGTGTCGTCTATCTCGCACGGCGGAGGTCGTCGGGCAAGCTGGTACGCCCGAATCATCACTTCACCCTCCCGGACCGATCTAACCACGACACGCATCACCGTAGAGGGCCGTCAAGGCCCTGCCTGAACGCGCCGCGCGCAATGAGACGCGCGTCTGGGCTGCACTCGCCCCGTACCGCGACGAATGGCACGCGCACCTGATCCCGGTCCACCGGATCCGGAACGCCGTCGAAACTGAGAACGACCCGCCGCCGCCGACCTACATCTTCATGGCGCACGCGCCGGGCGGGGACTTGCACCAGCACTTGCTCACGCACGGCGCGTGGCCCGAGCTCGCAGCGCGGCGACTGTTCATGCAACTTGTCGGCGCCGTCGCGTGGCTGCACGACCGCGGGATCGTGCATCGCGATATCAAGGTCCGCTAGCGTCTCCCTCATCCGCCGTTCGGCACAGCCGTTTCCTGACCCGGTCCGGATCGTAGCCCGATAACATCCTCCTCGCGACCTCCGCCGCCGACCACATCTACCTCGCCGACTTCGGCTTGGCCGCCCCATACACTCCAGGCGTCCCGCAACTGTCATTCGCCGGGTCGCCGCACTACGCGGCGCCCGAAGTGCACTTCCGGTGGCCGTACGACGGCCCGGAGGCCGACGTCTGGTCGATCGGCGCCGTCCTCTACACGGTTCTGGCCGTGCGGGTCCCGTTCGACGGCGTGACGGTCGCCGACTTGCGGCATGCCGTGATGGCGGCGAATCCGGTGATTCCGATGCACGTGGG
>GG745340.1:303742-376606 GCA_000151295.1 Allomyces macrogynus ATCC 38327 | reverse complement strand
TTTTCCCTCCCCCCCGGTTGTTTTCTTCCAGGGGGGGGAAATAAAAAAGGCGGGCGCGGGTTTTCTCCCGCGCGTTTTCCGCGGCCCCCTTGGCAAGGGTTGGAAAAGGGAAGGGGCTTGCGCCGCTTCCCCCTGGGGCCGTTGGGGCTTCCCTCCAGTTCTGCGGGCCCCGGGCGCCGGCCGCGCGAGGACGGTCCCCGCCCCCGTCGCGACTCAGTGTATGGCGACGGGACGGGCCCGAGCGTGTCGCCGGCCCGGCGCGTGTTGGCGGCGGTTGGGCTCACGGCGCGCGATGAGATGTGGCGCGAGGGGATGGTGGGTCGGGGTGGTGGGGACGTAGAGTCGCCGTCGCGAATCGATGAGGAAGTGGAGGAGTTGCTGGGCGATGAGGCGCGGGTGGGGGTGGAGAAGGTGCGGCACCGCGGGGAAGTGCCGTGGATGTGGTTAGTGGTTCTGTGCGTTGCGGTGATTGTGTTGGTCGCGTTGGTTCGGTGGGAGTGGACGAGGACCGTCGTGGTGTGACTTTTGAGAGAGACGGACGGGTGGAGAAGAACGTCGGACTGGTACGGATAGCATCGCGCATCGGACACAAGAGAGGTATGGAGGTGTATTGCGGCCGAATATGGCGTCTGCAACACAACAGGCCGGGTCGGACACCCCGAGAAAAATCAAGCGCCACGAGGAACAAAAAAAATAAAAGTCGTTGGGTCCTTGGAATCAGGATCACGTCTACAAGACCGTCTCAAAATTGAAACCAAAAAAATGAAGAAAAGGACTGGACAACGCAGCAAAATCGGCCACAGCCCTCCTCTCGCCAGCCCAACTGACCCCCTACCGCCTGCTCGCGGCCGCACTGATCGGCGACGGCCCCGCGGCCACCGACGCCGGCTGGCTCTCCGACAACAGCGCGTCAATCCGGTCCATCAAATCAAACAGCGCCGAATCATGCGGGACAAAACTCGGCGTCGAGCTGAGCGTCTCAAACTTGCGTTCCTGCTCGGGTTCAGGCGGCGGGACGGGCGGCATCGGCGGTAGCGGCACGCGCGGCGAAATCGCGGCCGACCGTGGGGGCAACGCCGGTTTCTTCGACGTCGTCGCCTCGACCTGGGCAATCTGGTCATCCACATCGTCGGGCCCGCCGACATAGCACGCAATCAAATCGAGCGGGTCGTGCTCGCCCGCGTAGGGTGACGGTAACGGCGCACCGGGTACTGGTAAATGCTCAATGTGCAACTCGTTTTTCCCCGAGTGTGAGGTCGACGTCGTGACCACGGTCATGGCCGTAGTTGCGGCCAGTGCCGAGTGCAGCGGGCCCGCGCGCGGCGCGGGGGCCGACATGGCGTACGGAACGACCCTTTTGAGCGCGGGTTTCGGTGGTGGTGGTGCAGGCATCGGCGGCGGTGGGGTGGGTGGGACGACGGGGCCGCCGAGGTTCTTGACGTGGTCGATCACGGCGCGTTCGGTCTCGAGCGTCTCGGCCATGAGTGATTCGAGTCGCAGCACGTCGTGGTCGGTCGGAGTCACGACGGGGGCCGTGGGGAGGGGCGGGACAGGGTACGGGGCGTTCGCGCCGTGTGCCGAGTGCGGTGGACCGACGGAGGCGGCTTCGGACAACGGCGTGACCGGACGGCCAGGGGACGTGCCGAGCCGGTAGTGCGATGCGGGCGTAGCGGCACGCGTGGGTGGTCCGCTCGGGACCGACGGTACCACAGGTACCGGCGCGTGGACGACGGGCGGTCCCGTGGCCGCGGGTGGGAGCACGAGCGGCGGTGGGCGGTGCGCGCGGTACTTGAGTCCGCCACCAGGACTCTGGCTGCCCATACTCGTCGACTCGGTGGTCGGCGGAGTCGGCAAAGCGCCAGCCAGTGGACTGCGTGTTGCCGCAGCCGCAATGAGTGCTGACTCGGGTGCCGCGGGTGCCGAGACGACGTTGCGACCCCAGGATCCGAGCCATGACCGCCACGACGAAGTCGACGTGCGCTTTTTCAATGTCGGTTGCTCGACGAGAATCTTGGGCGTCAGGGAGATCCGTTTTGTGACGTGCGGTGGCGGCAGCCACGCGTCGTCGTCGAGATCGTCGTCCGGATCGGCCGCGGCAGCTGCAGCGCGGGTGCGATGCGTCAAGTCGAGGTCGACGGCTTCGTCGGCGCGCGCCGGGGCTGTGTGCGACCTTGGAACCCCGCCATGACTGCCCGCGACGGCGCGTGCGAGCATTGGGTCAGCACCCGGGTGCGGCGACGATCCGAGCGCGGGCGACGAGCCGAGTACGCCCGCAGTTGCCGCAGGGGACCCGTACCACGGGTCTTCTGGCACGTCGTCGAGGTCGAGCGTGACGTGCCGCCCCTGGAGCGCGGCGCGCGCGAGCGAGTGGCCCGGATAGACGGGCGCCGACACAGCCATCATGGACGGGCGACCGAGCGACGGGTACCCGCGCGGATCGTCCTTGGCATGCGCGTGAGCGGCGGCCGCGTGCGGTAGCGGCACGGTTCCAGCGAGCACGTGCGTTGCTGTTGCCGAAACGAGTTGCGGGGACGAGATCGAGACGGCATTGCCGCTGGAAGACGTGCCAGACCGTGACGCCCACGGCTTGAAGAACTTGAAGACGCGACTGCTGCCGCCGCTGCTGCCGCCACCGCCCTGCCGGCGCATGGCATCTTCGGGCATCGGGGCGAGAGAGCGTGCTGGCGTCGTCTATACGGGGTGTTGGCGGGGGGTCGAGTGCGACGTGTTGATGGGGAACGGTACAAGCACAGACGGGGAGCACGGTGCGACAGAGGGCAATCGTCGCAACAGCAGCAACTCCTGCGCAAATCACAGCGACAGAGAGCGGGCCACGAGCAAATGGAGCAGCAGCAACGGGGCGAAGGGCGGCGCTCTCATGCACGCGTGCGGCCCCTGGGCCCTTGAGCGGCGCTGAGTTGGTCCGCGGGGCAAAAGGGCGCGCGGTCGTCGGGTGGAGAGTGTTGAAGACTTTTCCCCGTGCAACACGGGTCCGGGGTAATGGATCGTCGGTCGCGCGGGGGCCTGTGCGGTGCCGCACTGTCGCGCGTGCGTGATAGATGGCGGCGACCCTTGATGCTGCGTGTTCCTGAACGCCACGAGACCGTGTGTTACAACAGGCGACGGGCCGCGCGCGGGCAGGGTATTTTCCGATGCGTGCGGGGCAGCGTGCCTGTCGTGCAAAGCTCGTGCACGCGTGGAGTGGAGGAGCGGCCGTGAAGGCGCTGGTGCGGCGATGGTTCTTGGTCGTGATGTGACTGCGCGCGGGGCCGGGCCAGCGACACGGGTAGCTTGCAGCAGATTGACGAGCACGCGACAGCGTGAAGGCGCGCGCTCCGAGCACAACGGCGACGACGACGACGACGACGATGAGGTCGAACGTGGCGACGGAGCGCCGCCGCCAGACGAACAGCGGTGATCATGAATGGCTGTGCCGGCGACGCCACCGAGCGCAGGCACCTGCCCATGGCTCCGCGCCCGCGTGCAAGTCGCGTGCTGCACGCCGCGTGCCGCGAGACGGTCAGATTCCACGTCTCGCACCCCAGCAAAGGCCGTCGGTTCGGGCCCTGCCACCGCCGCTGCGCGCTCCCACTCTCTCGACCTCGTCCTCGCTTCGCACCGCCGCTGCACCTGCCCGCACGGCCGGCCGACTTGCACGCCCGCACGCAGCGCGCCGCCATGCTGCTCCCGGCGCCGACCGAGTGGGGCGCAAGGACGCCCAATCCCGCGCCGGCGCCGCGACTCGTCGACGTTGCGCCGCCACGCACAAGGCATGTCGCCAAGGGCACGCTGCCGAACGCCGACCTCACCATGGTTCATGCACCCAGCACGCGCCGCGTGCGCTCGCTGCCAACGCCATCTCCGCGCACGGCCGTGCGCTCGCGTCCCCCGCACTCGACATCCACGTCATTACGGCCATTGCGGTCGTCGAGGTCGGCAGCGGCCACGAGCGACCACGGCACACTGCTCGTAGATCCGGGGCAGGAGCCATCCCACACGCTCTCTGATCCGATGCCCGCGCATGGCCACCGCGACCATTTTACTGCCGCGAGATTATCGCGCGCCATGGCTCCCGCGCCCTTGCCTGCCCCTGACGACCATGTGCCACCGCTGCAACGTCGCCGCCGTGTTCGACCGGGCCAGCACGCGCTCGACGGGGCAAGCGGAGCCACCACTGATCTCGCTGCACCGGATGCGCCGACACGCACCGATTTTCTGCCGCGGCCGAAATTGCGATCGTCCCGCGCAGCGACGCCAGCGCACCCGCCGACGACTACCGACCCTGCACCGACCGCGCGCAAAGACTCGGTCCTCGACATTCCCGAACCGCACCACTGCGACACGCACGCCATCCCCTCGGCCGGCAACATGCTCCCGAGCCCCGCCGACGCTGGTCGCGCGTTACGCCGCTCGCGCTGCGTGCTCCAGCAGACCCCAACCACGGCATCGCTCACGTCTGCTGCCGCCAACGAATCCGCCGACACTCACCAGTACTATATGGGCCCCGTCGATCCGCCCGCGCCGTTCCCGCAACCAGTTCTGCGCCCGAGCCCGGCCAAGCGTGCGCACGTCACGGAAATCGCGCCCGCGGCCACGGTCCCGCTCCAGGGCACGGTCGCGACAGAGCTCGCGCAGCCGCGCCGGCGACGGCCGCGTCGTCCTGAATCGGCGTCGGCGAGCGCACCGCCGGTATCCCCCGTGCCGCCTAAGTCGGTGCTCCGCGGCCCAACGACAGCTGCCAGCAACCACCACGAGCCGGAGCCACCGGGGTCGCTCCTGCGCGGCCTGCAAACTGCGAGTGCTGAAGCAACCAAGCGCACCGTCACGTTTGCGCCAGTGGCCACGGTCAGCGAGTACGACGCCGATCCGTCCTCGTCATCGTCATCTGTATCATCGGTACCCGGCGCCGCACCTGACGTGCACGCCAACCACGTCGCGCACGCGGCCGCGATAGACGATCTCTTCTATGCCGCAGCTTCCACGGCTTCACGACCCGCGACTCCTGCTCCACCTGCCGCCCTGGCGCAACCACCGCGCTCTTCGCACCGCTCGCATGCGTTCGATGAACTATGGGCTGTCGACGTGCACCTCGAGGCCGCCAATCCGGAACACTACCACCCGTCGCCGTGGCAACGGCCGCACCGGTACTGTCGCCCGGCACCGGCGGGCATGTGCGAGTGGCCCAAGTGTCCGCCGATGATTTGGCCGGCCGTGCCGATCGCCGCCGCAGGGTCGCGCGACAAAGGAGATGAGAACGAGTACAGCGACGAGCGCAAGGCGCCGGTGGCCGGGATGTGTGTGCCGCAGCGATTGCGCGGCGGGAGACCGGGATCGGCAGTGTGATGGAGCCGATGGGCTGGTGACGTTTGCAGGACGGCTTGGCCAATTTCGGATGGTTTCGTGACTAAGCAGATGGCGTGTCGTATTCGGTTGCAACGAGCGGATCGGTGCCGACAGCGACGTGATGCTGTCTTTGGTTGCCGACGAGCGAGGAGAATGAAGACGGGAATGAATGGGGGAGGGCCAGTGAAGATCGTGGTGATAGCTGTGGCAGGTGAATGATGCGGTCGAGCTGTTCATTTCGGCAGCAACGACACACGTGGACTGTGATTAAAACCACTTCCAGAATTGAAAGCAGCCAGCCCTGCACTCAAGTCAGCTCCGTCGGCTCTCCTCTCCTCGCACCAACGCCAAGTCACTCATCTGCCGCTGGTACGCCTTGCTCGCCGCGATCACGTTGCTGCCCTCCTCCGTATCCCATCCTCTCTCGTTGGCTTCGTGGAAGAGACAACTTGCCGCCCCAGGCGGAATGATTTTCGATGTCGATATTCGCAAGGTTTTTACCCATCTTTGTCCGAGAAGCCAACTTCGCACCCCTCCTTCTCCACCTACCAACACGTGCTCAACGAACTGTTCGCTCACACTTGCCGCTCCGCCCGAACAGAAACGATGCGAACGCGCCTGCACGATCACTGTGCCGATTGCTCGATTTATCCGTCGCCGACACGACTCGCCCTCCTTTCCCGACCCTTCTCCACCTGCGCGCTCCGTTCTCGCACCATTTCCACTCCCGCGCTTTCCACCCGCTACTCGCCGGACCGGAAAAGTGACCAATGACGATTTCAAGAAGAAGTTTACCTTCTTTCCCTTGCAGATCGCCCTTGCTGACTGTGTTCTTTGATCGCCCACTTGTCCTTCGGGCCTGTGGGGTTCAAGCCAGTATTGCCGACCGAGGTCATCTTTTCCCGCGTTCCGCGCTATTGCTATGTTATGCTCTCTTCTCTCACTCGATCGCGCACACGAAAGGAGTTTAAAAAAATTGGTACTATCAAATCCTGAACCATTCCGTGATGGGTTTTATTCACACTGGACGATCGTGCTCGCGAAACGTGTTGCTGATTTATTCGCCGTTACGGGCTTCTGATTCCTTGACGAGGACGAGACCCAAGACATAAAATATTCCATGCTAAGTCGGAACATGCGTGACGACAAGTCGGGTTCTGAGTTGACGTGTTGCTGGCTTTATTGACATGGGACAACAGGAAGTCGGCACCTGCCACGGAACAGATCTTCTTGAGGTTGCAGGATCGAATCCCGCAGACACTTGATTGGAAATGGAGCAACATGCAGTCGAGCTCAGGCATCTCGATTATTGAACTTGTTGCTGGGTCGGCTCAAGAGCGATCAGCAAAGAAGCCCTCAATTTTGCGTTTATGACCATTCCAACCGCGGCATCAAGTCGGGCTCTACGCTGATGTACAGTTGCCGGAGTTATGTCCCTAGATCGCGTTGGTGCAATGTGCTCAAGTGAGTGGAAATATCTTGCGGCATCCGTTCACATTTGGGGCATGGAGTGCTGTGGTCGCGAGGGGGGAGGTCGCGGCTCTGCATGATTGCTTAGAGCAGAATTGCGGTCGACATGGTCCATGTGCGAAATAGGGACGGATGTGATGTCGGTTCGGGTTTGGGATTTGCTGGCTGCTTGCTGTTGCTAGCTGGCATCGTCCATTCAGACCACATGGCGCGTCGAAGTCCTCATCAGGACAAATCCGGGCGTGCCGGCAGAGTAGGATCATTGTTGGTGCAAGACAGTATGTTGTCCTTCTTTTCTGTCTTGTGGGCGTGTCGCAAATTTGACGGCTGAAGAGACTGGAATGGATTCGCGAACACCGCCACCCCCGCCTTTCGTGGTCGTGGCCGTGATGAGCACAAGTCGACGAAAATGGACGCAAGCGGAGAAAGAGAACTGATCAGAGCGAAATGCATTTGAAAACGACACGACAGGACAAAATTGAATGCGCGCGCCGAAATGGAACATCAACATGACTTCAAAAACAACAACGGGGGATCCGACCGACCGTGGTCGCTGCGGCCAAGCAAGCAACGCGCGCGCCGACGCCGTTATAGCCAGAACGCACTAATTTCGCGCACTTACCACACGAACGGGATCAACTTGTACTTGACAACCTCGCAGTACTGTTCCCAGTACTTGCCGTACTTGCCGCGGCACCGCGCGTCGTCGCGGTAAATGCGGCCGACCAACAAGATCGTCATGAACGCCAGGTAAAAGTAGGGCGTGAGGTGCTCGACGCCGCACGAGAGACACATACTCGCCGAGATCAGCAAATCGCCAAAGTAGTTGCAGTGGCGCGCAAGCCCCCAGTAGCCCGAGGTGAGCAAAATCGACGTGTGTTCCTTGCCGTCGGACGTCGTGTACTTGGGCCGGATCATGGTCGGCGGCTTGCCCCAGATGATGCACTTGCCGTCGGTGCGGCGCACCAGGTCCTTTTGGTGGTTGACGCCGCGGAAGATGGCGTACCCGGAGAGACCGAGGGCGAGGATCGCCGCAAAGATGTAGGGCGGCAGGTCGACGGGGTTCTGCGCGAGGTAGGCGCCCTGCAGCGTGTACATGAAGGGCAGCCAGACCGAGTCACCCCACGCGAGGTAGAAGCCAAAGTGGTCGTGGCAGATGTCTACGTCGAGCAAGGAACACGTGCGTTAGCTTCAAGAAACAGCGCAAGCGAAAAGTGTGCCGTCAAGAACAAGATAATACGAACCAATCGTGCGCAGGTACCAGTCCTCGTTGTAGAAAAAGTCGAGCACGTAAAGCGCGTGTAAAATGTTGACGAGCACCATCGAGTTGGTCACGTAGCCAAACTTGTAGTATTGCTGCACGGCAAACGAATACGAGATCAAGGTCCAGGCGACGATGCCCGGGCGGCCATTGTGGAACAGCTTGAAGTCGAACCACTTGCCAATGCGCGGGTTAAACTCGATGCCCATGTAGAAATCGTAAATAACCGAACCCGAGAACTTGCGGTCCTCGGGGTGCGACGGGAACAGGTGCGCCTTGATGTAGGAGAAGAGCGCGAGCGCGTAGCCGTAGAGGTTGGCCGCGATCAAGATACCGCCCCAGTGGTCGGCAATGATCGACCCGCGGAAGAGCGGGGAAACGCCGTTGAGAGACCAATGTAGAGCACGTGCGTCACGACCCACGCGAGCAGGCCGTTCACCTTGTAGGGCAGCAGGTTGCCGCCGGGCGTCATTTGGCCGTAACCAATGGGGGAGGGCAGGAACTGGTAGAGCCCGGCCTGGAACCGGATCCACGCGGCCGTGAGCTTGATGGCGTAGGCGTCAAAGGCCGGCAGGACGGCCCAGGCACGGTCGAGCACGGTCGCGGCAAGCGGGATACCCGACGTCGGCAGCGCCCACGCCGGCGGCGTGTCGAGAGCAAGGTAGAGCGCGGGCGCCGACAGAGCACCGCCAAACGAGGCAATGGCCACGTAAAAGTAGACGACGAGGAGCGGGCAGAACGCGACGATTAGGAACGAGATGAAGATTGTGAGCGGGTCGACATCTACCGGCGGAGAACAAGGACACCACGTCGGATCAGCGAACAATTCGGAGAGGTGGAGGCTCGAGTGGGGACGCGAGCGAGTACTTACCGCGCATGCGGCCCCAGGTCTGGCCCGTCTGCGCGCTCAGAGCGGCCTTCTTGGTTGCAGCATCATCTTGGGACGCGGCCTTGGCAGCGGCCGCCGGGGCGGCACGCTGCTTGACGGACATGGTGGTGGTGCCGGCAGCTGGTGGGCGTTGACGAGCTGCGAGTGCTGGTGCTGCAGCGTAGAGCCGTCGAGTCGAGGCAGTTGCAGGTGCAAGGAGCGAGAGCTGATCGCGTCGTCAACAGCCGTCGTCAATGGTTGCTTGGGAGCAGGACAAGGAGCGGCACGCGTGCTCAACGTTCGCGACAGGCCGAGGCGATGTGAGCGAGCGGTGATCCGGCGGCGTTTGCCTTGGCGACGGTGAGTGCGGTGCAATTTGGTCGCGTGGTATGCCCACCGCCCGCGTGCAATTTTTGCGAAAGGAAGATTGTTCTGGCAGCCAACCAAACCGCAACTGATCTCGGCAAGCACTTCTCCACTTCTCCACTTCTCCGCCTCTGCACCTCGACCACCAACCGTTTTGTCACAAATTCGTGGATCGTGATTAGTGCACGACGGAGTGATCAACCAACCAGCAAGCCAGCAGCAGCGCGCAGGACCGTGCTGATTCGCCACCATGAGCTCTGGTTCAACCGATCACTACCAGAAAGCGTCTCGACACCTCCAAAGCCGTCCAAACTGACCACGACCCGCGCCTATGGCATCTGTTCCCTTCATCCAGATGCTCTCGTCGACACGACGGCGCGCGCCACGCAGGGCTGGCTCTACGACACCAACGCCATGGTCAAAATCGAACTTTTGCGTCGCCCGACTGTACCCGCCCCGATTCCGAACTCAAGCCGTGACGACGACGAGGAAAACGACGGGCCAAGTAATGGCGACAGTGTTGATCAGGACCCGCCCGCCTGGTCTTTCCATCCAGTCTACACCTACCCGTTCTACGGCACCGACCAGCAAATTGCTGGATATCGCAACCCGCGCGTCGTGATCCGGTCCTCGGCCGCCAGCTTGGTCACACACGTGGCCGCGACCTACGACGCCAAGAGCCACGAGGCCACACTCGACCTCGCGCAACCCTTGCTCGAGTTTTTGCCGAGCGACCTGATCCACGACGATGTCGCCTTTGCCAAGGCGCTCGCCAACGACACCAAGTACACGCCACCAGGCAACGTTGTGCTCGAGTACGAGACGGCTAACGGAGTACAATTCCAGTTGTTTGAGGTACGGAGCGGTTCTTATGGGTTGTATCGTTGTTATTGTCCCTCAAGGCTGACCACCCGCTCGTGCGCCGTCCATGCAGTGCACCGTGTCGACACACGGCTTCCCCACCCTCTACGACCGTCTCAAGATCTTTGCCATGTACTTCATCGAAGCCGCAACGCCCGTCGACGTGACCGACCCGGCCTGGACCTTCTACCTGCTCTACCGGAGGCACCCGTCGTCCTCATCCGCCCACCTTCCCTATGAGTTCGCCGGCCTCTTCTCCACCTACTCGTTCTACCTCTTCCCTAACCGCACACGGAAGCGCATTTCGCAAGTCCTGATCCTGCCACCGTTCCAGCGGCAGGGCCATGCCGCGCGCATTTACGCGCACCTGCACTGCACGGCCATGGCCGACGCGCAAATCGGCGAGTTGGCCGTCGAGGATCCGTCCGAGGCATTTGATGTCTTGCGCGACGTGAGCGACTTGCGGCTGTTCCTGCGCGGACCCGTCCCGGGCCGACCCGACTCGGACCGGGGACTTGCGGCGGTCCCGGAAGTCGACGTGGCCGACAGCGCGACCATCGACGGCGAGCTCACAGTCGCATGGAACCCGCTCGCGACCCGATCCGCGCCCACTCTCGTATGGGGCCGCAAGCACGACATTCTCCAGCTCTGCACGCACTCTGTCAAGCAAGCACGCGTGCGCGGTCTGCGCGCGTTCGCTAAGTTGCAGTCGAGGCAAGCCGAGCGCATTTACGAGATGCTGGTGCTCAACGAGGCCGTGCCCGCCGGGTCGCGACGCGCGCCGCCCGCGGCGTTCCGCCGTATGGTCAAGGCGCGAATTTACCGCGCGCACAAGGACGCACTCGAGGCGGTTGCTGACGAGGAACAGCGCAAGGAGCTCGTACATGAGACGTACCTCCAGGTGCTCGACGAGTATCTGGGGCACTTGCGGCTCGCGCGGCGCGCGGGGGTGGCGTGAAGGCGTGGACGGGGTGGAATGGCGTGAATACAGCACGGTTTCGGCACTGAATTGACAATCGATTTTTAGCATAGCGTCATGCGCAAACGACCGGGCCCCAACCGACAACGCGCAGACTAGACCATGCGCTGTCACGCGCAGCGTTGCGAAATGGAGCTATCGCGTTGTCAAGAGGTCACTGTCTTGTTCCTCAATGATCTTGTTGCGATGCATGCATTCACTGCTGTGGAGTGGGCGCCACATGGTGGACACGGTCAGTGCTTTGCGAGCTTCCATTTGATCGCGATCCACGCGTTCTTCTCCACCAGGACCCCGCCCGCTCCTGGACTCGCTGCAATACGACGCGCCCGCGCCACGATTGCGAGGGGGGCTGCAACAACGAGCGCATTGCCATTCTCATTGCACAGACCAAGCGACAAGGCCGATCGTTACGATGATCACGGCATTTCACAGCCAAGCACCGAGAACGACGTGCGCGTCCGTGCCACGAGCATGGGCACTCGTTCTCGCATCTCGGCGACCAATTACAGCGAGCGCGTCCAGCTGTGACGCCGCAAGCTCGAAATCCAACCAAATCGACTGTCCAACCGGTCTTGCTGATGTGCACGCGCACGTGGCCGTGATAGGCGCTGGCGCCGTCGGGCTCGCGACCGGCGCGTATCTCGCGCGTATCCTCGCTCCGACAGGCCGGTCCGTCGTCGTCCTCGACAAGGAGCGACACGTCGGCGCGCACAGCTCGTCACGCAACTCTGAGGTCATCCACGCTGGCCTCTACTATCCCGCCGACTCGCTCAAGACACGGCTCTGTCTGCGCGGTAAGGAACTGCTGTACCAGTTTTGCCGCGACCATGGCGTGAGCCACGCGCCGTGTGGCAAGTGGGTGGTGGGCGGTGACTCGGAGCATGCGGCACGGACGCTGGGCGCGATCGAGACGCATGCGGCGCGGTTTGGGATTCCGCTGGAGCGCGTAGATTTGGTGGACGCGCGAAGGGAACAGCCGAACTTGAGCCGCAGTATCACGCGCGTGCTGTCGAGCCCGTCGACGGGGATCGTCGCGTCACACGAGTACATGGACCGGCTCGCGCAGTTGGCCGGCGACACGGGTGCCGGATACGTTACGACGGGCGCCAAGGTGGAGAACGTCGCTTTCAATGCGGCGCGCGACCTGTACCGGCTCACGGTCCGTAATGCCGACGACGACGGCGAGTCGTGGACGCTCGACGCGCACATGGTCGTGAACGCTGCAGGTGTCTGGTCGGACCGCATGTTCCGCGCGGCGTGGACGTCAGTTGCTGGCCCCGACGCGTCCAAGCACGCTCCCGATGCCGCTGACCCCCTGCATCCGCTCTCGATCCAAATGTACCCGACGCGTGGCCGGTACTTCAAGCTCCTGCGCAATCAGTCCGTGCACCACGTGCACCGGCTGCTCTACCCGGTCCCAGACGCAAACCTGACCTCGCTCGGCGTGCACGCGACCGTCGACTTGCAGGGCGCCGCCAAGTTTGGACCCGACGTCGAGTTCCTGCCCGTCGACGCGCGCGAAGACTACCGCATCACCGAAGAGTCCGATTCGGACCGAATGAAGGTATTGCGCGCGCGGTTCCATGCGGCCATCAGCCAGTACCTCGATGGAATCGAGGTGCAGGACCTGGAATACGACTATTGCGGGATTCGTGCCAAGGTCACGCCGCCGGGCACGCCTGCGCGCGACTTCTATATTGATCGCGCCGACCTTTACGGACTGCCGCGGTGGGTGAATGCGATCGGGGTCGAGAGTCCCGGGTTGACGAGTTCGTTGGCGGTCGGTGAGTACATTGCGCAGTTGCTTGGCGTGGTGCCGATGCACGAGAAGCGATGATGGTCGCAGATTGCACCAACAGCTCAAGCGCAAGGGAGCGCAAGGGTGGAGAAGACGCAGAAAATTGTACAACTGTGCATTTGAAATAAACCACGATGAAACACGCCCACTCACGCCCACCCTCATGCCTTGAGCACCTGCACCAATGTTGCCGACCCCTTGGCGCCCGACGCCTCGATCTCCGCCACGTGCGGTGCCAAGACTTTGATGGCCGCGTCCTTGGTCGCTTCGGCTTCGCACAGCGCGAGCGCGACAAACGTGCCCGCACCCGTCGCCAAGTCGAGCAGCTGCTCCGGCAATAAGCCCTTGAAGATACGCGCGGCAAACGCGCTGCACGTCTCGCGAATTGTGGCATCTAGTTCGGCGTGGCCCTCGTCCGTGTACCCTTCCTTGACCTTGGCCTTGCCCTGGTTCCGTGCCCACGCGGCATGGTACTGGACAAGGGTCTTGACGTTGCGCAGGAACGTGTCATCGCGGTCGCCCGACCGCAGGGCGTCAACAATGTCGTCGAGCGCCGCATCCTTGGCATGCGCATCGTTCGGGAACCGCGTGCGCACGAGCACTTCGACAGCAAATGGTGCGAGTTCCGGGTCCTTGAGCCAGTCAATCACGTGCTTGGTCGTGGTCTCGAGCAGGGCGGGCGAGACGGCATCGAGCAGTTCCGTGTACCGACGGTAAGGGTCCTTCTTACCCTGCTGGACAAGCGCGTCGAGCACGACCGGCGCAAACTGCCGCGTCGACCGGCCCACGAGCATGAACAGGACCGTCTTGCGTAGGTACTTGTTCTCGGCAAGCGCCGACCAATCAATTTCCTTCAGGATCGTCGTGGCCGACAGTTTTGTGTCGTCGACCGTGTCGATGAACTGCAAAAGGACCCAGTGGCCGTACTCTTCGCTGGCAATCTTCATGATGTAGTCCTTGAACCCCTTGGCAATCGTCTTGCGGTCCTTGGCCGACCCGTAAGTGATCGCGCGCATCGCGAGCAGCGCGCCCTCGCGGTTGTGCAGGATCGCGACGAGTTCCGGGTGCAGCGACTCAAAGAGAGTCGACCGCTCCGCGTCCGACGCAAGGTCAACGTAGTCGAGGGCAATGCGCTGCACGATCGTCAAGTCGCCGAGAATGCCCTTTTCAATGCACGGGCGAATCACCGTGAGCAGGTTGTGCAAGATCTGCTTCTTGTCGTGCTTTTGCACAATCTCGGCGAGCGGCACATCCGTCTTGAACGTGCGGTACTCCGGGTGGTAAAACTCTTGCAGCATGTGGTGCTTTTCCTTGGCGTTGCAGTAGTCGGAGAAGATGCCCTCGATCACGTAGCACGCGATCAGGTGGCGAATGTTCTTGGGCAGGTGGCCCTTGAATTCACCAATGATCATGGGGCGGACGGCGGCGCTGGACATGGATGTCAACGGGTCAGCGACCAGTCGAGCAAAGCGGCCAGTGGAGCGGTGGAGAAGGCGTACGTGTACTTGAGCAAGCGCAGCGTCATGAACCGGCCGTACATGGATCGGCTCAGCTCGACGAAACGGCCCTTGAGCTCCTGCGCAATCTGCTGGCGCTGCTCCTCGTTCCCGTACTTGACCATGCACTGCACGATGCGCGATGCGTCGTGCTTGAAGATGAGCTGCAAACGGCGCAAGCGGCCAGTCAGTTTCTCGTCCACCAATCATTCCCGATCCCAATCCACCCGCGCAGGAAACGCACCTCGGTGATGCGGCCCTTGGCCTGCTCCATCATCTGCGTCATGAGCGTCTCACGGTCCTCGCTCGGCAAATCATGGCGCCGCAGCCGCTCCCACTGCTTCTTGAGCGCAATCACGAGCGGGTAGGCCGGGTCCTTGGCTTTGCGCAGGGTTTTGAGCTCGCTCTGCTGCTTGCGCGACTCGCGCTGCGCCTCCCTGTCGTGCGCCGACCGTTGTTTGGGCGCGGCCGCCGCCGAGTCGCCGCCATCCACCTCCATGCCATTGTCGTCCTCGTCGGTAATGAATCCGTTGTCGCCGTCGGCCGCATCGTCCCACTCGTCGTCGGACGTCGGCACGGGCGCCTTGCGCTCAACAATCGGTTGCTTCTTGGGCGCCGACACGGGCGTCTTGGCGGGTGCGAATTTCGGGACTGACGAAGGCTTCGCTTGCTTGCTGCCAGCGGTTTTCGCAAAGGCGGGTTTCGAGTGCGCGGCGGTCTTTTGCTTCTTGACGGCGGCGCCATCGTTGGAACTGGCGCGGTCGCGCTTGGTGGCGCGCTTGGGCGGCATGGTGCTGGTGTTGTAGTTTCGGGGCTTTCGGGTCGTGCTGCTCGAGTACTGTGTGATCAGAGACCACGATGCGCCTGACACGAGCAGGGCCAGTGTTGACTAGGTCTCGTGACTCTGGATGACCTGTTGCCATGGTCTTTCTGCGTTGATCAGTTTGTGCCGGCAAACTGAGCGCACTGCAGGCGACAATAGGCGCGTAACCGTGGGCGAGTTGGTACATTAATGCCTCACAGCGAGGGCACCGAAGCGCTATGATCCCCAGGGTTTGGGAAGAAGGCGGCTGCTGACCCTGGCTGACAGTGGGTTAATTTGCAGGCTATCGCTCCTGCTGCAGCTGCAGCTGTGAAAGAGCAGCATTGCCGCCATGCTGCAGTGCCAATGGTGGCCTGATCGACGTCGTGCTAACAATGTAACGTGCGCACAGCCGCGTGCCACTGGTCCACCCTGGGGTGGCAGGCAATTTCGAGCCCTCAAGTATCCATCATTGGCGATCTTGAGCCAGACAGAGTCGATTCGAGTCCAACTGGGCCCAACAGATATCCCCTACCGACATCCGGGCGAAGACATCATTCTTCTAGATCAATAATTGCGGAATCAGATACGTGTTACTAGTACCTGGTCGACATACTAATCGAGGTGTCAGATGACAACAACAGGATCAGAAGCTGTGGCAGAGCCTAATTCATTACAAGTCAATCTCCTAGAACCACCCGGACACGTTGTCATATTTTCCGGGCTTGCGCCTGGCAGAGTCGAATAAAAAGTAGAGCAAATATTTTGCGTTGGAAATAAGCACGCAACCTAACTCGTCGTAGCTTGCCATCCAAAGTACCCATCAGGGACTCGATCGGTCCCATTCAAAAACCGTCGGTGATAACGAGCATGCAGGCGCCGCAGCAGCGGTTTGGACTGGCGCGGAACACTTGGCGTAGTGTCCTCAAGTATCGGGGCCTTGGCCGGCACGGCCGACAGGTTGGTATTGAGTTTCATGCTCAATACAGCCGAGCCAACTCGCCTTCAATCGGCGTGGAGCAGGTACAACATTCGCGCAGAGAGTGCAGCATCAATGCTCTTGGCCGGGCTCGACATGTTCCCAATCCAATTCAAGCAGCAAGACGTTACTCCAATGTTCCAAGATCGTGTAATTCATAACCAATTGTAGCTCTGAACAAATTCACTACAAAGCACCACCAATGCGTCCGGCAAGGACAACCGCGCGCGCAACCAGCGCCGCAACTGTATCATTACCCGCCACGGCCCGTTGCAGCACCTCGACGGCACGCTGCACGGCACACACCGCCCACGCCGTATCCTCGACCCGCTGCGTCGCCGCCGCAGCGGCCGCATCCGCCCCTTCGGCCGCCGCGAGCCGCGCAGGCTCGTTCAGTGGTGCCGCTGCAAATCCGCCAAGGGCAAGGCGGTCACCTGCCGCACCGCGCACGACTTGCCGCTTGGTCAGGGCACCCACCACCGCAGCCCACGGGTCGAGGAATGCCTGCTTGCCAGAGTCGTCGTCGACGAGCGCGACCAAATCCGCGAGCCCGACGGCTGCGACGCTCAGTTCGCGCGTCGTGTAGGCCGCGTCGTTTCCAGCCAGCACGCCCGCGCCGAGCAGCGCCGACCACTGCGTGACAGCGAACGCGCGCAGGTGCGTCCACGCATTGCGCGCGCGCATGTCGACGTGAGTCTCGGCACCGGCACGCGCTGTGCGCGCGAGCGTGCCTGCAAACGCGGCCACAGCAAGCCGCTGCGGGACTTCGTCAGCGATCGCGTCGTCCTCGTCGTCCACGACGGCCGCGGCCCACTGCACGACGAGCGACGCAGCCGCGCGCACGACCTCGCCCACGCGCGCATTCTTGGTTTCGGCGTAGTGCTCGGCGAGCGCCTGCAGCGCGTGCATCGACTGGCTCATCGGGTGGTCGTCGGAATCGTGTCCGCCTTGTGCAGCTGCGTACGCGGGAGTCACGAGCCGCGTCGACCGATGGCCTGACGGCGGTGGCGGCGGGTGGCCAGGCCATCGTGGGTCCACGAAAAAGTAGGCGTCGACGACGAACCGGTCGGTGCCGTCGATGGCGCGCAGACGCGAGTGCAGGGCCGCGGCGAGTCCCTCGATCCACGCCCCGACTTGCGCGAGATTGTTGACCCCACCACCGCCGTTGGTACTGTGGCCGTTGCCCCCGAGCTCGTGGCGGTGGAGAAGGAGCGAGCGCAAGAGAAGGCCGACGTGCGCGGTCGTGCAGGGTGCCTGGAGCGCGAGGGGGCTGATGATCAGACCGGTCCCGTTCCCGGGCGGCCACTGCACAAGGACCGACGTGTAGTGCGTGAGCACCGACGACACCGTGAACTGGAACTGCTTCCGGAGCTGCGCGGGGTCCTTGCCGGCACCGACCTCGAGCGGGAGCGTTTGCGTGGACACGCCGTTGGTGTTGGTCGAATACAGTTCTTGGAATGCGACGAGCGATTGCAGTTCTATGGATTGTTCCCTTTTTGTCAGTTTCCTTCTCGAAATAGAGCAAACGCGTCGTATAATTTCATCGAACGTACCAGCAATCGGGTCATTCACAAGCACGCGCCCGCTATGGAGCGGCCGGCGGTACAGCGCTGGCGTGTACTGGTAATAGAGCCGGCGCGTGTTTGGGTTCACAGCCGTTCCAACAATCCATTCCTTGGCGAGCAGCAGTGTCGCAGCCAGCTTGTCGTGCGCGTCGGCAATCGTGTCACGCGTCCATTCGGCATCTTGCGCGGCAACCGCGGCCGCTGGCAAAATCGACGCGGTGGGACGCGAGCCGATAGCACGCACGGTCGACGCCGACCACGCAAGCACCGACTGCTGTTCGAGCGGCGACCGCGGCGTGAGCGCGGCCAACGTAAACTCGCCGTCAAGCGCCGTAATCACGTTGCCGGTAGACGCTGGGCGCGGGCGACGCACGTGTGGCTCGGGAGTTGCCGAGGGCGGCGAGAGCACCGGGAACGACTTGGCGGGCGCGACGCGGTGGTGGTTGTGGTGGTGGTGCCAGCCGAGCGCAGGCGGGGTCATGGAGCGCGGCGAGGTCGGGACGGACACGGGGCGGTGCATGACTGGCTTGATCGCGTCGGAGGTCGGACAGGTGGTCGAGAAGCGAAGCATCGTGGTGGAGAGAGTCGGCCAGGTCGGGAGCAGTGTTGTCGTTGGCAAAGAGAATTCGACTTGGTAGAGCGCGTCACAATGGAAGTCGTTGGACTGGGCAGCAGCAAGGGACAAGAGGAACGTGTTGGCGGGGCGTCTCGTTTATGTACTCGCCCGTTTGACCGTCGTCGCTGTTGCGAGCATGTCGCGTGCAGATGGATGCTGCGCAAACACGATCACGCCAACGGTCATCTCACTCACCGCCGTCGCCATGGAAACATGCGCGCGCAGCACATCGTTGCGCAACCTCGGACGTGAAGGCGGCCTTCATCGCGTGCGCGGGCCTTTCGGATATTCGGCGAAAGCGTGCATGCGTGCCTTCGCATCCAGCGACTTAAGTTCGGGTCCTTGCGCGATGCGATCGTGTCCGCCAGCATGCGCAATCAAGCCGCTCATAGATTGGACGACGATGGCGCACTCTCGTCTTCATCGCACCATCGATGGCGACAGTTCCTGGCCACTCCGTGTTGGTGGGATCATTGGCCCCGCTTGGTGGCGTGCTTTTTCCGTCGTGACTCCCAGGTCGCGCACCAGACTCACACACTGATACAATCTTGGTTTGTGCCGCGGTTGAACTGGATGCATCGTGTCGGCGGCGGTCACCCAAACACCGATACCATCAAGTCTCGACAGACCCGAAGACCGAACGTCATTTCGCTGGAAATCGCGCGCATGGTGATTGCTTCGTGCTGTTCATCCAAAACAGTGGAGAATGCGAGCGCCATTCGTGACGGACAGCCGGCCATACCTGTTCGCAGCATTTTTTACGTAGCCGTGGTTGGTTCAAGAACACGCTGGAGTGGAGCGAAAGTGCGACAAAGCACGGTGGAGCTCATGGGTTTGTGACTGTCTCCCATGCCCAAGTCCAGCACGTGAGGGGCGATCAAATCATGATTTTGTCTCCCGCAGCTTGACCAACTTCCTGTTCGTTGTTTGGCCATCTCAACGACCAACTCGTACGACCACCATGATTCGCCAGCGCCTACCAGCACTTGCAGCAAGACGAGCTGCAACTATCTCTCTGAACTGCGGAGTTGCACGACGTTCAATCACCGCACCGAACCACGACCAGCAACCTGTACCTGTGCAGCCTGCCGCCATTCCGATTCCGAACACGGCAACAGCGCTCCCGACACGCCCGTTTCTCGACTTCAAACGCGTTTCGGCCAACGCCGATGCCGTCCAGCAAAACATTGCTGACCGCAACCTGCCGGACGTGAGCGCGCACAAGGTGGCGGAGCTGTACAAGCTTTGGGGCAAGGCCAAGTTTGACCTGCAAAACGTGCGGCATCGGCAAAACGCGCTCGCCGCCGAGAACAAGGCTGTGCGCAAGCAGGCCGACGCCGAGTCGCGCATCGAGGCGCTGCGGAAGGAAGGGGCTGCGCTCAAACAGTCGTCCAAGGCGCTCGCAGTCGAGGTCGCCGAGCTCGAGGCCGCGCTGTACGCCGAGGCCGTGCACGTGCCCAATGACACACACCCGGGCGTGCCCGTCGGCCCCGAGGATTGCGCTGTCGAAATTGCCCGGCTCGGACCCAACCTGGACGACTTGCCGCTGCGTAAGCTCGACCCGTCTGCGAAACCGCTCGACCACGTTGCGCTCGCCACGCATCTCGACCTGATCGACTTGCCCGCCGGCGCCAAGGTCGCGGGCTCGTCGTTCTACTTTCTCAAGCGCGCCGCGGCGCTGCTCGAACTGGCCCTGACCCAGCTTGCCGTGCGCACGGCCGTCCAACATGGTTTCGTGCCCGTGAGCCCGCCCGATATTGTGCGACGGAGCGTTTCTGCCGCGTGCGGGTTCCAGCCGCGCGATCCGCGGCAGACGCAGAACTACACAGTCTTGCACCACCTCGTGGCGCCACCCGTGACCAGCGAAACCAACGGCCCGCTGACCCCGGACCCGAACGATCTCGTGCTCGCGGCCACGGCCGAAGTCCCGCTCGCCGGCATGTACGCCGGCGCCACGATTCCGCGCGCGGCACTGCCGCTGAAAATGGTCGCGTTCGGACACGCGTTCCGTGCCGAGTCGGGCGCGCGCGGTGCCGACACGCGCGGGCTCTACCGCGTGCACCAGTTCTCGAAAGTCGAGTTGTTCGCGCTGGCCGCTGACGCTGAGCAGGCGGATGCCGTCTACGACGTGCTGGCCGCCGTGCAACGCGACATGATCAGGCAGCTTGGGCTGGCCGTGCGCGTCCTGCAGATGCCGACGCAGGAACTCGGCGCGTCGGCGCGCCGCAAGATCGACATGGAGGCGTGGATGCCGGGGCGCGGCGGGTGGGGTGAAGTGTCGTCGATGTCGGATTGCGGCGATTACCAGGCGCGGCGACTCGGGATTCGTGTGACCAAGGCCGTGGGCGAGGGGGATGATGTGCCGACGCCGTTTGCGCACACGCTGAATGGGACGGCCGCGGCAGTGCCGCGGCTGATTGTGGCGATCCTGGAGCAGAACCAGTTGCCGGACGGGTCGGTGGTCGTGCCAGAGGTGCTGCGACCGTGGGTCGGGACGGATGTGATTCGGTGCCCGTTTGACGAGCCGGCCGCACGGGCGGGTCGTGAATCGAGTTGAAATGGGCTGCAGGTGGCCAGAAATGAATGATCAAGTTTTGTTCCGTGGATTCAATCAACTCCGCCGTCATGCGTTGCTCTTTTTCGGCCCACAACCCAGACTGTCGATGCTCTCCACCCAATTTCCTTCAACTGAACGAGGCCACAGCAGGCAGGCAGGCAAATCGCCGAGTGACTTGGGCGTCAATCGCATGCTGACCTGCAGGCGTGAGAGCCAACAGCACAAGCCGGAGAGGCTGGACTGACGCGACGACAGCGGTCGAAGGCCTTGTCGACGAAGACGCCGCGAACGTGGCCGAGACTCAGCAAAAGAGTGATGTGGACGGCGAGAACTCGGACGCGGTCACGATTCTGCATGGCGCACGCAAATAGGCAGCG
The DNA here is from genome assembly GCA_000151295.1 of Allomyces macrogynus ATCC 38327. Taxonomy (NCBI): domain Eukaryota; kingdom Fungi; phylum Blastocladiomycota; class Blastocladiomycetes; order Blastocladiales; family Blastocladiaceae; genus Allomyces; species Allomyces macrogynus. Next base: position 355,268 of record GG745340.1, on the reverse strand, counting down.
GGAGGCAGCCAGGAGAACCCCAGCCACCACACCAACGCGAGCTCGACGACGCGCGGACACTGAGCCGCAACGAACAACTCGACGGGCCCACGTCCGCCCCAACTCGCCGCCATCGCCTCGGCCGCGCCTTCCCCACTCTCCTCGCCTTCAAATTTGCGCCGCACCCGCTTCTCTGGGACCGCATCCGACTGCCGCCACCGCACCATGCCCAACTCGCCCCACATCGACGAGCCCGACCGTACCCCAACCGCGACGCGCCGCCGTCGCCCCTCACCCGTCCCTCTGCCCGCTTCCGCCACCGAATCTGCGCATCTCGCCGGCGACACGACGCCCTCGTGGTCTTCGACGTGGTCGGACGTGGATACGGACGGGCTCGACGCAATGTCAGGGTCCACGAGCCCATCGCTCGGCGTGCTCTCGTCGGCCGGCTTCACGTCGCCCGCTCTGAGCGGCCTCGAGAACGATTCACGCGCGACAAGTCCGATTGCCGATGGCCCGCCGTCGCCGCTGTGGATGGCCACGCACTTGGATCCCACGGTGCCCATTGACCACGTTGACGAGGGCGATGGTTATGAGAGCGACGGCAACGCTTTTGCGCGTATGCACGCGTCGTGGTCCCGCGACATCGGATTGCGCGCGCTGGAGCCAGCACCGGCTGAGGCTGCAGCGTCGCACGTCACGCACGAGCCGACGAGTACCTCGGCTGACGCGAACCGCGACAACGAGTCGATCAAAGACTGTGCCTCGACGACGACGTCAAACAAGAGTGAGAACGGCATCTTGCCCATGGTCGTCGCCGCTGGCCTCGCGACGCTCGCCGCTGCCGATGTCACAGGCGCGGCGCACTCGGTCGCCAACAGTCTGCCGCACGAGGGCGGCGAGCACGAGTACCGGTCCAATGCGCCCGACTCGCCGTCGACCACGTCGTTGGTGCTCGCGTGGGGCGTTTCCAAGGTGGCCTCCATGGTCGCGCGCGTCCTCGCCATCGACGACCCCATGCTCGCGCCTGAACCCGCTCACGCCGACGAGAAACTCGCCGACGTAGTCTCTTCGACCCGAGCCGCCGCTGCACACGCCGCAGCAGCCTCTGCGTCGCGTAATCGCAACACGCGCGCGCCCGTGACCAACACCGCCGACGACGACTCGACGCCGATTCCGCTCGAGCTGCCCACGACGCTCCCACGCAGCGCGTCGCACGCGTCATTGCTTTCTTTTGCCGCCAAGTACGCCGACCTTGACGACCCACCCGCGCCCATGGAACCGCCTGCCCCGATCCGCCGCCGGCCGCGGTACCCAGCACCGCGCAGTGATCGCCTCCCGCGCGCACCTTCTCGTGAGGTTGCGGGCAGCGACAACACGAGTGGCGGTGTGCTCGTGTCGACGCTGGCGGCGCTGTGGCGGTCGGTCTTGCCTGCCGTCCCAGCGGCCGTCGAGGCAACTTCGGCGAACGGTGGAGAGCGTCGGAACGACGACGAGGAGGACGAGAACGAGATGGTGGACGATGCGGCACCGCCGCTGTTCGCGCGTGGTCACCATATGGACGGGCTTGACACGCTCGGCGCGCGGCTCGGGTTTGGGATCAGCGTGCCGGACTTGAGCGCCGCGTTCCCCAAGCTCACCGTCTTCTAAGATGTTGTGGTCCGCCGTGCGCCAGGCAACGCGTCGAAGGGCCCGAGGTGAGGTAGTGAATGGGCAATTTGTACATATTTGTATCGATACACACACACACTTGATTTCGTCCTGCTTGTTGCGAACTACCGTCTCAAAACTCGCAGACAGCTGGACTGCTGAAACGCATTACCCTTGCTGGCAACTTGTAGAGAAGTACAACGAATAAGCAGGAGGTTCCAGACGCGATTTCGTGTCCGGAGACAACATTGCCGGCCAGAAAATTAAATCAAAAGATCAAAACCAGCAATGCATGACATTCGGAACGCACTCTCAGTTCTTGCCACGACCCACTGCCCAGACCAGCCTTTCCTGCGTCCTCCCTCCCTCCCGCAGCCAGATTGCGTCTTCAAAGTAAATCCTCGCTTCAGCCACTCGTGCCGATGAATCTGTCCCCTTTTTACCCGTCACCTTCACCTTCGAGTCCACGTTGCTCGAGTTCCTTACCGTTCTTTCCACCGCGCGGCTCCAGTGCACCTGTCGTCGGTTTGCCCAATTCCCAGCGCCCGCCCAAGACTATGACCGCTTTCTCTATCTCATTGCGCTTGCTGACTGGCCATTTGTGAAAACTGTCCTCGACAAGCTGACGTATTGGCCACACAGTTGGCCCCTCCCCGACAACGTCGTTCTCATGGCTGCAGATCACCGTGATGTTGAGACTCTCAGTTGGCTCCTCCCATTACAACCGATGAACTCTGAACCGTACTACCAGCTCTGCGGCGTGCTCGAGCCTCGGTGTACGTTTTCCACACTGTGAAGGCGCTGCGCGATGGCGTCGCCAGGACCAGAGCGGGATGCTTCAGTCCGAGTCATTTTAGAGCGTAATCATGCAACGGCCAATGACTGGGAAACGGCGCTCAGCGTTGGTTGTCTGACCATGCTGCGCGACACGCTGGCCGAATCCCTTGGTAGTCCAGCATCGCCTGCTCGCATGGACCGTGACGCTCCTATCCCGCCGCTCAACCTCGCCATTATTGATTTTACCAGTGGTTTTGGGCCGACTTGCACAAACGTCTGTTTTTGATTTGCTGGTCGTGTGGCTCGCCGTTGACAAAAGGCTGACTCCCGTGATTCGTTCAACCGTCGAGAATCTCAACTGGTTGGGCCTTGTGGTACCTCATCCAACTACGCTGCCACCCCCAAGCCCGCAGGTTTGCACGCTCTTGCTTGACTTTATTGACCGTTTCCACTTTCACGACCATTTCGTTGCCTCGACACTTCGCTGTCTCGATTCCATCAGCCGTGGCCATATCGAAGACGTTGATTTGGGTGGTGTGCACTGGAGCGACCTGCACATCATCAAGTGGGTTGGGCATCAGCTCTGGTCAAGCATGGGCATGTGCTTCAAATGGAACGCGCACCCACATTGGTTTCTCCCGTTGGCCTGCGCCTTATATGGCCATGGGCCGGGTGCATGTCGGCTCATGAACATGTATGCTGTGCCGCTGGAAGAGCCAAACGAGTGGAAGTGCGCCATGAGCTATGCACTCCGCATTGGCAGCACCGACCTGATCACGCAGATTTTTGACAAACGCGATCCATCGTTTCCGCCCAACCTGGCGACGGCGAGGGCGTTGCTCCGCACCTCATCGAATCTGCTCCTTCCCTGGCCTGGTTTCTTGAACACGTGTCAGATCTTGGGTTGTTGGCCCTGTCGGACCCTGAAAGTATTGCTCTCACATTTATTTTCGTGCATATGCCCGAGCTCGAGGCCGGCGACTAAGATATGACGCGCTTGATCCTCCCGATCCTCGAAGTTGTGCGCAATGGCGTGCTTCTGTCGCCATGCCTCACCTATCCACAGGTGATCTTGACACTCATCATTTCCAGCGCCCGGCTGCTCGAGTGTATGATCACGCGTGGAGACACAGCAGGAGTCGATCTCTTGCAACACGACAATTACTTGCTGCGTCTGTTTCGCAGGCATGCTCTCTCTCGCCTGGTCGACGTGCTGTTGCGCGACCCGCGCGTCGCTGCCTTGGACGCGGCAGCCATATCGCGTGGCATCCCGCGTCTTGGCTGGGAGCACGAGGCGGACAATGTTCGAGAGTCGTTTAATCCATTGATTCCAGGAGTGTGAGCGTCGCTGGTTTGCGTTTTCGTTATTTGGACGTTGTCAATTTTGCGGCATAGTTATCCTCTCGGCCACACTCACAACGAGGGTGGCAGCATGCTGCCAACGACCCGGAAATCCAATGCATTCCGGTTCAAATGTACACGCCCAATGATGATGATGACTCGCTTGCTCGCTCGCTCGCTCGCTCGCTTGCCCACGACCTTCCCTACCTCAATTCCCCACACTTCCCGCCCCCTACTTGCGCGCACGCGCCTTTTGGAACGGGTTCGCTGGCCGATGCCGCATTACCGGCGGCGGCGACGTGCCCACGCCCATCCCCACGGCCACTGCGGGCGGGAGCCGTGGCGTCGCGTCCTCGGCGACCCGGTCGGTCCACGCGGACGTGTGCGGCACCGCCGTATGGTCGGCAATAAACGTCTCGTCGGCGCTCGGCAACAGCTCGTCCTCTTCGATCTCTTCTTCCTCGTCGACGGTCGGCGGGAAATCGGTCTGCACGTCGGTCTCGCACTCGGCATTGGTGCGCGCGACAAACAGCCGCGGGTTGATGAGCCGCACGTGGTATTCGCGGTACATGTGCGTGAAGATGAGCTGCTTGTCGTGCAGCAGGTCCGTGTACTGCTTGGTCACGAAGAAGAGCTGGTGGGGGAAGCGCGAATCAAGTGAGCCAGGGCTGGTGAGATGGTGACGGAGAGAGCGAGATAACAATACCGTCCCCGAGACCGCGGCGAGAAGCGGGACGAACATGAGCGACATGTCGGCGAAATGAAGGATCATGAGCTGGACGGGCGAGAACGCGCTGAACAGCGGGACCAGATGGAACAACAGTGAGCATTAGGGGCTCATCGATGACAGTCCAACCAGGGTGGGGAGCATGTGCAACAAACCAGAAAATGATTTGGTGGAACTTGGAAATGTCCCACGCGTTCAGCTCCCAAACCATGCGGCTCGACTCGTTGGCTTTGAGCTTGAGCCAAAACTGGCCCACGATGCGCCATCTACACGATGTAAGCTGCGTCAGTAAAGTTGATCTGAGCAGATCTGCCAGGCGGCGAGCGAACGAGGTATGCGTACAGGACGTTCCCCGGAAAGCTGAGGGCCCACGACGGCGTCTGCGCGTCAATCGGCACCTTGCGAATGTTCCACGACTTGGGCAGGTTCTACTCGAATAAATACCCACGGTTCGCGTCAGATCCAGGCCCAAGGCAGCGCTACAGTCACAAACTCATGACGTACGTCCGGATCCACCTCGAGCAGCTGGTACCGACGCCCGCGCATGAAGAATGAGAGTGCGTTCGTAATTGACACCATCCACAAAACCGTTTGGATCGGCGCCGTCCACTGGTCGAGCCCGACAATGCGCACGGCCCACTGCGACCAGTCCTCCTTGACACCCGCGAGCGCCGCTGCCGCGCTGCCGCTGCCCGGCAAGGACAGGCGCGCGAACCGCGGGTCGGTGACGGCCGGCGGCGTACCGCCCTCGGCGGCATAGTCGACGAGACGCGTAAACAGGTATATGGCGTTGAGCGCGAGCCCGAGCAGGTAGCTCACCTTGGAGTGCAGCCATTGCCAGTCCATCAACTCGTACTCTTCCTAGATCAGTACAGGTGCGTGAGCGATCAGCCGTGTCGACGGGCGCGATGGGACGCGCGTACCATCCATTTCAGGTACAGGTCGCCCGGGTAAGTCGTGGCCTTGTGCCAAAGCGACTTGCGGCGCACATTGTTGCGACCCGACGCCGACGGGCGGGAAGCGCGGCTGGACATGGTGGAGAAGACCGACAGATGATGCTGGAAACGGGCACCAAGAGCGCGATTGTCGGTATTCCTCTGTTGAGAGCGGCGGCTGAAGAGGTGGTCGCGTCAAGTGCGTGCAGGACGTGTACGATCTGCTCGCGTTCGGGGCGGCAGGAGCGCAGGAGGAGGGCCTGCGTCGGTTGCACAATATTGCTGGCAGAGTTGTCAATGGTGCTCGGAGGTGGGATGTCGCTCAAAGAGGAGCTGCTGGGTGGTCATCGTCGTCGTTATCGTCGGCCTTCGCACGTTGCTGGAAATGGATGGACGATCGAGTTGGTGGGTTGTGATCGGGACCGAGCTTGGAGCTGTGATCAAACTGTGGCTCCTGTCGCCGGCTGCTGTCAAGACCATGACCCAATCAACAAGACGCGCAACTTGCTGCACGGTGCTGCCCAGAATGCTCCGGCCACGCGTTTCCCCATGCCGTGTCGTTGCCGCCATCGGAGTAGTCGCGAGTACGTCGAGGCGCTTGATCTCGACCAACATTGCCGCTGCCTGCTCGCGTCCGATCACGACGACGGCCCTGATCGCTCCCTGTGCCGCAACCGCATGTGAAGTCCCGCTCTACACGCTCGTGTCGCGCCGCGCGGTATCGTCCACGCCTGGCAAGACGGCGCGCGACGAGATGCGCGAGCTGACGGCGCTCTTCCGCGCCCTATCCGAAGCGCGCACGCCCTCGGCGCGCACGGCGGTCATGTCGGAGCCGCATTTCCGCCAGTACATGCCGCTACTGCAGTTTGTCATGGATCCGTCTACCAAGTTTGGCATTACGCGCGCGGCCCTGGCCAATCTCGATCCCGTGGAACCGCGCACTGGCGCAGGGTATCCGTCGGTGGCCCACTTCTTGCAGATTGTGCAGGATATCAACAAGGTCGGTGGCAAGGGATCGATGGGCGAAATGCAGGCGGTGATTCGCGCGTTCTTGGCCACGGGCGTGCACGGCGATGAGGAAGCGCGGGAAGTCATGATGCGGCTGCTCGATCGCAACTTGCGCGTCGGGTGTGGGCCGGCATTCTTCAAAAATTGGGCGTGGACCGATGCGGAGCGCGAGGAACTCGCGACGCGGTTTGGGCTCAGACACTACGCCACTGCGAGTGGGACGAGTCCCCCCGCAACGGCGGACACGGCCGAGACGGCAGAAGCGAGTCAGGCTGCACCGGCGTCCGCTTTGGCGATGACGGTGCGCTCCACCACAACTCCTGCTGCCGCTTCTCCTCCCGCCGCAGCGCCCGTTCCGAGCACCCCCACCAACCACCTCGCGCGTCTCGAGCCGTTCCCTGCCGTCGTTCTTGGATACCCCTACAAGGGCAAGCTGCAGAACCCGACTTCCACGTTCCTCGTCTCGCGCAAGCTCGACGGCGTGCGCATGATCGCGCACGTGCTCGGCGGGTCCGCGGTCGAGTGCTACTCGCGCACGGGCAAGGCGCTCAACGTGCCCGACTCGGTCCGCACCGACCTCATGGCCCTCGTCCCGCAGGGCAAAGCGCGCATTCTCGACGGCGAACTGTGTGCGATCGACCCCGAGTCCTACAGCGAGAGCTTCGACGCCGTGATTGGCGCCGTCCGGTCATTGAAACGCGGTGCCGCCGCAACGGAAGGCGTCAACGTGCAGTACTGCGTGTTCGATATGTTGACCGAGGACGAGTTCCGCGCGGGGCGCGACACAGGTCGATCGCTGGCCAAGCGGTTCGACGACCTGTTTACGATTGCCGGCCGTGACACGACCGAGTGGCACGTGCCGGACTTGCTCGATGTCGGCAACGACGCGCCCAAGTCGTTGGTGCGCCTCGCGCCGCACATTCTCGCCCTGACACAAGCGCCGATGCTCGGTGCCGACGCACCCACGGCGCTGGCTGCGGCCGCCGCCGCGTCGTCGCGCCGCGGGTGGGAAGGGGTCATGGTGCGCCGCGACACGCAGTTCAAGGGCGGCCGGTCGTCGGACTTGGTCAAGATCAAGCGATGGCAAGACAAGGAGTATGCGGTGATGGGCGTCGATGTGGATCCGGCCTTCACGCCTGCACCGGGGACGGCACCGGTTGGGTTGCCCGCGGGGCCCGTCGCGTACGCGCGTGCGCTGTTGATTCAGAACGGTAGTGTCCAGGTTGCGGTTGGGACGGGGATGAGTTTGGAGCAGCGGCTTGCGTGGGGCAAGGACCCGAGTTTGGTCGTGGGGAAGACGATCACGGTGCAGTACTTTGAGGAGACCAAGGACGGGAGCTTGCGGTTCCCGTCGCTCAAGGCCGTTTATGATGGCGAGCGCGACATGTAATGAATGTGGTGGTGTTCCAATAGTAGTAGACGCTAGTGAATTTGCCCTGGTTTTCAAAATGATTCGGTGATGCCTTTCTGTTGAAAATCGACGTGCACAATGCTTCATGCCTCAGGGCCACCACCAACAACAAAACTGGCCAAAAGCCAAGCCGGGAGCGGGAGCGGTCAACAGTAGAGAGCATCGCTACCCGTCCCCACCCGTTCCTGGGTGCCAAAACGAGGTGCAGAGTGGTGGAGAAGGTTTTGCCAACAGAAATCTGAGCGCTCATCCGCAAGATTCGTCAAAATGGGTTCTATACAAACTTGCGAGCAGCATGGAAGGGACAGTGGGGGTGACCGTCGACGGGACAGGCGCGCGCAGAACACGCGCGACTCGAGAACGAATGGTGACCCCCAACCACAAAGCGGAATGGTATGGCCGAGTGGATGGCAAAGAAACCAAAACGGAAGCACGGCCCCGCCTAGCTCTGCTCAGCCTCGATTTCTTTGAGCAGTTCCTCCTCCTCGAGCGCAAGCATCTGCTTCAGGTAGGCCTTGCGGTGCTCTTCCATGGCCTCGATCGGGTCAATAAACTTTTGCTTCATGCGCGGGTCGATCACGGCGCTGAGGGACAGCAAGCGAACGAGCGAATGTAAGCACAGCACGGTCAGCTCAAGCAATGTGGTCGCGACGCGCCCGTCAGGGGGGCAAAAATCGAGCATCAACGCACTTCGCGTCCTTGCGCAGGTCGTCTGCCTCGAACCCAACCTCCAATTCGGGCTCGACGGCCTCAATCACGTATTGGTTGTCGCAGTACGGGCAAAACTCGTCCTGCTCGTCGTAGTCGCTGTGGTTCCAGCCAGACAAGTGTCAGGATCCTGAAACACTCCGCGACAAGCCGGTTCGTAACGAGGTCAATGACGACGTACGCCATGTCTTTGCGGAAGACCTTCTTGCACTTTTTGCAGCCAAAGACCATTTCCGTGACGCGCTTGAGTGGATGGTCCGAGACCTCGGCGTGGCACTCGGGACAGTCGAACCAGCGCCGGCAGCATTGCGCGCGAATCGAGACTTGGGCGTTGAGAACGTGCTTGCACATGGTTGGTTCGATGATGAGGGGCCGGCAGAGGTGGGCGTGGTGGCGCGGAACGGGTTGAACACGGTTCTAGCGCAGTTGCTGATGTTGTTGCGGATGGTCGCGGGTCCCGAGCTGATACTGTGTCGCAGATTGCGGACGCTGCTGTTGCTGCTGCTTCTGTTGATGCGGCGTGAGGAGAACGACAACGGTTGCGTTGCAGACGTGGTCGAGGCGCTCGAAATGCACGGCGTTCGCCACATTTTGCAGGCAAAAGTTGAGCTTTGGTGGATCGGTGGTTGTGACAGGCGTCCACGTCAATTAAGTTTTGTTTAGCTGTCCGACTCTTCATTCGGAGTTTGCTGTGAAGTATGAGAAAAGACCAAGTCAACTCTGCAATTCCGACTGTCGCCCGGCAATAGCATTCATTGGGCTGGTCCAGCGAGGATCCTTCTCGAAAGTTGAGAACTCGGCATCGCTAACGCCATACCGACCCAAGACGCAACCATGACCGGCCAAACAGGCGCATCAATCAGCTGTGACGAGCTACGACCGCAGCGCACGCTGCTCGACCCGAATTTTGAGGGCTACAAGCTCGCGTTCCTGCACCAGAACCCGCGTGCGCGCGTCGATCATGTCGCCAATCTGTCGGGCACGCCACTCTCGCTCGGCGAACTCGACCGGCAATGGCGACCCAGCGACGCCAAGGCGCACACGTCGTTCTCGTACGCCATGGCCGCTGCGCGCATGGCCGCCAACAACTTGCTCGAGGTGGAGATTGGCGCCGGCGAGCGCCGGTTGGTGTACTTGGACGCGGATTGGAGGGTCAATTTGTGCTGTCCGAATGTACGTGTGTGCTTGATCATGGGCAGTATAGAAATGATCAAGTTGCTCAATGGTGTGCTTTTGTTGGTAGGGTCAACTCGACTGCGCGATCCCGCTCGTCGAACCGATCGTTACAGCGCAAGCGCGTCAGCACGCGCTGTTCCCATCCATGATTGCCGCTCGGCCAGTTTCTGGCGATCCAGCTAGCAGCTCGCGCCTCCTGTGCAGCGACGGCATGGGCTCGCTCTTCATCATCGACCTGAGCATTCGCGCCGTGACCGCCACGTTCCACCAGCCCGACCCGTTTGTCCTCCTCGACGCGATCGTGGCGCTGAGCAACGACGCGCTCTGTTTGACCGTGATCTTGTACACCGTCTCCGAGGACACCTTGCCCAGAGATTCGGCATCGACCGCGAGTGTGCAGCAACGCGCACGCCCGACGACGCGGTTCCATGGCACCCAGCTCATGTTTGACTTGCCGACCACCACCCCCATGGACGTGGACGGCGCGAGCCCATCCATTCCTGTTCTCCACCCAACGCGCTCAACCAATCTGTGGACGTCGCGCGCACATCCGCACTTTGCCTCTCTCACGCCCAATGGCACCGTGATTGCCGGCAGCAACGCGCCACTTGCCCGCGTCGCCGCCGCACCCACAACGACCGACGACGAGGCGACCCCCGAATGGCGCCCCTCGTCCGATCCTGGCGCGCCGACCCCCGCGACGGCTCCCGCCCCGTCCTCCGCGTCCACCGTCTTCCAGTGCGCGCATTTCGCGTACATGTGGACGCAAACCGACACCGACGTGACCGTGCACATCACGCTCGCCGCGCGCGTCACGCCGCGACAAATCCAGTGCCGGTTCACTCCGTCCCGCATCTCGCTCGTCGTCAAGGACCTGCAGCTCTCCCCGACCGAAACCGCTCAGACTGTGGCAATTCTCGACGGCGCGCCGTGGGCGCGGATCGTGCCGGACGACTGTGTCTGGACGCTCGAGCAGCAGACTTACCTCGTTCTACACTTGGAGAAAGCCGAGGCGCGCACGCGGTGGACGCACGTGCTCGACGTCGACGACGGGCGTCTCGAAACGGTCGATCCTTCGGAACTCGCGGGGATGCGCGAGGCCTTGGCCAAGTACACGTCGCAGATGGAGGACGCGGCGGCGGCGTTGCGCGATCGCGCGGTGCCTGCGGGAACGCAGGGCGGTACCACGTCGTTCATGCAGGACCACGAGGATATTGATTTAGAGATGGATGAGCCGACGCTGTGTGTTGCGCGGATCAAGGCGGATGGGAGTGAGGCCGCGTCGGTCGCAACGGGGTTGCATCAGTACCTGTGCCCAGCGTGGCCGCGCGGCGCGTGTCTCAAGCACGATGTGGACGGGACCGTGTATTCGCTGGATGAGTTGGAGCACGTGTATTCGGCCCCCGCGTTTGGGTACGTGCAGGCGTCGAAGCGCGAGAAGCGGCTCGCGGTCGCGACGCGCTGGTTTGTTGTGCTGGCCGAGGCGAAGCATCATGTGTACGTCTACATGGTCCCGGCATCGACCAAGGAGCACCGCGCAACGCAGTACATGGTGGAGATTGGTGACGGCGAAGTGGCCGGTCTGACGCCGGTGCGTGGTGACAATGGCGAGGCGCATGGGTTTGCTGTGGCCACTACCAAGGGGCTGTACATTGTCCATTTGCCACTGTGAAACAAGAGTTTGGAGGTGGCTCTTTGGTCGCCTCTAGCATCCGAATAACAATCACGCTTCATTTGTTCACACATCTCAGCTGTTGTTCCGCGCCGAAAAGTAAAGCCCTTCCTGCGCCATCCACTCCGACTCGGACGACGCCGACCGCGCGCCGTGCACCTCGAGCTGCCCGGCAATGGGCCGCTGGAACATGTACTGCTCGCCCGTGGCCAAGTGGCGGCCTGTCCCTTCGTGTACCAGGCCGATGGGCGACTCGCGCAGCCACACCTTGCCCGACTTGCACTTGAGCGTCCAGTTGTCGCCGGTGTCGTCTCCGGAATATGCGCTGATTTCCTGGTTGCCCGAGAGCGGCGACGCGTGCTGGTGCGAGTGCAGGTGCGTTCGCGTCGCAACGTGCATCAAGCGGATCGTCGAGCCACATGGGATCGGTTCCCTACGGGGACCAAACGTGAGCGCGTTGCTCGGGTTTCCAAACGGGTGGATGGAGTGTGCGTACCCTCGCGTGCACGACTCGCCCCACCCCTTCTTGACGAGCCACAGCGAGCTTGGGTCGTCGCGGTTCGGCAAGGCCGTCACAGACTGCTGGCCCGACCCGGACCCGTACCTCACATTGTGGCTGTGCAGCTTGAACCCAGATGGCACGTGCGAGAGCTTGATGACGGCGCCGCAAGTGACCTTGGCGAATTCTGGTGGTCGCGACACGCAGGATCAGGCCATGTTGATGCATGTGTCGTGCGATTGTGGACACGAATCACAACGGACCGTCGTCAACGGGGATCGGCTTGGCGGGCTGGCCGGCCTCGACGCTGTTGGTCGCGACGCAGAGCACGAGCGCGACGGCGGCAAGAAGTGCAGCAAGTCGTTGGATCATTGAGTTGGCAGTGTGGATCAGAGTGGGCGATGGCAACAACAAGAGCAACCTGGACAACAGTTTGCAGGCCAGCCGCCAGAGAAGCGACAAGCTTGCGGTGGACCACGGTCGATCGCGGTCCTTTGGTCTGTGACAGACCCGACAGGTTGGTGCGGTGGTGCTTCTCCACCGTCGGCCAAATCGCCGGACGGGCCACCACCAACGCTTTGCGCCAGTGCCGGAAAATCATCGTCGCTCTCCATCGCTCTCTCGCCAGCACGCTTCTCCTCCACCGTTCGGCCACGTTCCACCGGACCCCAACACTCTCCACCCGCTCGCAAGCACCATGACCCCGCCCAAGTCGTTTCTCGGCCTCGAAAACGTGCATGTGCTCGTGACCGGCGCGTCCGGCGGTTTGGGCGTTGCGCTCGTCCGCCAACTCGTCGAAGTCGCTGGCGCGCGCGTGACTGCGCACCATAACCGCGCGCTCGCGCCCGACTCGGCCCTCGCGCAACTCGCGCGCGAACTCGGGTCGGATCGCATACGCACGGTCCAGGCCGACGTGACGAGCGAGCCTGATGTGAGAAAGGCCGTGCAGGGCGCAAATGGGGGTGATTGGGGCGTGGCGACGGTGTTGATGCTGTCGCACGGCGTCTGGCCCGAGGAGGATGTGGGCGTCGTGGATATGGAGTTTGCCCGGTGGAAGCGCACGTTGGCGATCAACCTCGATGTCCGTGTAACGATGGTGTTTGGGGTGCGGGTGAAGCGGGACGCGGGGCTCACCATCGTGCCGTGCCGATCATGTAGGGCACGTTCCTGTTCATCAAGCACTGGGCGCGCGGCGTGCGCAGCGCCGTGCGCAGCGGCACCTTGTCCCCCAACTTCCCGCACGTCTCGGTCGTGTTTGTCGGGTCGACGGCCGCGCGATTCGGCGAAGCCTGGCACGCCGACTATTCCGCCTCCAAAGCCGCGGTCCAAGGCGGCGGGCTCGTCCTGTCGCTGAAAAACGAGCTCGTTAAGTCCGTGCACAAGCGCGCGCGGATCAATGCCGTTTCGCCCGGGTGGATTCGCACGCCCATGGCCGCGCGCGCCATGGAAGACTCGAAGTTGTTGGGCCAGGCGCTGGCCACGACGCCGTTGATGCGCGTGGCCGAGCCCGAGGATGTGGCTGCGGCGATGGTGTACCTAGCGTCGGGGACCGCGGCAGTGCATGTGACGGGTTCGGTCCTGGATTTGGCGGGTGGGATGGAGGGGCGGATGCTCAACCCGCCGCCGGCGGCCAAGTTGTAGAAATCGGCAAACAAGTGGGTGGGTTTGAAAGCGGCCTTGTTAGCCCAGAAAATGGATGACAATGAAATGCAGCAGAACGTTGCAGATCACAAACTCGCCGAATGCTCTACGGAGAGCGAGAGATCAGTCATAGTGGAGCACGACCAGTCCAAACAGCAGAGGAGACAGCAACGCACTGTTGCGGGTTCCAAATGATCTTGCCCTTATTTTCCGGGTTGCTCCGCATGCGCAGAGACACTAGCAGCGTGCGTATTGTGAATTTGACGTTCTCCGTCTTCTTGGCAACAGCAAGCCTGGTAATGCATAAGCAGTGTACCGGCAAAAACAAACGACGCGACAGCGGACCCGAACCCGGCGAGGAACGCGTTGAACGGGTAGGATCCGGCGAGAAGCACGTAGACGAATTGCGCGATGCCCGAGTACAGCAGGAACACGAGGTAGATGTCAATCAGCTTGAGGTGTGCCGGCGTCGTGGCGACATAGTGCGACCACAGCGACGACACGGCCGACGCGCTCACGGCAGACGATTTCTTTGCTGATGGTGCCATTGTTTTGGGACGTGGTCACGGAATGGGCGGATGGTCGTCGCAATGGTTGACGAAAACGGTGTTCGCGGCGTGGTTGCGCGGCACGCGGGGCGTCTGGGCTCCCGGAACTGGATCGGTGCACAGATAATTGTCGTTGCAGACCGTTTGCCGCAAGTGCCAACTGGATCGCGCGCGTCGTGGTGGAGGTCTGGTCGGGACGTCCTCGCCGCTGCACCGAACGCCGCGGCGCGTGCCAGCCGATCGCGGCTCAGAGGCGCCTGTTTGTCGACAGATGTGGCGGGCGTCCTGATCACTGCCTGGTCACTGTCGTCGCGATCTTGCGAACGACCATTTCGACATCCAAATTCGGCACCTCCAACTTGCCGCTCGTCCGCCCGACTCGCTGCAATCCGAACAGAACCTATCCAACACCATGTCGTGAGTGTCTCGGCCTCATTGCAGCCCATCTCGACCCATGTCCACGCATCAAATGACGAAACGACATCAAGCTGACCCCAGGCCACCATCGCGTTCCGCGTCCTAGGAACCCCAAGGCCGCGGCCGCGCCCGAGGATTTGCGCGCACAAGAGGAGCTCGAGTTCAAGACGGGCCCGCTGTCGGTCTTGCGCACGGCCGTCAAGAACAACAACCAGATCCTCATCAACTGCCGCAACAACCGCAAGCTGCTGGCGCGCGTCAAGGCGTTTGACCGGCACTGCAACATGGTCTTGGAGAACGTCAAGGAGGTGTGGACCGAGATTCCAAAAGGCAGCGGGCCGATTGGCAAGCGCAAGCCCGTGACCAAGGACCGGTTTATTTCCAAGATGTTTTTGCGCGGCGATTCAGTGATTTTGGGCGCGTTTTCGGATGGGTTTGGACTCAGCAGGGATGGTTCGGAGACTAACTTGTCGAGGTGATTTCTAGTCGTCCGCAACACGGCATAGGGACCGTCGTCGTCGAGTGTCGCTGGAGTGATGTGCGCGCGGCGTGGGTTCTCGGTTTTTGTGTAAATACACCATCAAGGCTTGCATTATTCTCTCGCTGTTTTCTCGCCGTCAGCGTCAAACGAAACAAGAACGTTTTCCATTGCCCAGCACTAAAGTGACGCAGATTGCGAGCCGCGTCAGTCCATCAGTGCCAAGTAATCCTCTGCGTTTTGTGCTAGCTCATGAGCTCCGGTCCTTGTTCCACGTGAAGTCAACACATCTAACGCACCGTAAAAAAATTTGCCGTCCTTGACGCCAATGCTCGACACCATCTCCTCGAGCTCCTCGGCGGTCATGGGCTCGCCCATGGTCGAGAGCATGTGCTTGATCGTCTCCACGTCGAGGTACCCGCGCTGGTCCTTGTCGAGCGTCTACCGCGATCCGTTCTCCATCTGGTCAGCACCACCCAAACCGCCAAGGGAAAACACAGGCACGCACCAGGAATGCGCGGTAGAGTACGTCGTCTGAGTCGCGCGGGTCCGCTTGCGCGGCGATCAGCGGCCACGCGACGCGCAAGAACTGGTCGAGCATCATGACGGTCGGCTGCACCGGGTCCAGAATTTGCATGACAATGTCCTTCAGCTTGGCCTCGGACGGGTAGACGCCCATGGCGCGCAGCAGCGTGCCGGCTTCGCGGACTACATCGCAGCACCCTGTGTGAGTTCAGCTTCGCGGCGCCAGCGGGTGGAGAGCATCAACGCACTGTCGCACGTGCCGCTCCGCGACTTGTCGAAGACAGAAAAGAGGTTCTTGGTCTTGGCGAATCGCCGCCGCTGGGCGTCGGTCATGGGAGCGGCAGCCAGTGCGGTTGTTGCGGGAAACGTCGCAGCGGCACCTGCGGGGGCTGACGACGCTGGTGCCGTAGCGGTGCTCAATGTTGGTGCGGTTCCTCCGCCACTACTCGTGGCTGGCAGTGCATCGACAGTCGGGGAACCTGCTGCCGCTGGGTCTGCCGGTGCAGTTCCTGGATCTTGCGCCGCAGGGGCAGGCGCCCCGCTCGGGTCGGCAGCTACCGAGTCCTGCATCTCTGCTGGGCTTTTTGTTGCCAGCGGTTGCTGGTCCTGCGTGCCGGTGGTCGCGGCCGCGTCGGATGCGGAGGAGTTGGTCGGGTCGGTTGCATTTGAGTCGGACATGCTGGGCGCAGAGCTTGCAGGGGGTGTTCGGCGGGCTGGCGTGCTGGAGCGCCAGGCTTGAACGTCTTTCGCGATTGTCTTTGATGCGGAGATTGCTCACTCGATGCGGTGTAGTGCAGGGCGAGCGGCCATGACCAGCACAAAAGTGCCCTCCCCGCGTCTCTCACCGTCTCGCCGGAACCACACGTGGCTCCACCGTGCGCTGCCGGTCGCGGTCGTCGTCGTGATGCTCAAGCGCAACGTCAACGCAGCGACCGCCGCCCACTCTCATCCACGCCGAGCTACTTGCCGCAAAACGTTGCCGCTCTCGTATCCTCCGCGCGACCCCAACGCGGGCCCGGATCCGGCGGCCGAGCCGAGACCTTCACGTCTCCCCGTCGCACCGTACACCCGTTCCGACCACCATGACGCGAAACAAGCGTTCCTGCGACGACGCCTGGCTCGACGACTACGATCCGCACGATGCTGCCGGCCATGACCACGCTCCGCCACCACCGCCTGCGCCCGCGCGCGGCATGTGGACCACATTCGTCGGTGCCGCGAAATCCGCGGCCGCAATCACCGTCTCCTTTCTCGATACCGTCTTTGAATGGGTCCCCGGGCTTGGCACGTCACGTCCCGCACCGCGCCGGAGACGCCCATCGCGCGGGCGCCTGCATCCCGCTGGTGCTGTCATTGGCGCACAAGACCCCGTCTGGGCCACGCCGTTCCCGCGCCGTGCGGCCAAGCGTGCGCGGCGCGACGACGTGACCCCGCGACCACCGCCACCAATGCCGCGCACTGACGACGAGGACGACGGCATGGACGCAGCGTTTGTGACTCCCAAGCAGGCGGTCCCGCCTGGACGGAAATGCGTGATCGAGGACACGCCGCGGCCGCCGTTCTATGGCGCGACGCGTGTGCGCGACGACACGCCGCGTCCGTCGCCGGCGTGGCAGGTCCCACGCGATGAGGTGCCGCCGCCGTTACCGCCGGCGACGCCCATGGCACGGTCGCGCAAGACGCAGCGGCCGGGGTTTGGTGCGGTGCCGGCGGTGGGAGCGACGCTGCGCCCGGGTTTCGTGCGCTCGGCGTCGAACGACGCGACGCTGAGGCACGGGGTCGCGGATGGGGCGGCGGCGACGCACGAGGACGCGACCCCGGGGCCAAAATATCCCGAGGCAACGTCGACCGACACTACGCCGCGACCGCCGCCGCGACAGCAACTGTCGGTGCGGGAAAAAAAGACGCCCGTGCGGCCGAGGAGCATTCTCGAGCAGCCCGGTACGCGGTGGTTAGGGATGTCTTGATTTCATCCGAGTCCACGTTTGCTGACGTGGATGGGCGCGCATCATAGTGGCACCGTCACCGTTGCGCGGCTGGGACACGCCCGAGCCGCCGCAATCGTGGGACAGTTTCTCCTCGTCGACTTCGCGGGCATCAACGCCGCTGTCCGACTCGGGGCGTTATTCGCCGGGGCTGTCGATCATGAGCAAATCAAGTCGCACGTCGACGGCATCTACGAGCCGCGCGTCGAACAACATGTATTCCAAGTCAAGGCTCAGTACGTCTTTGCGTGTCTCGTTTGACTTGCACCACCTGCGCTGACTTGGGTGCATCGTTGTCCCCCGAAAAGGCGCCAAGAATTGTGTCGATCGCTTTCGCGAGATCATGGCGCCTATGCCGCGCTCCGTCGCGGAACTCGAAGCCGATCGCGCTAGCCGTGCATCCGCGCCCACGCACTCGTCGACCCGGGCGCTTGACGGCACCTCGCGATCGGCCAAGAGCGTGTCGGGCGTACCATGGACGTCGACAGCGACGCTTCCGCCGCCGCCAACTGCCGAGGAAGTCACATGGCTATCTTCCAAAGTGGAAGAGATGCGCTCGCTGCTCCGTCCGGCGGCGCCGACGGCGACGCCGCTCGACGACGACTCGATCTACGAGCGGCTGATGCACAAGGAGCGCGAGTGGGACGAGCGGATTGCCGAGCTGATGCGGCGCGACAAGTCGCGTGTGCCGGTGCCGCTTTCGGAAGCCATGGAGGGCGAGGTCGACCGCGCCCTCGCATACCCGAAAGATGCCGTGGTCGTGACGTTGTTCGACGGGACGAAGCTGCTGGGCGCAGATTTCTCGACGTTGCGCGACCGTGCGTGGCTCAACGACGAGATCATCAACGGCTACGGCAAGCTGATCATGGCGCGCGCGCAGTCGAACCCGGCGCTGCCCAAGCTCCACTTCTTCAATTCCTTCTTCTACCCGAAAATCCGCGACTACGGGCACAAGCAAGTGGCAAGGTGGGCCAAGAAGTTTGACCTGTTTGCGCTCGACTTGGTCCTGTTCCCCGTGCACCTCGGCAACCACTGGTGTCTCGGGTGTGTCAATTTCTGCTGCAAGCGCATCGAGTACTACGACTCTCTGCACGGGTCGACGGGGCCGTATTTCGCGACGGTGCGCAATTACCTCGACGCGGAGCACCGCGCCAAGAAGGGAGGTGCGCCGTTTGATTTCGACGGGTGGGACGAGTATTACCCGCTCGCGCCGGGCGATGGGCAGGTCCCGCGCCAGTTGAATTACTATGATTGCGGCGTGTTCACGTGCGCGTTCATGGATCACGTCTCGAGACAGTGCGAGGAGTGGGGGTTTACGCAGGTGAACATGGGGTATTGGCGCCGCCGTGTCACGTACGAGCTTGTTGCGGGGAAAGCGTTGGAGTGATGTGTGGCGCGCGGGTGGGGCGGCGAGGGGGAGGGGAGTGGGGTATTTGTATCAAATCGAACACCACGTTGGAATGGACTTTCTGGCGGTCTTGGCAGGACGGTGAGCATCGCTCATACACCGGGGTGCCGTGCGAACGATATTAGCGAAATGAAAGCCAATAGGACCGCCTTCTTTCTCTCGGCCTGTCTGCTGGCCATAAGTTGCAACATCGAGCGGGTGGGAAGGGGGGCCATTGCGAGGCATGTCGAGGCGAGCGATCAGGACCAGTCAACGTGTCAAAAAAATTCGGACACAACATAAAGAACTAAGGAAAATCTACAACAAGCACACTAGAACCCGCGCTCGGTCAAGAACTGGCGCAATTGCGGAACAACGTAGCCCTTGATCTTGATCTGGTTCGTGGTCGTGTTGTAGGCCACGGTCCAGTCCGGGAACTCGGCGCGGATCTGATCGGCGAGAACCTGGAGATGAAGAGCAATCGTGCACAAGCGTCAGCGACTGCAAGGCAACAGCGCCGTGTCCGAGGTGCGCAACTGTGCAATTTCAACGACGGCGTCATCGCAATCGACAACCGACGCTGCTCCACTGCGCATCTCAAAGAACGGCAACCACGTCGAGCATAGAGCACGCATACCTTGCCGTTGCCCTCAATCCTGCGCACAAACGTTGCGCACTGCGTGCCCTTGAACGTGTATCGCGGGTAGACGGGCAGCTGCAAACCCGGCTTGGTCCGGTGGACAAAGTAGGGCACGCGGTACTCGAGCACAGTCGCTAAAGAAAGCAACGATTTGGGGCGTTCGTGTTGGTTTGGTTGGTAATACCACGGTTGCAGCTCGAGAGGTCGGTCCATACGCGGCGCAGCCGCGGCCGTCGAGTAGAGGCGGTGGGCAAGGCGGCTGAACATCGTGACGGCCCGCTCTGCGAGAATCGATTGCGTCAAGTTGCAGCAAGAGCCGGGGTAGTCGCCGTCGGCTACGGTGGTGCCTGCGAGGTGATCACAAACTGGAGGAAAAATGCAGCAATGTTGGAGACAGCAGAGCACGTGACAATGATCAACTCGCGACTTGCACGAAACCAGGAGCAATCCTGTTGGCCATGCATATTCTTCCTCTCAAACCATTCTCAATTACCCTTCTCAACCATTCACGGCGCAAGTTCGACATACAGAAAGCGATCAATAATGGATCACATCGTCTTCAAGTTTACTGGTGAATGAGGTGCGCACAACGTCAACGACAGGCTTCAACCGGCTGTGGCGCTGTTTACGCATAGTCAGTACGCGCTCGGACGTTGCTGGGCTGCAACGACGAATCGAAGACGCTTGGCGGTTGCCGGACGCGGTTTCCCTCTCTCTTTCACGACCAGTCGACCCCCACGACACGCTGCTGCAACATCACCTCACTCGCAACGACTCGCTGCAAAAGACACGCCAGCTCTGCAACCGTCCGCCCGCTGCGATTGCCAGCGAATTCAAGCAAAATCGCACATCGTCCAATCTCGATCAAGCACCAATCACTTCAACATGGCCATTGCTGTCGACCGTGATCTTGTCGTGCGCGGAATCAACATTGTGTCGGGTTTCTTGCTGCTGGTATGAGCAGATCGCGTCTTTGCTCAATCGCGTCGTGCTTTGCGTTTGCTTGCCAAGCGAGCGCCACCCGTTCTCACGTCCTCACCACGGCCACGACATCGGATTGTGCTTCGTGAACCGAGGTGGCCGGCATTTTGAACCTGCTGTGGTCAACGCTGCAGCTGGCGATTGTGATGAGCTGCTATGCCATGTACGCACGAGTTCTTGTCACTTGTAGCGTCATCGCGTGCAAGGAAATTAATCCATTTTGACCCGGTTCAGCTTCTTTGCGGCCGTGATCATTGGTCTCGAGTTTGATATTGCGCTGCCAATTGCAAAGCACCCGGCGTTGAGCTTCTTGATGGACTGGTTGGGTGCGTTGTTGCCGCTTGTCGCCACGGCCACGTTGCGTGCTCGCAGATTGGCTGACCACGCTTCTCCACGCGACAATTCGTTGCTAGGCCGCGGCTTCTGTACGTCGCACCGTCCCGTCAACCTCCACCGCCGCGCTCTTCCCCCCGCGTCGTCTGCGAACTTGAGCGCTGATTGTCATGGATCGCGTGCGTAGTCTACCTGTTTTGGGGTTGTCTTGTGATCCGCCCGTCTGGCTACTTTGGTGCGTCGTTGTATGAACGCTCTCGTTCTTTCGCCCGCCGCGCTCGATTGACCGTATTCGCGCGGTCTTTGTAGCGTTTGCCGGCATCGTCTTGATCCTGGTTGGGGTGTTCTACATTGTGGTTCACTTTTTCGTGCCGTCCTGGCCATCGGCGGCCGTGACGCGTGGCAGCGCACGCTCCGCCAACACGACGACGCCGGCGCCGCCCGCGGTGCCGCCGCGCGGGCCGGAGGCGGCGTGAGCGGGAGCGTACGGGGCCGAGAATGGTGGAAAGGGCTAAGAGAGAGAGCGCGGCATTGACCGTTCACGAGACCGCCATGGTGCTGATCCTCATCAGCAAGCACGCGTTTGCCGATCTTCGCAGGCTTGGTTTCTTTTGTCAAATCGCGTTGCGCACAATGTTCAGTGCAATAGATTGAGTGGTTGGGGTTTGGTTCTGATTGACAGCAAGTGCCGTTCATCCGCTGACCTTGATTCCTGCGTGCGCGTCGGGGACCTGATTGAAACCCAAGACGTGGGGCGGCTCGTGGCACGAGCCGTGTTCGCCGTCACCAAGCAACCATTCTCAATGGCTGGCAACGCGTTGGTGTTTTGGTCGTCAGTGGAAAACGATGCTGTTCTTGAGCGGTGTTTGTCGGTGGCGAACCCCGGTTGCTGCTCGCGCCACAATCGGAAGAACTCGGAGTGACTTTTCCTGGGGCGAAAATCGCGGCACGAGCGTGCATTGTTTTTCGACCTGCCTGCAGCCTGGAGACGCGACGAGAACAAAACCAAGAAAAAGGACCCGTTGCGTCCATTTTGTCTCCGAACATCTTGGAAAAAAAATAACACGAGGATTCACCGAGTCTCGCTCGGGCGAGTCGGCTGGCTCCAGGTGCTGCTTCGTACCATTTTTATCCGCCTGGAGTCGCGCAGCCGGCCGTGGAGTTGAGCATCTGGTCACACACAAAATCAGAAAAAAATCCTGAAAAATCTTACATTAATTTCGATGAGGGGAATTTTTTTTGGCGTTGAAAAGCCGTTGAAAAACCAAGAGTTGGAGTCGCACTGAAACAATCCACGCGCGACCAAAACGAAACCAACGTCATTGAGGCAGGCGCGACCAGCGTGAAATCATCGAGGCGCAAATGGTGAACGGGAAGAAGTGAACCAAGAAAAAAACTCGCCTGACCCTTGCCAGTTTTGCGCCGCAAACGCCGGTGCCCCAAAGCTAGCACGAGGCGATAAAGCATGGCTGAAGCGGCGGCCGACGGCGACGAGCGCATCGCGAGCAGCGATTGGTCGAAGGGGCACACTTCCCTTGGCGGCATGCGTGTGCTCGCGAGTCGAACCCGGCACGCGCCGACGCCGACCCGGCGTCGACAACACCACCACCAACATCGACTGGCGACCATGGCAACGCAATGGCCGACCCGACCCGCGACGGCACCCGCGACAGCCCGGGGCCTCCGTGATCTTCCCCGCGCATGCTCTGGTCTTGGTCCTTGCGCCCATAAAAGCGCTCCTCCCCCCGCTTCACTGCTCAGGTTACCCGACCAGCTGTCGCCCTGCTCGACCTTCTCCATCTTCGGATCGCCCTCGCCCCCGCCTCGCCGCCTCCTTCATCACCGCCATGGCCTCGCTTGTGATCCCGGCTTGCCCGCCGCCCTCAACCACCGCTTCCCAGCTCGCTTCCGCTGTCGCTGCTGTTGCTGCTGTGCGTGTCGCTCAGCCCAACGCAAGCACGGCTCCACCGACCCCACGGTTTGTTACACAAGCGGTGCTGCCCGGTGCCGTGCCCGTGCTCGTTCGCGCCGGCGACATTGTCCTGGCCGTGCCCGTCAACGCCGACTCGAACCAAACAGCCGCCTCGTCGCTTGAGTACGCGAGCGTATGCGCGCTCTTGATCGACGCGCAGGGTGGGGCCTGGTGGCGCCGCCAAGCACTGCTGCCTCGCGTCGCTGGCACCCATGTCCACTTTTACCCGGGCGCGCCCTCGCCGCGGTGGGAGCCCCTTGCGCGCGTCTCGCGCGTCGTCGTGTCCAAGGCCGCGCTGCCCGCCGTCGCGGCGGCCGCGGCCGCTGTCGCTGCTGCCGGTGGATCTGGCGCTGCGGAACCGACGTCCCCTTCGCCGTCGCAGCCGCGCCGGTACCACCCGTACCTGCGCGCCAAGACGCCCACCTCGCCGACCCGCTCGTCGCGTGCTCTGACACCGCCGCACACGCCCACGCACCTGCACCACCCGACGCCGAGCCCGACGCCCTCGCCCAAGCTGCTGCCGCCGACGCTCGTTAATGCGCCCGCGCCGGGCCCGTTGATGCCGTCGACGTCGTCGACCGCATCGTCGCCGGTCCTCCCACCACTCGCGCTGCCCGCGCCCGCCATCACGCGCGCCAGTCCCCCGTCCCCTGTGACTCCTTCGCGTGGTAGCATCCAGTTCCTGCTCTCGCCCATGGACGCGAGTGCCGATCTCGGCGACGATGATGTGGAGGTCGAGGACGACGAGTCGGTCTCGGCCACGGTCGCGATTCGACAACAGGACAATGTTGACGACCAGAATCGAGCCGCGGCGGCGTTGGTGGCAGGGGACGTGGTCCCTGTCCCCACCGCCGCCGCCGCTGCCGCCAACGAGGAGGGTCCGTCCGTCTCGGACGCGCTCCTGCTCGTGGGGTTTGCTGCGCAGGCCGCGCGCAACTCGTAAATGTATGCGCGTGTCCCGTTATCTTTTTGGTGTGGTTAGCTGTCGTTTGGTTCTTTGGTTCTTTTCTCTTGCGTTCTTTCGGTTTTCATTCCATCGCTGTGTTGCCTTTCTCCGCCACAGTGCCGCGTGCCGCATTCGTGTCCGCACGGTCCATGCGCGCGTGCATCGAAGGCCACGTGACGAACCATGAAGCGGCGCCATTTGGTGCTCCTGTCAGGCAGCCCCAGAGTCTTGGTTGGCCGCCTGCTCCTTTTTGATGCCTGAGTTGATGCACTCTTTTTTATTAAGCCTTTGAATGATCAACAAAGCAGTAAACATCTTCGAACTTTTCTCGGTCTTGCATACTTCGTCATCGCTCGCTAACTTCTGCCTGGCGCTGGGACCCTCGGGCGGAGATGCAACAAATCTGCTGGGAGTGTTGGCAGGCAGTGTCTGTCGCCCTTGCCACTCCCAAGTAGTACCAGCACAGTCCTTTGGTGAACCAGAGCTTCCTAACACCACCTTGCCAGTTTAGCCCTGCGCGATTTACGGGCCATCGATTCAATATTTCCCTTACCTGAACGCAAGAAGCTGTGCCTCATGCACACAACAATGACGCCAGCACTAAACCAGCTGGATACATTGCATCAAATGGCAGTGCGCGCCTGGTCGCATATATTTCAAGTATTTCACCTGTCTTGGACACGCGGCTTGTCCAGTTGTGCCGGTCATCGATCTTCGATACAGCGTTAGAATTCTGGAGTGTCTAGAGGCAGGCTCTGGACAGGCGTGTTCATGTCGCCCTCTCAGCACGTTTGCAGCACAGTTTGCAGTACAGTTTGCAGCACAGTTAGCATGAGCATAATATTCCCAAATGGGCAGAAGGGCTGCCAACGCGTCGTATGAAACCGTGTGAACATGTTGATGATGGACTCTGGAGGAGTGTCGCTGAAATAACAATGGAGTTCCATTCTGGAACAGCAAGGTGATGCTGCTGCTTTGCTTCAACGTCAAACATCATCTCCACCCCATGTCTCAGCCGAATGGTGGGCAGCAGCACCAAAATGATGGATATATCATAAGCACAGCACAGTACCCACCACAATTCGCCATCAATGTGACGGCCAAAGAGTACTCTCAGTGCGGGCGCGCTGGGCGTTCGGCCGTCCATTATCGCCGAATTTGGTCTCACAGTCCGGCTCTCTGCGCTCAAGAATCGTTGAAGGCTATATAGCAGAGTTTGTCGCATCACTGTTGAACTCTGAGAGGCATTGCCACTTGCTCGCAAAAATTCGAGGTTGCCGCTCGTGTACATTGACATTTGACGATTCTTGCAGACGTCACAGCGCGACCACTGATGCCCTGGCAGTTCCTTTCCATTTGGTGGAATCCTTATGATGGCCAGTGACCTGCTTCACAATTGCGTCACAGTCAGGAAGGCCTCCTGTTGTGGACGCACCATGTCTTGCGCGGTCGCTCACGCGCGCGGCGATGGGAGGAGCGGAAAATAAATGGAAGAGAGGCAAGGCGGTTGCGCACGCGTTGTGACCGCCGAGAGCAGACTCGCTGTCGGTTCCGTTGCTTTCGCGCGGTGAAGTGCAAAAGAGGCGGGAAAGGTGTGATTTCCGTTGCGCAACTGGCAGCCGCCTCTCGTCGTGGCCGAGTTCGCCACACTGGGCCGCCCGACCCACGCTAAGTGCCAACGAAGCAACGGTGACCTCAACCAGGACCATCGCGCACGCCGCTCCTCATCTCTTCTCTCCTCGCCTGCCCGTCCTCTGTGCTGCACTCTTTGCAATTTCGCTCAAGTTCTCTCACTCACGAGCCGTGGCCCGTCGCCAACCGAGCAGCTTGCGCCTGTCGCCTGTCGCCCCCACCTATATCACCTCTCGCGCCTTGTTGCTGTCGTTTCCGCCAACCTAACCCGCACCTGCAAAAATGTCCAAGCCGGGCGCGCACCCCGAGTCGCACGGCCGGTTTGGCGGCCCGTCGCGCGTCATGTTCCTACTGGTCGTAGCCATGGCGCTGTTTATTGCTGTGGGCCTCCACGGCAAGCAAGGGCCCGCGTCTGCCAAGTCGCCTGGTGCCGTGACACTCGATGAGGTGACGACAAGTGCTGGCTCGCTGGTGGCGCCGTCCATTCTCGACGGCAAGGACGCGACCCCGGCTGTTCCTCCACCAGCACCACCAGCTGCTGCACCCGCCAAGGACACGGGCAAGGACAAGGGCAAGGGCAAGGGCAAGGTTGCGCCCAGCAGTCCGGCACCCAACGCGAACGCGGCCAGCGGGCCCGACGCCAACGAAGACCAGCCGGCGTCGCCGCTCGCGGGCCAATTCGACCCGTCGGCCGCTAACCCTGTCGAGGACGACGTGGCAAATGGCGATACGCCCGTTGCCAAGGATTCGGCACCACCCGCACCGGCACAACCTGCTCCACCCGCACCACGGTACCCACCGCCCGCCGCCGAGCGCGGCCCGCTGTTTGCCAACCTGCCAGAGTGCACGACGTGCACGCTGTTGGTCGTGGTGCCGACTTCGTACAACGACCTCGAAAACAACTACCGCGCGACCGTGCGCTCCACGTGGGGCGCGTTGCTCCGCTCATTACAGCACAAGTCGCCGCACATTGCCGCTCCTGCCAATGCGACCGCCAAACTGCTCTTCTTTGTTGGGACCAAGGGGCTCGACGCGGCGTCGGCTGCCAAGCTGCGCGCCGAGGCCGACGAGCACAAGGATTTGCAGCTGCTCGATTTTGAGGAGAGTTACCAGGGGCTCTCGGCCAAGATGGTGCTAATTCACGAGTGGATTCACGATAACCGCGCCGCGTTCCCGGAGCTGCGCTTTGTCTTCAAGACCGACACGGACGTGTGGTTCAACGTGCCGTCGCTCATGCAGCTCGTCGACAAGCACCGGCCCACGCAGACGATGATTGGGTTCAAGTACGTCAACAATGTTCGTTTGCTCAAGGGCAAGTGGGCCAACCCCGAGTTCTCGTCGCCCGTCTACCCGCAGGTGCGTTTCTTGGCCTGCGCGTTTGCCATCCCAACTTCAGCGCGGTCCTAACAGCCCGTTCTCCGCATCTCTCTAGTACATGGCCGGTGCCGGTTACCTGCTCTCGCCCGATATTGCGTCGTGGGTTGCGACCAACGCGCGTGCCGGGTGGCTCAAGCCGCTGCCCAATGAGGACGCCGTGCTCGGCATTTGGCTCGCCGGCTCGCCCGTCGAGTGGATTCACTCGAGCAAGTTCAAGCACTTTGTCGACCCGCGCCGGCCCGGCCGGATTACGCGGCTACACCCGTACCTGTGCAATGATGACGACATTCTCTTCCACCACCTCACCGACGACGGCATCCGCATTCTGCACCAGTCGTTCCAGACGTGCGGGTCGCCGTGCGAGGCCACTTGTGCGCAGCTCGAGCGCGAGGCCAAGGAGCGCAAGGCCGATGACGCTGAGCGGCAACGACATGACCAGATTGCACATGCCGGTGGGAATGTCGCGGGCGGGGTCGTTCCTGGTGTCAACGTCGCGGGTGGGGTCATTCCTGGCGTCAATATGGACGCGCCGGCACCGGCCGCAGCGGCGCCGGTCGTGCGGAACCCGGCAGGAGCCGCGCCAGCTCTCCCGGAAGGCATGCCGTGATAGCCGGTCGCGCTTGTCGGCTATTCGTGTCTCTTTTTGTTGCCTTTTTAGTTTCCGCTCGCGCCGGCGGAGACGGTCTTGACAACGCCGCGCGATTCGTTGCGTTCATTTGCTCGAGGGCACTGCTGTCGCTTGCCCCCCTCTGGTGTGCCCCTGTCGTTTCTTTCTTCTCTCTCCCAGTGCACGCGCATTTCCTGTCCCGTCACCGCACGGCCAGACGGCGGGACACGGCGCGAAGATTTAAATACATGCATATTAGATCTGGCTGGCGCTGGTTTGGCGATTTTGGGGTGTGTTGACTTGCACGGTTGTCAATAGTAGGTCAAAACTGGGTCGAAATGTACCCTTAACAGATCGCGGTCATGTGGTCGTGCGCAACAGCAGCGTCCACTTGGCGCCATTTCGCCTTGGCTGCCCACGCCCATCCCGCATTTCCACATTTGCCTCCCAGCTCCTCTCCATTCGCTTGCCAACTTGCTGCATTGCGCTCTCCAGCACGCCCGCTGCCGGTTGGGACACCACACGGTCGCTCGAACCAGCTGTACCCGCGGCCACGGTGTCGTCGTGGTTGCCGACCGCTGCGCGCCTTGGGTGATCACAGCCGACCTTGACGTGGGCATCGACGCCTGTCCGCACGCCTCCAGTGTGCACGCCGCCGAAAACCAAAAATCCGATAACGGGGCAGAGCGGGGTGGGGGCCTCGCCACACTTTGCGCTCCAAGCTGGCCCCCAAACACGATCGCCCGCCTCGCCGCCACTCGGACCTGCACCCACGACGACACGACGACACGCTGATCACGCGTCAACACGCGCTCCGTCCGTGTGGTCGCTTTCGCTCGCGAGCGGCCAGCCATCGAACGGGTTTCTTGCAGGTTCACTTTGCTGCTGGACGTCGTCGAACACAGAAAAGAGATCGCCAGGCCGGCACACTGGCAGGGAGGGCCTGTCTTCTTCTGCGGTGTGGCTCGCAACGACCACACGACCACGGCTTGCCCTGGGACGACGAGTGGACTGTATCGTTTGCGAAGAGGAAGTGGTCACGTCCGAACCCAACGCGGCCATTTTTTTCATTAGGCGTTCGTGCAGGAGCCGGCATTTTTGTGGATCAGCCTGGACCCGTTCGTGGGCCTGTACTCCACCTCTTGCACTGTGCAAGTGGCGACCCGTTCTCCTCGGCACTCCCCCATCGTTCCTGCACGCTCTGCTCGCGCTCGCCACGGCACTCGTCTGACCCAACCCAACACCACCCTCCACCTCCGCCGCCCTCCTGCCCGCTCGCGAGCGTCGCCCAACCCGTCGCCCGTCCTCGCCCGTCCGCCGTTTGCCGCGGCTTCCGTGCTCTGCTTCCTCCTCGTCTTGCCCCCGCTTTCTTCATGCTTGCCCTCGCGCTCTCGCCCCGCCTGCCAAACTCCATCCTCCTTTGAGGCCTGCCCCGTCTGTTCCCGTCATCGCGCTCGACCACGCCTGCGCCGCCCCGCCGCGCCGCGCAGCCCTCGACCACCCGCGTGCTCCAGATCACTCTTGCGCGCCTCCCGCAGCAGTAGCAGTAGGCAGCCCGCACGCACGCAGCACACACGCGCCCGCCCATCCGATCATGTTGTCGGGCGGCCCGCCCCCGTCGCCGCCGCCGCCGCCGCGCCCGTCGAGCGCGCACGGACCCGCCGCCACGACGCATCCAAGGACCCCACCCCTCGGCGCATCTCGGTCGCCGCTGTCGCCGCCGCGGCAGTCGCACCACCAGCGGACGCGGTCGCCGTTTGCCGCCGCCGCGAACACGGCGAGCCCCACCCGGTCGCCGCGCGGCGCCCACCGCGCGTTCGCAACCACCGCCGCCGACCACGTCGAGCTGCAGCTGCCGGCGGCCGACGGCTCGGAAACCGATGAGAACGAGGACGAGGCGCATCGGGTCATTCAAATGGACCCGACGGGCCGGTTCCATTGCTGGAACGTCTGCCTTGGCCGCGGTACGTGCTGGCTGGTGCTGCACGCCTGTCTCGCACGAATGACGCGCGAGTGATCACGACTGACGGCTTACGCTCGCGCGTGCGCGTGGATGTCCCGCGGGTAGGCGCCTACAAGGAGGTCTACAAGGCGTTCGACACCGAGGAGGGCGTGGAAGTCGCATGGAACCAGTTGCGGTGCACGGACGGCATGTCGAAGCGCGAGCTGCAAAAAGTGTGCTCCGAGGTGCACTTGCTGCAGCGGCTGCACCACGAAAACATTATCCAGTTTTTCCATGTCTGGGCGGCCAAGTCGCCGCGCGACGGTGGCCGCGAGCGCGTCTTCTTCATCACCGAGCTCATGACGTCCGGCACGCTCAGCTCCTACGTGCGCAAGGCCCAAGGGCCGCTCAAGCCCAAGGTGCTCAAGAACCTGTGCCGGCACATCTTGCGCGGGCTCGCGTACTTGCACTCGTGCACGCCGCCGGTCATTCACCGTGATTTGAAGCTGGGTACGTCTTTTTTTCATTATCAACAATTGGCGCACGGATGGCGCAACGTTGCATTGGTCGGTCGAGTGGTTCGCGAGCTAACGCACACCGTTGCCTGGCGCGCTCGTGTAGACAACATCTTCATCAGTGCGTTTCGAACTTGCTTGAATGCGCGCCGCAGCTCGAGAACGTACGCGCTGATGTCATGCCGTGTCCGCTGCTCCTAGATGGCAACAACGGCGTGTGCAAGCTCGGCGACCTCGGGCTCGCCACGCTCAAGACCAAGGACCACGTCTCGTCGGTGCTGGGCACGCCCGAGTTCATGGCGCCCGAGCTCTACGACGAGAGCTACAACGAGCGCGTCGACATCTACGCGTTTGGCATGTGCGTGCTCGAGCTCGTCACGAAAGAGTACCCGTACCAAGAGTGCAGCAACCAGGCGCAGATCTACAAGAGGGTCACGGCCGGGATCAAGCCGCTCGCGCTCGACAAGGTCACGGACCCGGACACGCGGGAGTTCATTGAGCTCTGCATCGAGTACGATTACCACAAGCGACCCACCGCCGAGCAGCTGCTCAACCACCCGTTCCTTGCTGTTGAGGGCGGCGCAGGTGCAGCAGTGACGATTCCGCAGTCGTTCCCGCCGGCACCGTTCCCGACCGACGCGCTGATGCCTGCCGACGATCGGTTGACCGCGAGCGTATCGGGCAGCATCATTGACTTCTCGCACGACGGTGCTACCGATGCGTCGTCGTACAGCGTCCCGCTACCGTTCGAGGCGTTTGCTGCGCTAACCAAGCCGCGGCGCGCGCCCGATACCGTGACGGCTGCCGCGACTGCTGCCGCCGCTGTCCCGCCGCCCATGACGACGACTTGCATGGACCTCCCACCGGTCTCGTCGACGCACGCCGACGTGTGCGGGTCGCGCGTAACCATGGATCTTGTCTCGATCGACGTGCCGCACATGACGGTGAACCTGAAAATGACAACGCTAGCGCCGCAACCGGCCGACGGTTCTGGTGGTACGGGTGGCGGGTCGGACGAGGCGCGCAACATTAAGTTCCCGTTTTTGCTCGTTGAGGATACGCCCACGGTCGTGGTCGCCGAAATGGTGCGCGAAGGGATCATGGATTTGCCCGACGCCGCGTCGCAGCGGCAGGTCGAGCACATGATTCGCACGCTCGCCTTTGGTGACGAAACGTCGGCGGCTGTGCTCGCCTACGTGAACCGGCCCGAGGGCGTGGCGCTGAACGAGGCCGAGCTCGAGGCGTGGATGAGCAAGATGCAGGCCGAGCGGCTGCTGCTCGATGACGAGGAGGACGACGAGGAGGACGACGACGAGTTTGATGACGGGTTTGACGACGACGGGTTCATCGAGGACGACGAGACGATCGCTGCCATGCCGCGGGCAAAGCCGATTGATTTGTCCGCGTCGGCACCGAGCGTCCTCACCTCGCATCAGCAGGAGCCGACGCTCAGTGGGCTCGGAATTGATTTCCACTCGCCGCAGCCTGACACGGAGCCGCAATGGATCCAGCCAGTGTCCGAGTCGACGGCGCGCATCACGCTGCCGGAGCCGTCCCTGCCGCCCATGCTCACGGTGCCGCTGCCCTCGGTGCCCCTCGAGCTGCCCGCGAGCCCCGACGTCGCGATTCCGGCGATCCCGCTCGATGACCCGTACGAGTCGGTGTCGTTTGAAGCGGCACGGCAGCGCGCGCGGTCGCGCGACACTACTACGTCGCACCTGTCGATGCACTCGATCGTCTCGCGCAGCTCCACGTCGTCTGGATCGGTCTCGTCCTCCGAGTACGCCGGCTCGGGCATTCAGATCCCCGTGATTCACGCGCCCGTGCCGCTGACGGCCATCACTGAGACCGTGGCGCCGGGCGGCTTGCCCGCGGCGGAAATTGACGTCGAGACTCTTCGGTCGTCGCGCCCGTCGAGCGGGCAGTGCACGCCCATGGACGTGACCATGCCGCCGCCGATCACCGGGTTTGTTGCCACGTCACCCGGTGTCGCGACCGTGGTTGCGCCCGACGATCTGCTGTCGCCGCCGACGAGTCCCGCCAGTTCGTGTGGCACGCTCAGCGAAGCACACGTGGCGGTCGTCGACGATGAAGTAGACCGTGGTCGGTCACGAACCATTGCGGCATCACGCCCGCTCGGCCCTATGGCGCCGTTGTCGTCCACGACGGCTGCTACCACCTCGACCGACTCGACCGCGTCGACGTGCCCTGGTGAGGGCGCCTACGTGTCGGCCTACCGGCACGCGGCCGCGTCCGTGTCGCGGTCGCCCACGTCGGTGCCCTCCGGGTCCGGGTCGGCCTCGTTGTCGCCGGAACGCGCGCAGACGCCCAACTTCCGGCTGCCGAGTGGGGCCACGACCGGCGCATCGACGACGGCCGTCAACAGCCCGTACCCAATGTCCGGTACGCCCACGACCAGCGCGCGCGCCATGGCGCCGACGCCCTACAAGCCCGCCGACTTGCAGCTGATCAAGAAGCTGAGCGAGATGGAAATGGACAAGTTTGATCAGCAGACCGGGAACCGGTCGAGCAGTGTGGCCCGGACGCGGTCGGCGTCGCCACCTATCGCCGCCCTTGCGCCGCTCGCGCAGCAGGGTGCGTTGTCGCCGACGTTTTCGCATGTGGGAGTCAATGCGGCCCAGATGGCCACGGTCGCACAGCTCGCGGGTGCGCCGGCACCGGTGGCCGCGGCACCCGTCCCGCCGAGTACGTGGGTGCGGTCCAAGAGTCTGCCGGGCGGTGTTGGGCTGCCGGTCGGTCTTCTGCCGACCACGAGCACGCCGCCAGGTGGGCCCATTGCCTCTTCGGCGCCCCCCGCGCCGATCCCGCCGCTCCCCGCGAACATTTTGTCGCTGCCCATTGCCGCGTCTGCTGCACCGCCGTCGCTCACACAACTCGCGGCCCTGGCTGGTCCGCTGTCGCCACCGGCTGCGTCGGGTGGGCTCGTCTCGCCGCCGCCATTCACCACGGCGTTCATGTCGCCGTCGAGCGTGCCGCCGATGGGCAACCACATGATGCCGCCGCCGCCGCCACTCGAGCTGCTCGCGCACTCGGCCGGGTCGGCTGTGTGGCCACCGGGACTGGTTCCGACGCCGCTTGCGCCGCTCCAACCTGCCGGTGCAGCCCTCGTGCCGAGCGCCGTGCTGGGCTCGCCCACTCCTGCGCCGGGCTTGCGGTCCAAGGCACCCGATGCCATGGTCGCACTGGCGGCCTTGGGGTCGACACCGCCCATGGCACCACCGTCCGCAGGCGCCGCGTCGCTGCCGCCCATGACGCTACCGGGGTTGCCGCTGTGAGTGCGCAGTGGTCCAAGTTTTGTGTGCTGATTTTGCCGTGCCCACCCACCTCATTCCGTGTCTCCGTCGTGCCCAATGCCACCACCTCTCTTTGACCCCGTTGGCGGGGTTTTGATTGTCCTTTTTGCGTTTCCGGTACTGTAGTCGCCGCCATTTAGTTCCGCCGCTCTCTTCTTCTTTTTCTCCTCTCCCCTTTGCTTGACCGCTGATGCGCTCGTTTGCACGTCGACGGATCATCAGCTGGCCCGCGCGCTTTTGCGGGCTCTCCTTTTGTGTCGTTATCATTGCCGTCGTTTGTCGTCACCCTTCATACCCTTTTGATGTTTTTCTTTGTCTTCTTCATTTGCGGTCCGCGCCGGCGCGCGAGCTTTCTTTTTTTGCTCTCTCACTCCCTCTCTCTCTTCTTGCTCCCCATCCACCCGCTCCAGCTCTCTTCTGCTCGCTCCCGCGCTCCTCTTGCTTCGTCGTCGTTGTCGGATCTGATTTTGTAATGGGAGAAATAGTAAATCGAGGACGCGCGATGGGCGGCAGGGATTACGCTTTCATTTATTCTCACGTGGCGCAACGCAGGGCGTCTTTGATCGCGTGCGGTGTGCCGTGCTCAGCTTGAGCTTCGGCAAAAACGTTGGCCAGCGGCGGCGGCCAACCACCAACGAGAAGCAAACGATTTGATTGTCGCTTCCACTTTGCTGCCCCAAAAATCCAGCTTCCCAGCAGTAACAGCAACACGCTGACCCCGCGCGCAACGACGACTGGACCGTGTGCAACTGGACCAGCACGCGACGCAACGCATCAACTTGGCCGGTGGTCGCGAGCAAGTTGAATCCCCCAGCACGCTGCACAACCCTCCGCACCAACCGACCCGTGGCCCTTCGCGCGACGTGCACCAGCGCACACATCTGGCTAGAACGCGACACACGATCCGATCGCGCGCGTTGTCGTTCTCCCCGTTTGCGGCGACCTCGGAGTGCTCGCTGTCGCCGAAAACTTGCCGCGCCCAGCCGGCGCGCCGCCACGAATCTTGATCTCGTACCTGTTCCCCGGCCCATTTTCGCAAAACCTGACGCTGGTGTGCCGCCATGGGCCTGACCGCACGGACGCCGTCGTGGCGCGCCGTGCTCAGTGCCCTTATCGCGACCGCAGCGCTGATTGCGCTCATCGTGCGCCGGCACCAGCTTTCTTCGAGCTGGGACGAGTACGACGAGGAAATTGCCGATGCCGACGACGGCGATGGGCCGGCACCGCCACGGATTCAGCCGATCTTAGTGTGGTCGCCGTGTATGTACACTGGTCTGAGACTAGGTGTGGGCTCTCGACATGGAGGGCTGATTGTTGGGATGGCATGCGTGTAGGGTACGGCCGCAATGATTTCTGGGAGGGCCGGCGAATCGATTATTGCGGCGTCGGGCAGCCGGCGTGCGTCGTGACCCATGACCGTACGTTTGTTTCGATTTGGCTCGGGGAATGGCCGATGGTCGCGAATGGCTGACGCAGATCGCACGCTCGGGTGGGGTTTTCGATAGGAAGCAAGCTCGCGCATAGCTCGGTCGTCATGTTCCATAACGCCGGTACGATTGGATGCCTTGAAGTGATTGCGAGAACGACGACGGAACGGTTTGTCGGCTCCTGCGTCGGTTTGCTCACCTTGCCCTCGTTCATTCCAGACGTGAACTCGTACGATCTCCCGCCAAGGGAAAAGGGCAAGCCGTGGATTCTGTTTGGCCGCGACGCGCCCATGAACGTGCGTTGATACTATGCTTGACTCAGAGTGCTGTGGTTCACCGTGCTCACCGTCGTCCTCGCTCACAGAATCCATGGCAAACCGAACCGGAGCACATGCGGCTGTTTGACCTGACCATGACGCACCGCACCGACTCGGACTTCCCGATCCCGTGGTTCGACAAGTCGCTCGTTGAGAACGCGTTGCGGCCGCTCGACAAGGCGCGCATCTTTGGCAAATTCAACAAGTGGAACGACCTGCCGCCGATTGTTTGGATCGAGGACGACTGCACCCCGCCGAGCCAGTTCCCGGCGCTCGTCAAGGAACTGATGAAGCACGTCAAGATCCACTCGTACGGCAAGTGTCTCAACACGCTGCCGTCCGGCCGTGACCTTGAGCAGGCAGAGTCGCGCACGCGGCTCGTCGAGCCCTACAAGTTCATGCTCGTCACTGAGTACCGCAACTGCGCGGGTTTCGTGCAGGACAAGCTCATGGAAGCGTTTCGAGCGGGCGTCGTTCCGATCGTCGACGGGCCGCGCAACTACTCGGCGATTGCGCCGACGCCCAAGGCCATCTTGCACGTCGACGACTTCAAGTCAATTGCCGACTTGGCGGCTTACGTGACGCGCGTCAGCAAGGACCGCGCCGCTTACCTGGCGCACTTGGACTACCGGATCCACCGCAAGACGGTGCCCGCCGCGTGGCGGCAGTACTGGTCGACGACCATGGAAAAGGGCGAGTGGTCCGGGTGGTGCCACGTGTGCCGGTTCGCCGTCGAGCGGCAGTTTGAGCAGTACCGCGCGGCGTTCAAGGACCATGCGTCGTTTGTGCGCGCGTTCCGGTACCGGCTGTCCGACCAAATGACCTGGTACGATGCCGACCCGCGCGCGCCGCCGTCTGAGCACGTAATTGCGTTCTTGGATGGGATCAAACCGCCGCCGACCGATGTGGTCGATGCGCGCAGTATGGGGGCCGTGCACGCGCCGTTCAAGGTGCAGTGGCCCGACCAGACGTGCGTCGAGGGCAAGTGGGCCGCGCTCGCTGCCAAGCAAGAGATTGAGACCAAGCTCGCGGCCGTGCGCCGGCAGGCAAGGAGGAAGCAGCTGATGCAAGAGCGTGCAGCTGGGCAGCAGCAGAAGCAGCAGGCGCGGCTCAAGCGTCTCCGGGATGCTGGCGAGGTGGTGGACGTCGCAGAGGATCCGAGGTTGCTGCAACAGCAGCACCAGCAGGCACCACGGCACCCTTTAGACTAGTTTGTTCATTTCTCTCTTTCGTTTCGGATTTATCGCGGCGTGTTTGTGTGCTTTGGAAGCGGCGTGGCATAGGCTCTTTAGGAACGGTTCTCGCACGATCCGGTTCGGATCAAAGGGTGGCCGGGAATACAGATACAGCAGCTGTCGCGGTTCGACTCGTGGGTGGACTCGCCCAGGTCTCATTAAAGAGGCCGCCAGGACAAGTTGACGCGCATGGTGCGAGACGCCGTGATCTCCCGAGTGATGATTTGTCGCTCCTCGTCTGACGAGGCGAAACCGCAATTATGTTGCGAGAACAGCGGCCGTTGAGCGAACATCCACAGCCTTGGCAACTTCACATGGTCATCTTTGGCCCACATCTTTGGCCACACCAGACGTGATGGAGGCATAGTGACAAGACTGGCGTCGATTGGCCTGGGGGCCAGAACTGTTGTCATG
This sequence comes from Allomyces macrogynus ATCC 38327, assembly GCA_000151295.1. Lineage (NCBI taxonomy): Eukaryota > Fungi > Blastocladiomycota > Blastocladiomycetes > Blastocladiales > Blastocladiaceae > Allomyces > Allomyces macrogynus. The sequence continues at coordinate 318,752 of GG745340.1, read as the reverse complement.
TGCAGCGCCACCAGCTCCACCATCAGGACACAACTCGTCATATAAGATGAAACAAGTCGAAGTCCATGAGCAACCTGGTCACTCGTTGCACGTCCAAAAGGACGGCGTGCGGTCGATGGGTTACATTCGTCGCTTCAATAACACCAGGGACAGAAAGACGAGCAAGGTGAGACTTTGCGGCGAAGGAAAGGCAAGGCTGCAAGGTGGACTGACGAAGCAGAATTATGACGTGGATGGATGTCATCACTGTCCTGTTCACATCCAAACGTGTCAACTTCAGACCTCATCGCAACCAGTCACGTTTGTTTGCCAGGTCGCATCGAGCAGAACTGCATAAAAGTCACGCTCACGCCGCCTGGATTTAACTTCATACGTACCTTGGCCGAGTAGGTCCTGATCTTGCAGGGGGTCTACTGGCCGGGAAGTTCGTGGCATGGCACTGGCGCTGCGAGCGGCCCGGTTGCACTGTGTCCCTCACGGGCCAGTGACGGTCGAAATTTTTGGTGGTCATTTCAAATTGTTGCACTTTGCTGGCTTTATGAGAACTTCCGGGCTTTCTCGTTTTTGAGCAAGCGATCTCTATTCGTGTTCTGTGAGATTTGCCGGGCCTGTTCGGCAGCTGAAAGAACAAAGGTCCGTTTGTGTCTGGCTGCTTCCGTTTGCGATGTGGACAACGGACTGCATGTGCATCTCACCACCTTGCTGCGCTCTGCCGGACCCAAATAATGCAAACGTCCAGGCACTCCCGCTTCCCCTGAACGACGACGATGCTGGCAAACGCGCAGGCACGGTGGACTGGAAGAGGCGAAAGGTCGGCCTGTGCAAGAATTGAGCAATTGGATGACCAGCTCTGCTGTAATTGAGGGGGATGATAGCATCGTAACCTGACTCCAATCACAGTTGTGTTCAAAGAAGACTCTGGCAAGGTTATTGCCAACTGTTGCTGTCCTGTTGAGGCCCTGGGCGGCCCGTCTGTGCCTTCCAGTTGGATTACCAAGTTGATTGTTCATGATGGATTGCAGTTGACCTGTGCCAAGGGCGATCTATGCCCGTTGGAGTTGACAATGGACCAGGCATTTTCACGGCTCTGTTTGCTGTGTGGCCTTTGCCTTGGTGCAGGCATTTCTGAAAAAAAGCGCTCCATCATTGTTTGCTCCACCAAATGACCAGTGCCCATGTCATGAACATCAATATTGTCAACGCCAAATCAACTCTCCGATTTTATACACCACATGCTCCTGAATGTGTCCGCGTTCCGCTTGTCTCTGCAAGAAGGGTTCAAGGTTGGTATGCTTCCATTGTTGCCCAAGTGCCAAATGTCATCTATTTCTGTGCCGATTTTCCCAATGTTCAAGCAGCTCTTACACCAGTTCTATTTGTGCCTTTGCACTGTCACAGATTTTAACGTGCAGGATCATTCAGTCGACTTGGATGGTGCGCCTGTCCATGATCATTTGCAGCCTGGCATGGGCCACAAGCTCCTTAGTGCCAAGGTCTCTTCATCAGCCCTGACTTGCATTTTGCCCACTTGTGACCGGTCTGCCCTGGTGCGCGATGGGCAATAATGTGATGGCCCAAGAACCTCCGGATCCTGAACACTATCGTGTGCCAGACGTGGTCCATGTCATTGATCAAGAGCGATTTTTTGTGCTTGATGTTGCACTCAATGCTCATGGTGCATGCCAAGGTCCCAATGCAGGCGGCCTGGCTCACACCTGACCAGTTGCTGCAACTTGGTTCGCTCAAAAAGCTTCACTTCCTGGTTGCTCCCATTGTTGTTGCCAAGTCGTTGCCTAAGTATGAAGTGGACGTTGTCACTGCAGCACGCCCGTGGTCGGCTATTGCAGGCCATTGTCAGTCTCTTTTTCTGCTCGCGTCGTTGTCGTTCTTGCTCGAATTACAGCCAATTTAGCTCGCATTGTGGTCGTTCTTGCTCAGTCGCTTTGGGCAGGTCGTGTCGTTCAACTGTGTGGGTTGTGGCCATATTGTTGCGCAGGGGTCGTTTTGTTGCGCAGGTCACGATCGTTTTTGATTACGCGGGTCGAGGTCGCTTATGTTTGTTGTCTTTTGTTTCTGCGAGGGTAGAGGTCATCTTGCTGCCACTGAATGCGTCTTCGACTGTATGCAGTTCCAGGCCAAGTCCGCTTTATTGCGGCGATTGTTGCCGCGGTCACGGAGCGCTTTGTTTGTGCTTTTTTGTTGGTTTGTTCTTGCTCTCCATTTCCTGTTATGTGTTGATGCGTGCAGTCCCACATTCGTACTCCACGAGGGTCATCGTTAGTGCCCACTCATCAGAAACGCATGCTGACGTGACGCAACGTCAACTCACGTCGGGAAAAGGCCGCGCCAGACGACATCCTTCGTGCGTTTTGTGAACATGTGGTGCTCGTCGCGGCAGCAGCAGGACCAGCCTTTCGGCCCGCGCTGTGCTCATCGCGCGATTTGATGAAGCCTGTCGCGCCGTTTTGGTGTGAACAAGAGATGTGACTAACGAGTTTCCGCCTGTGACGCACACAAGACCGCCAGCGATTTGCAAACTCTGGGCCCAAACATGATGTATAGAATCATTTTTGGCGACAACAACCAGGAGAGGCTCGACACTTCAGTGATTAAGTTCTTTCGACCCTGACGCGAGCAGCAAAAGCGCTGTCAAAATGCGAGTCAAACTATTACTGTCAATAACAGAAGCGGCCGTGTCGCAAAACGTCTACTTGCTCCCGCTCTCTTCAATCTCGCTCAGCAGCGCCTTCAACTTGTCCTTTTGCTCGCTGCTCAAGTTTCGCGGCAGCTCCACCTTCACGTCCACGTACTGGTCGCCGCGCCGGCTTGGAGCGTTGACGTGCGTGACGCCGCGGCTGCGCAGCACCTTGCGCTCGCCCGGCTGCGTGCCCTCGGGCACCTTCAGGTCCACGTCGCCGTCGATTGTTGGGACGCGCAACGTGCCGCCGAGCAGCGCCGTCGATAACGGTACCTTAGCCGTGTAGATAATGTCTAGCGAATCGAGATGCGTCTCGCCGTCAGTATTGTCGTAAAACAACCGAACTGGCAAATACTGCGACGATACGAAACAAGAAAGTACCGTTGTTCATGCGCTGGAAAATCGGCGACGGGCGCACGAGAATCCTCACAAACAAGTCGCCCGCGAACCCAGCCGGGTCCTCGTCGCCCTTGCCGGCGACGCGCACGCGCATACCCGACTCGACGCCCGCCGGGATATCGACACGCACCGTCTTGGTCTCCTGCACGCGCCCTTCGCCGTTGCAGCTCTTGCAGTTGGAGTTGGGCGGGACCGACTGGCCAGCACCCCCGCACGCCATGCACGTCGCGGCAATCTGCATGCCCGCCTGCGAAAAGATCTGCTGCCCGGACCCGTTGCACATGCGGCACCGCGAAAGCTTGGTCCCTTCCTTGAGCCCGGACCCCTTGCACGGGTCGCACCGCACGTGCGTTGCCAAATTGATCGTCTTGGAGGTACCCTTGACGGCCTCTTCAAACGAAATCGCGAGCTGCGTTTCGAGATGCAGCTCGTCGGGACTCCACCGCTGCGCCTGGCCCGGGCGCGGCGGCGCGGCGCGCGGTCCACCAAACGGTCCACCTCGACCGCCCATGCCAAACATGCTCGCAAACATGCTGGCCGGGTCGAATCCGGCGCCACCACCAAACCCGCCAAACCCACCGGCACCTCCGGGTCCACCGGGACCGCCCTGCTCGAATGCGCCGTGGCCCATGGTATCGTACTGCTGCCGCTTGGTCGAGTCGGAGAGCACGTCGTAGGCGTTCTGGATCTCGACAAACTTGTCCTTGGCTGACGGATCAGACGACGTGTCCGGGTGGTACTTTTTTGCGAGCTGGTAGTAGGCGCGCTTGATTTCCTTTTCCGACGCGCCTTGCTTGACGCCGAGCACCTCGTAGAGGTCGCGCTTGGCGGCTGCGTGCGCGGCGGATGCGTGGAACGAGCGGGAGCACGGCGCGGCGGCCTAGTGAAAGGCAGGAAATGGGTGCATTCGTTGGTCAACCCTGAGAAATCTCAATCGGATGGGGTTGTTTCGGTTCTCGGTCGAGCGGGTCGTCGTACCGCTGCCGATGGCCGGCGCACGGCGGAGCGTGTGGCAGCGCGGTTCACGAGCGAGCGGATCATGGCGACAGGTTCAAACGGTCGGGCTGGCGAGGTTGCGCAGGGGCTGCTGGTCGATCCAAGTGTCGAGAAGCAGCAATCGCAATCGAGGTCGTTCAATATCGACCAATGTCGGGCCAACGGGCTGGAATGGAGAGCGGTCCTCGTGCGCAAATCAGCCGCGAGCAGTTGCACACTTGCCGCGTGTCGGTTGTCGTGGTCGGTTGGGCGTCGGTGGTCGCGATGGTTGCGATGGTGAAGGGATCAGCAAATGGCCGACAGCGGCAGCGGCAAGGACTGGCTGTTGACAGGGGTTCTGCTGTTGATCGTCCGCCGGCCATGTGTTCTCGGTCGTTCTCTTGATCGACAGGTGTGACAGGACGCCGCATCACCACTCGTGCACCTCCGATTGGCCGACCCGCTCCTGCGGCCCTGGGATCGAACCCTGGCTCGACCATGACACTGGTTCGCTCGGCTGCGCGCCATCGTGAAATGACCGCAGAACTCGACCAATTTGCCCGCAACATGCATCAAGAGCGTGCTGGGACCGATATTTTCAAAAAGACGGAGATTCATGACCGAAGCGCATGACGCACACACCGCCGCTGATGGCTCCTGCGCAGGCCGCGCGCGCCGAGCCATGTGCTGCGGCGTGATTGTCCTTGTCTCGCCCGCGCAGATGGTTCTGGGCCCGCGGCTCCATCGACGTGCACCACGAAGGCATCGCGAACGCGCCGCGCCCGGCTGTCTGTGGCGCGCGTGATTGAGGCCTTGGCTGCTGCTGCGAGCAGCTGCATGACGAGACTGCGCGCGTGCGAGAGTCGCGCCGACGGCAAGAGCAACGGCAACGGTTTAGTGGGTCTCCTGTCCCGCTTCGACCGGCTGGTCGCGACGGCAGGGCGCGCGCCCCTCGCCCGACTTCATTTTGGCCCCCCGCCAACCGTCCCACCGACACAATGCCGACTTCGACCTCGAGCGCGAGTCCATTCCCGCCGCGCCACGCCAGTCTGACCCGGCCGCTGCCTCGGCCCGCGACTGGGGGCCAAGAGACGGGTGCTGGGACCGGTGGCACGGATCCGGGTGGCACGCTCGACAACGGCGCCCGCAGCCAAGTCCATTCGCACGCGACGTTGCCGATGCTGGGCAACGTCATTGAGCCGCAAGCTTTGTCCAGCACCGCTGAGGGGCCGCAGACGCAGCAGCAGGACACGTCCAATACCGGCACGGCCGATACGGTTTGCACTGACCTGCTGGCGGAAGTGATAGTGAGACCATTGCTGACGGAGATGTGAATCGGTGGGCGTGGGCCTAGAGCTTCCGCACTGCCGAGTCACGCTCCATCCGCGCGCCCGCCCACCCACACGAGGTGCCGCTGCCGCCGTCGGTCCTGAGCGACGGCAGCCACTTGGGCCACCTCGGCGGCGGGAGCCGAATCGAGGTACCGACGTATTTCCGTGGAGGGTGCAGAGCAAATCCGACTTCTTTAGCACGGACTGACCGGTCGACCATGGTCTCTATGTAGTCAACCCTCGAATCAGTGCGCTTGACGCCGCCCACGGCCTCTCCGGTGCCATCCAGCGATCTTGAGCGCACGCTTCTCTCCGCCATCCCGATTCTCGTGCCGCTCCACGTCGACCCGGACCTGTTCCCGCCGCCGCCGCCCAACTCAGAAATCGGCGGTCTTGATTCGCGTTTGCTACCGGCTGCGACTGCGTGGGAGTCCCCCATCGTCGGAACACCAGCGACATGGACCGGGTTGGATTCGCCGCCGCTCGCGCGCGGGCCGTTTCCGGCAGCAACACTCCCGAACCCGCATGCCACGACGGCAACGCCGCACCGCCGCACGGTGCAGGGCCCATTCCGAGCAGCCCAGGGCGAGCATCGGCGCAGCGCGTACGGCGAGCCGCTCGCGTGGGACGTGTCGCCAACCATTATCGGTCTGGTACGTCTGTCCTTACCCCGCAACGACGTGCTTTGGCTGTCTGTCAACTTTTTCGCTGACGCAACTATGATTAGGATCTTGGCGCCGACTTCAGCCGGCTCATGGAGCAGGCCCTGCAAGACCTCGGGCACAGCGTGGCCACGCCCCTTCCAAATACCGACCTCGTCGCCGACCCGTCACCGCCCCTGCCGACGCGGTACCCGACGGACACGACACTCGTCAATGTTCCCGACGGTCCACCTGCACGCAAAGACCACACTCCGCTCGGACCGCGGCCTACTCCGGCCGCTGATCGCGACAGCTTTCCGACCCCATGGAGCCGATGCCTGGCCGCACTGGAGCTGGTCGCAGAGCGCATCAGGGAACGGTTCCCGCGCAGCCAACTTGCGCGTGTTGTTGCCAAGGCGCGCAAGGCCATGCAGGGCGGCGCGACGGCCGTGCGCGATGCAGCGCAACGGTCCATGCATAATGGCGCGACGGCTGCACGCGATTCAGCGCAACGGTTGCGCGCGCGGGCACAGGCTGCGTGATGCGAAGAGGATGATGAACCTCTGATGGCGATCTTGCTTGCATTGGTTTACACAGCGCCCAACTCGGGTCGATGTCGTTTTTCGTTGGCCTCGACTTGCCCTGGGATATCCATACCTAATCTTGAATAATCCTTTTTTTTTCTCCAACTTGAATTATTGCCATATGAGACGTGGAGCATGTGTTGGGCCGGATGATCGTTTGAGTGCCGACCAGTCTACGGTAACATCCATCTCAGTGCCTAGCGTCGCCTGGCCGGAAAAAGAGACCGAGTACAGATTCATATCAAGAATAAATTGTGAGGAAGAGTGGGAGGTCAATTTGTTTGCTGTTTGACAGCGTGTGTATTCGCTTGCCCGCAATCTCGAGTGTGTGATGCACACGACGTGAACCCGGCTTGAATACAGTTTGCCAGGCGTGCTGCTATGTGACCCCTCACATCTCCGTCGATTGTCTCTCTCTCTCTTTCCTCCCGCCAACTCTCAAGATGAATGCTGATGACCTGCGCAATTATCACCGTGTCAATAACGGCGGATTCAACCGGTGAATTCGCTCGGCAACCCCATGTCGCTCGCCCGTGCGCAACAACGCACGGTCCTGGTCCCTCCGCTCAACCTCGTCGTCGTCGACTCGGTGTTCCAAAACGTCGAACCACTGACCTACCTTCTCCACTCGGAAATTTGGCAATCGCAGGACCTGGTTGAGCACCTCAAGGACACGCTCCCGGAGCTCATTGCGCGACTCGCGCAGAAGTTCGCGCAAGACTGGCACTGGGCAGTGAGCCACGCGCTGAACAGTAACAACTTCGACCTGCTCGACTACATTCTCGCGCACCACGACCCGCCTTTCACGCACCCGTTGGCCGCGCAGTCCTCGCTCGCCACATGCCTGCCGCTTGACCGCATCGAGCATCCCGCCGCGATGCAGTGGTTCCTCGACCACACGCCTCAATTCGGGTCCTGGGCGCATGACGGCGGCAAGTCGATCCTGAAGTTTCTTCTCCACCGCATGACCGACCTCGTGCCGAGCGACGGCGACGTCGCGCGATTTGTGCTCCCGCTCCTGGACCTCGTGCGCGACGGCGCGGCCATGTCCCCGGGCCACGACCAAATCACGCGCGACGTGTTTGTGTACCTTCCGAGCACGCGGCTGCTCAAGCACATGGTCGCGCGTAGCATTGATGCCGGCATCGATCTCGCGCGGCACGATAATTTCCTGCGCGCTAGTGCCGCACGCACGCGATGTCGCCGCTCGTCGAGGTGCTCTTGCATGACGAGCGCATCGCTGCGGCTGATAATCCCATCTCTGCGCGGCTCGGCGTGGTGCCGCGCACCGGGTTCCGCGCGATCGATCAATTCGACGCACGTACGATCCGTTGGGGGGTATCCCACCCATGCCGGTGTTCCTAGAGTACAACACGTTGAGCCGCGTCGTGCGGTTGAAGGCCGCGCGACTGGCTCGACCCAAGAATGATGGTCTATTCAGCTCGTGGGTTTCGGCGGTCGCAGCGCCCTGGCCGCAGTGTTGACGTTCTCGATGTGGTGGCGGCGTTGAAAAGCAAGGTCGTGAATGCTCCAGTTGACCAAACCATGGGCAAGAGTGTCCTGAAAGTTATCTGTATGTTTGACAAAACCGTGAGCAAAACTCAAGCTTTTGGCTTCTTATTCGCGCTGGAGTCGCGTGGTGCAGTCTTACAAGGCCCAGTCTTGCTGGACATAGCCCGATTCAGAGTGCGAGGAACCATCAACTCAGGCGGCAAACGTGCGCACACTGAGCAGCAAATGGCCTTGATCTCACTCATCTTGTGCAGTGTTAGCCGATTGCCGGTGTAGAGTCTGCTCAGACGCAACATCCAAACCACGACTACTAGCGGCTCTGGAGCGCATGCATTTTATGAAAGCGCGACAAGCATGCCGAAATTCTGAGTGGAGGTGGTCTCTATTCCCGTAAAATCTCTGTTTTCACTGTCGCCCGCCGTTTGGGCGAGTTGTTGATACTTTATGATTGACATGGCGATATGAAGCGAACTCTACCCTCGTTGTTGTCAACATGAGTCGCGCAAGAGCAGCGCAACCAGCGATAGTTTGAAACCGGTCTCCACCAAAACGTGGAGCAAGCAAATGTGAATTCTGCTCTTTGAAGGGATTCAAAGGGGAGAACAGCTGGTTTATCCAAGCGCAAGCTGACAGAGCGTGTGCCTGGCCATGTTGCTGAAGCTCTGACACTCACTGCAGTTCATGCCAAGCAAAATAGAATTATAACAGAACCATCACAATAAAAGAATTCAAGCCCGCAATTAATGCTCGCACAGCGAGAATTGCGCGCCTCCAAACACCGACACATCGTTCTGCGTCACAAAATCGGTGCGCTCATCCATCAACTCGAGCCGCAGCGCCATGGCCTCTTTGCGTGTCATGGTCACGTCCATCTTCTCCACGATCATGTCGAGCACTTCGCGCGGCAATTTCTCAGTCAGCGGGAACGTCGGGTCCTGCGCCCACACATCCGCGATCCACTCGGCTTGCTGCGGCGGCACCTGGGCCGTCGTCACCACCTCCTGGCCCAGCGGCGAGATCGGGTCGACGAGAAAGAACGCAATGATCTTGCGGTGCCCCGAACGCGTCGGGTCGGCCAGTTCAAACGGCGCAACTTGATGCTGGTAGAGGTTCGGGAATGCGACGAGCCGGCCTTGCCGCGCCGTAATGAAGCCGCGGTTCTGCACGAGCGGGCCGTTGTTGTAGAGGGCGTAGGCGTACTGAATCCCGCGATCGTCCGACTGTTCGTAGGTGGGGGCCTGCACGCCCGAGCGGAACTGGAGCTTGGACTCGGTGATGTTCTCGACATCCCAATAATAGATGGCCGTGGCGATTATCGACTCGTTGAGCATGCCCTCAATGTGCCACGAGCCGCCCGGGTACTTTGGGTTGGCGGGTGACAGCTGGATATTGGCGAGCTTGGTGATGACCTTGAGCGAGCGGTCGCGCAGCGAAAACGGCGGCACGATCGCACTGTGCTGGTCGAAACGCTCGGGTGGGTTCGGAATCGCCGGCATTCGCGTATTGTACCACGCATCACGCGCCTCGCGGTCGCTCCAGTGCGGCCCTTCGCCATACCAGCTGTACGGGTCTGGCTCGATGCGCAGCGGGACCGGGGCCTGGATGCGGCTCACCACGTTCTCGAGCAGCGGCAGCGCGGCTTCAAAGACGCGGGCGAGTAGCGGATACAGCGCGCCGTGCATGTCCGGGCGCAAGTTGTTGATGTACGAGCCAATCGTGACCGCGCCATCAGCTGCGACATGGAAAACCGACGGCAGCCACTGGAATCGGTCAGACGTGAACGCGCCCGACGAGTATCCAAGATTCGACGCGGCATGCATGACCCCGGCCGGTTTCCGCAGCGGCTCGCCCTGGCCCAGGAACTGGCTCCAATCGTCGAGCTTGTCCATGGCGCTCTTGAGAATGCGAGTGCGACCGTACACGAGCGGGTAGAGCGACGGGTGGACAAGGTCGAGCACTTGGTTGTTGGAGCGAGGGTGCCAGTCCAGGCGCGCAGCGGGCACATTTTCGAGCTGGTCCGCGACAAGCTGGGCGAGCGTCGCCCGCACGTTCTCGTCCACTGCATCATCCTGCGCAAAAACATTGTCGGGCCCAGCCGCATCTGCGACATGCTCGGCCTGGAAATCGAGTTCATTGAGCACCGCTTGGAAATTCGCATCGCCCATGGGCCCGAGCGGAATCTCATCCAAACGACCAGCGCTCCACCACCGCGCGCCTTCTGGTCGACGCGCCAGAATCGCGCCCACGGTCCAGTTGCCTTGCTGAGCGAGCGCGCGTAGTTCAACGGTCCACTTGGCTCGGATTTCCTCAGTGCGCCACTTGCGTGCCCAGTCTGGCTTGTCGCGGACGGCGTTCAGGAGCTGGCACATGCGCTGCTCGTGGCGCGTGCGCGACAAGTACAAGTGTCCGTCGTCGCCACTGTACTCGCTGCGGGTGGCGAAGGGCAGGAGTGTGCTCATATCAACTTGCGTGGTCGCCATGCTGATCTTGACTCGTCGGGTGGATGTTGTTGGGTGAGCGAGACAAGCTGGGCAAGCGAGGCAGTGGACAAGTGCAACGATGTGATTGTGATCACAGCAGCGGGTAAGGCAGCTTTTGAAAGCATGTTTGAGGGGTGAGTCGAAAGTGCTGCATCGCCACACATGGCCCAGGCAGTGGAGCAATGTGCGCGCATCAAGGGCACACAGCGATTCAGTGACAAGACGCCGCACCTTTCTCACACTCTCAGTACAACTTTCGCTCAGTCCGGCTTCATGGATCATGGACAGGAACGCCCCTACCAATGGATGGGCTGCCATCATGGGCTCGGATCGCCAGAATAAATTCTGCCGTTTCACAAAAAAGGACACGAAGGATGCTCAATAAGCCCTCTATTCACAATACCCACGCTCCATTCCATCACAGCGGCGAACACATCCCCACCCGCGTCTTGAGCTCGAGCATTATTCCCTTTTGGAACCGCAACTGCTGGGGGTGACTGGGTTGCTTGATGTGCATGGGGTGGCCAGACTGTACACTGGAAACATAGATTTTGAACAAATTGAGCAAAGAGAAAGCGCTTGAACGCTCCAAAAAGTGTGGAACGACGTTGGAAAGAAAAGAGACTCGAAACCGAATAGCATCGTTCGCAAGATTAACGCTTGCGTGGGCAATAGTTATGATCCTCCAGGATCGAACCTGGGTCGAATTGACTCAAGCATTGATTAGGACGCGCGCACTCCACCTTCCAAGGGATGCGACAAGGGGGGGAGGGGGGGTCAATCCCACGTTCAGTGCCCTTCCTACGTGACTTGCGGTGTTCACCAACTTTCGCCAGCTTGGCAACAGGATACCCATCCTTTCCTGGAACACGATGCCGCGCTGCAGCCAAACCACAGATCTAGTCGCGCGCGCGACATTGACCATCACAGCTCATGCCGCGCCCGTCAGCGGTTCCCCATCGTGCCGGTGTGTGGTTGCTAGTCCGCTTCTCACCCGCAACGAAAGTGATGGAAAATGTGCACGTTCCCATTCAAATCCCAAAAATGAAACGCCAAGCCCCTCCCAGGGTCCAAAATGGTGCCAAGAATTCGGTGTGCAAGCGATCTCCAACCGGCGCAAACCAGCAAACAAACCGTCGCATAAAAAAAATGGAATACCGATATCTCAGCCTACGCCGTCCACGCGCCCTGCTCCACGCACACCGCGCGTGCCTGCTCGACCCACATCGCGTCCCACGCCGCGTCGAGCGTCGCGTCCGGGTCCGCGCCCAATCCGACATTCGCAAACTCGGCCGTCGCGCGGGCGATCGCGCGCTCCACGATCTCGGGCCGGAACCCGAGATGCCGCGCGCGGCCACGGAACGCCGGCGCCCAGAGCGCATGCAATGTCCTTGCGCGCGCACGAGCGAGAACGGCGGAACGCACGTGCGCGCGTCGTCCCGGGTCCTCGCGCTTGCCGCGCGCGAGATAGGTTCCAAAAATGGGGCGGTGGTCGGAGATCCGTGCTTCCATGCGGCCGTACGCGGTACACACGATCCCGCGGTTCGCGAGGACCGCGGTGGCCGCGTCGCGGTCCGAATCCGGCACGACGGGCACGAACCCGAACGAGTTGGTCTGGAACGCCGGGTCGTCGGGCGGCGTGACCGGGAGGGTCTCAACAAGCGAATCGGTCGACGCCCACCACTCGTTCTCTTCGGTCTCGGCCTCGGCCGACGCGGGCCGCGCCGCGACTTGCGACATGAACAGGATCCGGTCGCACCATGCGGGCGCGCGCTGCTTCTCGGACGAGTCCCAAATATCCGCGTTCACGCCCGTATCGTACTTGTAAGTCGGAACAAACGCGAGCGGACCCTCGGCGAATCCAGCGAGCGCGAATGCCGGGTGCCGCGATCGCCGCATCTTGACCAACTGGTCAGCCGCCCAAATATCTTGCCACCGCGACGTGGCCGCCGCATGCGCGCGCGCGACCGCCGCGGGGGTTCCGCTCGACAATCCGGCCAGGAAGTCTGGATCGGCCTCGAGCGGCCGTGCGCCGGGCCCGCCCTGTGCGAGCCGTGCCTGGTCAATCTGGGCGACGAGCCGTGCGCGATCCGTGTCGATGCGGTAATTCAAATCCCCGAGGAACCAGACATGGTGGTGGTCGGCAATGTACCGCCCGTCGGCCGCATAAACAAACTTATCGCCGGTCTTGTTGAACCTGGTCGAATCCAAAATTGCGTGCGCGTTCTTGTTCCGAGCCGAGAGATCGTCCTGGCCCGCGGCGAGATGCGCAACGACAAAACACAACGACGCGTCGTCAATGCACAGTCGCGCAACGAGCGCGCCCTTGTTCCCGTGGTACCCGCCCATGCCCGTCTTGACGTCGTGCGCCTCGACCAAATCCAGCCGCGCGCTACTGGCCACATCCACACGGACGTACGCGAGCAGTGCGAGCCCGACCATGAACTGCGTCACGACGAGCTTGTACTCGTCGCGCCCATCAGCGTACGTCTCGGGCCACCCACCCCCACCTCCGCCGGCATGCGCAGCGCGCACCGCGTCGGTCACCGCATCCGTCCACATCCGGTGCTGTTTCTCGTGCGCGGTCGCCGTCGGCGTCTTGGCCTTCTTGTACGTCAAGAAAGTCCGCGCCTGCTTCTTCTTATCCTCGAGGTTGACCGTCTCCTGGAACCCGACCACAATCACGTCCGGCGCGCGTCCCGTCCGCTGTTTCGCCTGCCCGACCCAATCCTCGAGCCGGGCCATTGGCGCCGCCGCCATACTCTGTGCGCGTGCCGCGGGCGAGGGCGGCAACTCGTCGGCGGACGCGCCGCGGGACCTCGGCAGTGGGACGGGCGCAGCGCGGGACCCACCGAAATCAGCGAGGACGCCGGGGGCCTGGGCGGTGATGTCGCGTGGTGCCGAGGCGTCGAGGTTCCAGGAGCAGACGAGGACCGAGAGGTCGGTGTACTCGGCGAACAGCGGCTCGCGGCGTTTCATTTGCGCGCCGACCCAGTCGTCGAGCAAGTCCGCGTCCAACAGCGTGACCACGGACCCGTCGGACCACGCCGCGACGGCCGCGACCTGGTGCACGGGTGCGAGTGCGGCCGCCGTCCTTGCATACGCGATCCAGTCCTGGTGCAGCCTTGTGTGCGGGACGAGCCGCGTGACTTTGCCTTTGTCGGCCGCATGGAATTCCTTGACGAGGATCCAGGCGCTGTCGGAGGCGCGGATCTGGTAGACGAGGACTTTACCGGTGACGAGACCGACCCACACGCAATTGGGCCGCGGAACAACGAGCGATGTGATCCGGTACGCCGACGCGGCGATGACTTGGCGCGCGGTACGTGTCGCCACGTCCCAGACGACAACTTTGCCGTCGTCGTGGCCCGTGAGGACCCAGTCCTGCTGCTGCTGCGCCGGCATCGGCACCGGCGGCGGAGTCGCGTCGAGCGACCCGGACGAGTCCCCCAGGCCGGCGAGCAACATCCCCGTCCCCAACGACCTCCCCCTCCGATGCCCCGCCCCAGCCTCTGGCGGCGTCAGTGCCCCTGGCCTCGGCGGCGTCGCGCCCGACGCCGACCGCGCGCGGGGCGACCGCATCCCGAGCGGCGGCGTCGTCGGCGGGGACCCGTGAGTACCGGTTCCGCATTCGGCGTCGCCGCGAGGCATGAGATATTCCCGACTCCGTGCGGCACGTGCACAGCGCCAACAACAAACGGGTGCGCAGCATGCATGGTCGGATTAAACACATCAATCACGCGCGCGTACTTTGCGTGCGCGATCCACAGGTACGGAATCGCGCCCCAGGTCATCGTCACCATGGAGGGAGCATCAGCGTCGTCCGGGTTCGCGGCGGCGGTCGTTGTTGACGACGGCGCGGCACCGGTGGCGGGCACATCGGTCGGGTCGGTGGCGAGAGCGGTCGCGGCAATGCCCGAGGTAACGAGTGTCGGCGCGGCGGCGGCGAGCGCGGTGGTAGCGACGGGCGTGATTGGGGAGAACCGGAACGACGCGACGGTTTTCGCGTCGAGCGACAGGTACGGCGGCGCGACGGCGAATGGCGCGCGCATAAGCGGCAAGTCCGCAACGGTCGCGGAGGGCGGCTGTCCGTTAGCGGGGAGGATCGCCGAGTAGACGGGGTTCTCGAAGACGCTGAAGACGTTGTCCTCGTCAATGACCCACATTTGCCACCGGTACGGCAAAATGTGCACGATGCGTTTCCCGCGCACCGAGACTTTGCGTCGCTCGAGGACCACCGGGGCAGTGGCGCCCCACGCCTGTCCGTCGGCGCGTGTACGACTGCGGACGTGTACGCAGCGAGTTCCACAGCGGGCGCGGGCCGGTACTTGCCCAGGACGTCGACCGCCCAGACGTCGCCGTTCTGGAACCCGATCCATAACACCGTCCC
>GG745340.1:273866-299139 GCA_000151295.1 Allomyces macrogynus ATCC 38327 | reverse complement strand
AGCGCGTAGCGCACGTGTGCGCTGCCAGGGCATCGTGTCAGCCCTCGTGCGCGTGTGGCGCTGTTTCGGGCGCCGATGCTTCTGCACTCGGTGGCATCTGCATGCGTCGTTTCGCGGCGTTGCGTGGCGTGTTTCGGCAGGGACTGGTCGTGTTTCGTGTGGTTCTTGTGGCACATGCGCGTGGCGTTGCGGCGCCCTGGCTCCTGGGGTCCTTCAGCCGAATGCGTTTCAACCGTCTCCGCCGCCGCCCTGTGTCACCATCTCACCACTCGCCATCCACACCTCCCACCTCTCGCCTTCCACATCTCGCCGTCGCGCGCACCCGCGACCGTGCTCGTGCACCTGGCCTGCTCGCGCTCAACAACTTGCTGCACTTGAACTCGACACCCAAGAGCGCCCCACCGTCCTTCCACGCCTGGCAGCGGCCGCCAGTCCCGCAACCGACTCCGCGCGTCCATCGAAAGCGCTTCACCGCTGCGCATTCCTCCCAGCTGCCGCCATGTCTGCCAGCGTCCCGCTGACGCGACTGCCGACAGCCTCTGCGGCCCCTACGACGCCCAAACCGTCCACGGCCGCCGACCTTGGCAAGCGCGCCAACGATCCACCTGGCAACTCAACGTCGACCTCCTCCAACTCGACCACGTCGCTCCCGCCCTCGGCCTCATCGTGCCCCGTGTGCCCGTCGTGCTTCACGTGCGCGAGCGAAGGCTGCCTCAATTTCGGCCAGTGCAAGAACGGCGTTTGCCAATGCGCGCCCGGTCTCGGCGGGAAAGACTGTTCGCTCGCCACGTGCAACTCGACCAATGTCCCTGCCGACCTGCGCGTGCCAAGGCCAGACCGCGCTGACTGCAAGTGCGACGACGGTTTTGCCGGCACGCACTGCAACGTGTGCTACACCGACGCCGCCTGCAGTTCCACGGCCACGGTCCCGACCGCCGAGCGCCGCGACGGCGAAGCGCGCATCTGCAACCGCACGCCACGCGTGTTCAAGAGCGCGCACTTACAGTGCGAGGTCACGTCGACCGAAGTGAAATCGCTCTACCCGGGCCAGATCGATATCACCATGAACCGCAACCTTGTCTCGAAATCCGGCTTGGCTTCGCTGTGGATCAAGAAAGTGCTGCAATTCACGTGCCAGTTCAGCCAGTGCACGACAACCGTCGAGAAACCCGGCACTATCGACGCCGCCGACCAATGGACGTGTTCGTCGATCCAGTGCAAGTGCATTGCCCGCACCGACATGTGCGGCGGCGGGTCCTCGCTCGACCTGACCTCCGCGCTCCAGGCCGTGACCGGCCCGTTTGTCCTGGCCTGCCCGCTCGCCGACTCGAACGGCGCGCTCGTTGGTACCAACGCCTCGCTCGCGCAAGTCGCTGACAAGACGGTCAATGGCAAGACTTCGCGCGACTGGACAAACGGGTCGAAATGCTCGTTCCGGCTCGGTGGTGCGCTCGACATGCTGATCCCGAACGGGATCAAGCTCGAGAACTGCATGCACGGCGAGTGTGCGTACCCGGCCGACGCGCCCGCCGACGTGCTTGCCTCGGCTTCGTCGAGCTGGTCGGCGGGCGAAATTGCCGGCGTTAGTGTCGTCGGCGCCCTCCTCGTCCTGGTCCTGGCGTTACTGGCGCTCGCGTTCCGGCAACGCGCGCAATACCGCGCGCGCGCGATCCCGAAACCGGCGCGTGGGCTCGAGTACACGTTCGCGGATGTGCGGTACGTGCTGGGCGACAAGGTGGTCCTGGACCGGGTCGCCGGCACGTTGCCAACGGGGTCGTTGACGGCGATCATGGGCCCGTCGGGCGCGGGCAAGTCGTCGCTGTTGGATATTTTGGCGCACAAGCCCAAGCGTGGGACGGTGGCTGCGAGGTTCGAGCTGGACGGCGCGCAAATCGAGTTTGGCAACAAGAAGTTGCGGCACGCGCTCGGGTTCGTGGACCAGGAGGACGTGCTCGTGCCGTGGCTGACCGTCGAGGAGGCGCTCTGGTTTGTCGCGGATATGCGTCTACCGGAAGCGACGCCGCACGCGGCCAAGGCCGCGGTGATTGACCAGGTGCTGATTGACTTGAACTTGGCGCATATTCGGACCGCACGGATTGGCGGCGCGGGTTACTTCCGCGGGATTTCCGGCGGCGAGCGGCGGCGCGTCTCGATTGCCGTTGAACTCGTCACGAGCCCTGCGATCTTGTTCCTCGACGAACCGACGTCTGGGCTCGACTCGCATGCCGCGCACAAGCTGCTCGAGATCTTGGCCGACTTGGCGCACCGGCAGGGCAAGACAATCGTGTGCACGATTCACCAGCCGCGGTCCGACGTCTATGCGCTGTTTGACCGCGTCATGCTGCTGACGCGCGGGCGTGTGCTCTACCATGGGCCCGGGGACGCGGCCAAGGATCACTTTGAGCGGCAGGGGCACACGTGCCCGCTCTACTACAATGTACGTTATTTTCCGCACGCATTGGTGGTTTTCGCGTGTCCTCAACGCTCTTTTGCGCGGATGTAGGTTGCTGATTTCTTGCTCGATATGGCTGTCGCCAGCGAGCACCGCGACCAGCAGCTCGCGGCTGTCGGGATCGAGGCGCTCAATGAGCCCGAGTCCCCACGCACGGCCAAGCCCTTGCTCGATATGCATCGCGATGACTCGGCGATGACCGCCCTCGATGCAGACGCGGCGCTTGACTCGACCGCGACCACGACCGCGCTCAACGCGACCCCGGCCCGCACTGTCTCGGATGCCAGCAGTTCGGCGTCATCGGCAATTCTCGCCATGGACAGCGGGTACCAAGTGTCTTACCTGACGCAGGTCACCAAACTGCTCGCGCGCAACGGCAAGTGTCTTGTGCGCAACCCGCGGCTGCTGATTGGGCATAACGTCCTCGCGGTGATTTTGGGTGTGATTATCGGGCTGCTGTATTTCCAGGCGCCCGTGACGATTGCCGGGTTGCAGAACCGCATTGGCAGTGTGTTTTTCTTGCAGGCGCTCGTCGCGTTTGCGGCCCTGTCGGCGCTTGGGTCGTTGGCCGAGGAACGGCTGCTGTTCATGCGCGAGCGCGGCAACGCGTGCTATAAGCCGTCGGCATTCTTTATGAGCAAGCTGGTGCTGGACGTGGTGCCGCTGCGTATTGTGCGTCTTGCTTTCTTTACCGCGGATCACGTCCGTTGCGCGTGTTGTCGTTCCGAATTAACCGTTGTGTGGAGCCGACCTTTAGATCCCGACACTGCTCATGAGCACGATCGCCTACTTCCTGATCGGCTTCCAGGCATCGGCGTTGCATTTTCTCAAATTCGCCGGCGTGATGATGCTCTTCTCCGTCGTCGCGACCCTGCTCTGCATGGCCTGCGCCGCCGTCCTGCGCGACGTCGCGACCGCAACCCTCGTATCCGCCATGACCACGCTTTTCACGATGCTGCTCGGCGGCGTCCTGCTCAACGCCAACGCTCTCCCGCCCGCGGCACGGTGGCTGCCGTATCTGTCGGTCTTCCGGTACGCGACTGAGGCGCTGGCCGTAAACGAAGTCGACGGGATTGTCGTGCATGATACGTTCAATGGCGTCGAAGTGAATTTGTCCGGGATCACGATCGTCGATTCAATTTTCGGGTTCAGGAGGGGGTCGTACCTCCGGGACCTGTTGGTGCTGGTCGGGATGAATGTGGTATTGCTGGTCGGGGTCGGCGCGCTGATCGTGTTCAAGATGCGCGAGATGCGGTAGGGCAAGGGGCCGGTGCGCGGCCTAGCATTGCGTATCTTTTTTTGGATGTCGTTGGGATCGAGTGTTGTGAAGCATTGATTGCATCGAGCTGTGGCTGCTGTTGTGAATGTATAGACCATTGCTGTTCTGGCTGACTCTCTCTGTGCCTATTTTCACTGCCAGCCTCGGTCAGCTGTTCGCTCCCCGTCACAATCTTCGGCTTGCGGTGCATTGTTGGATGGTCGCAGAGTACAAGGCGAAAATAGCAGTCGTTCTGTCCTTGCCCCAGGTTTGACTCTGGGCAAATCAAAATGTAAGTCTCAGATGTAATATGTTCACGCTCGCGCGGGCCTTCGCGAACCGTTGGGCTCGCGTTCTTCTCGTTGTGTTGGGGTTTGTTCGCGTCGTTTGTCTTGTCTGTAAATAACGAGCAGCCGCGCCCATTGCGGTATGCAGTCTCCCTTCGCCTCAGGGCGCTCCGCATAATGACGACGCGTGGTGCGGATGGGTCTCACCGATTCGGAGGTCTTTTGAGCATTTGTAGTTCCAAATTCTTTTGTTGCGCCTCCCCTCACGTTTGTGTGCCCTACATTGGGAAATGCGGCATCGATTGATGTCGATCTCGTGGAGGCGCACACAGTCGTTTCTGGACGAATGTTGTCAGAGCAAAGGAGAAATGCAAGAGCAGAGAAAACATCAGCGAACCAAGGATGTTCCGTTACACACCGTTTCTGGCGAAAATCAGCTTCATGATCTCAATTTTGGCGACCCCGCAACACCTTCCAGCCTGATCGTGCATCACGGAGACAACGTAACTTGCTTCTGATTCAGTTTGCACACCCACCCACAAGACCTCGCCAGGATTGAAGGTGGGAGAAATATGAACGTGGGACAATGCATTAGTTCTGCGGATGCTCGTTTGTCTTTACAAATTATTTTCGAAATCCCAGAGTGTGCGCTCGTCTCTTTGTTGAACGTTTAACGTCCAACCGTTGCAGCGCGAGACTGGGGGTGCAGAGTCGCATCAGGTGAAGAAGCGATGTGCCGGAAACTGTTGATTGCAGATGCTCACATCATGACACTTCTCGGGATTGAAAGAAGCTACCAAACTCCTCTGGTTCGTGGGTGCCCTGCAATCAAGCAACCGTAACGTCCAAAAAGTCTCTCCACCAGTCCGCCCATCGGCCGCACGTCCAACAAACGTGCCCGGCCCCATTCAAAACCACTTCTTGTCCTGCACATAGTAATCGAGCACAACGTCGTCACCCGAATGCAACTTGCGCACGGCCCTCGGATCTCGACACCCCTTGACCACCCATCCGCGCGGGATTGCGCGCTTGACAAACCGTCCCCGCGGCACCCCCACCGGCCGCGCCGCCAAGTTCCGCGGATCCACCCGCGGGACGCATACGCCGTCCACATCGTACCCGCGCTCATGCAAGTGCACCTCGCTCGCGCGACCCAGTAACACCACCTCGCCGCGTCGTGCAGTCGCGTACGCCCACCCGTTCGCGACTGGTTGACGTGCGGGTGCGCCCGGATCGAGCGTCCCGGCGACTACCCGAGGCCCACCGGCAGCGCGGTCGTGCGCGACGAGATCGCACCGGATCCGGAACGGGTGCCGCGTCCCGCAAGTGCACGTGCTGTGCTGTTGCAGGAGCACCGCGGCTGCAGCGCGGTGAGCGCCGCCGACATGTACACGTCGTGGGAGCGCATGCGGGGTGGAGTCGCGGTCGGTGGAGAGCGCCGCGGCGGCGGTGATGCGGTCGGCGAGAGCCGATGGCCAGGTGCCGGAGAGAATGATGTCTGAAACGTGCGCGAGCGTGGACGCCGGATCGGATTCGAGGTGCGCGACCCACGCGCGCGCGACACGGTCAGCCGTGGACTCGCCGTTTTTAGCATGAACTGGTGTATGGTCACCCGCATCGCAGACAGGCCCGAACGCCGCGCCGGGCACTTCCTTGACAAAGTCGCCGACGGGCGCGATCATCGTGTTGGCCGTGAAACACGTGCTCGTGTAGCCGGCGTACAGGACTGTCAGCGGTGTGCGCAGACACTCTGCTGTCTGGTCGAGCGCGTGCGCGTGCACCGCACCAAACTCGCGGTAGACGGCGCGGAACAAGTCGACTTGGCCCGGCAGGACGTGTAGGATCTGCTGGAGTCCGGCCTCGATCCCGGACGCTGCGTAGGTGTGCGGGACCACGGCCACGACGCTGCGCACGCGCGGCGAGCCTGGGCTGGGGGCGAGAACGGCGTCGACGGCGTTGATGATGCGCGCGAGGTAGATGGCGAGAATTT
The DNA here is from genome assembly GCA_000151295.1 of Allomyces macrogynus ATCC 38327. NCBI lineage: Eukaryota > Fungi > Blastocladiomycota > Blastocladiomycetes > Blastocladiales > Blastocladiaceae > Allomyces > Allomyces macrogynus. Next base: position 293,152 of record GG745340.1, on the reverse strand, counting down.
GCGACGTGGATGCGGTCGTGATACGGCGCAGGTCGGTGGGCTTGTGGTGCAGGTGCCAGTACCCGCGCACGTCAGCGATACCGGCAGCTTGGAGAGCGGTCCGCGGGATTGGGGCTTGGAATTGGGTGACGGATGTGGGCGCCGTGTCCCATGCGCGCACGAGGTAGGTCCAGGTGCGGGTCGTCGGCGTGTCGTGGATGCGCAGGTGGGTATCGTTGGTCGCGGGCAGGGCGGAAAGGAGCGCAGCCGTGTGCTCGGCAGGGGTGCAGATGCGGAAGGATGGGGTTGCAGCGGCGTGGTCCTCGATGAGGCAGGTGGGGAAAGAAATGTACTTGATGGCTTGGATGGTCGCGTTGAAGTAGCCAATCTTGGTCTCGGTGTTGTCCATGTCGAGCGCTAGGAAGAGGGGGATATGGCTGGTGAGGGGATGGTAATGGCCGATTAGGAAGGGAAGACTTACAGACGAGATGGCCGCGCTTGGCCACATCCCACAGCTTGATGGGTGCATGCGGCTCGTCGGCAATTTTTGACATGTCGCTTGACGAACCGGCATGATCGTGGCCATGGTGGTGGTCGCTGTGTGCGGCCACGCTGGTGATCGCAAGCAGGCACGCGGCTGCGATGACGGCGCACGTTACTCGGGCGATCTGCTTGGTGTTGGATTGGATGGTACGGGCTGAATGTTGTCCACCCAACCGGGTCCTCATCGGAAAGAGGGTGCGTGCTGGAGAAGGGTTGGTCGGACCATGGTGGTCGACAGCAACGCCGGTGGTCGCGGAGTAATGTGGGCGCATCATCTCGCCTACTGGTCGCGCTCAAAAGAGGCTTGGTTGCTTGTGTCGTAAATCCAGCGCGTGCTGAGGCGGGGTGGGGTGCGTGTGCCATGCCGAAGCTGGTCGTGCGCGACATGGTCGAGGTGGAAGCGCGAGACACTCTTGGCCGTGCGCCTTTCGTTCCCGTGGTTTGCACGTGCAGGTCTCGCACTCACAACATGGTGTGACAATCGCGACCTGCCACACATTTCCTCCCCACGTGCGTTCACTTCCACCCGGAAAACCTTGCTCCCGGGCGAGGTCGGGCCGTGTTCACCACCACCACACGAAGAACGCCATCATCGTCGTCAACACAGGGCCGCTGCTGCTTCGCTCCTCGTTGCTGTCGCTGCTTCCACCACCACCACCGACCCGCACGCCGACCATGTTCGTTGCTCGCCTGACCCGCACCGCGGCGCCCGCCTTCGCCCGCGCCTCGGCCGCCCGCGCCTTCTCGGTCGCCGCTGTTCGCCTCGGTACGCACCTGCCGACAACGAACCGACGACTTCACGCTGGGCCTCGCGACACCCAGGTCTCTGGACGATGGAGCACAAGTGAATCCTGACGTGGAGCTTGGCCCGATGCTCGTGCGCTTGGTTTCGAGCGTTGGCGCTGGCTCTTTTGTGAGATCACGGTGCTCCAGAGCCCGGCGTGACTTCTCGACCGCCCATTTCGTACCAAAATCACGGCTAACCATGGCCCTGCTTGATCCCGCTCTGTCTATGAATACGTTCATGACCTGCAACGCTTCGCCCCGACCCGCTCGTTTCCCTGTCGTGCCCCTCCACCCTTCTCCCCGCTCCCCTCACGAACCCGTACTCCCACCGCACCATACCCCCCCCCCCCCCCATCCGCGCCCTTGCCACCCACTACGCAGGCGGCCACGGCCCGTCGGAGCCCTTTGTCGGCCCCGGTGCCAAGCCCGGTACCGTCCCCACCGAGCTCGACCAGGCGACTGGTCTGGAGCGCCACGAGTACCTGTCGGAGCTCGAGGGCCGCGACGCGTTCGACATGAAGCCCCTGGAGATGACGCACCTCGGCACCGTTGCGAACCCGATTGTCGTCAAGTCGGTCGACGACGTGCGCTACGTTGGCTGCTCGGGCTACCCGGCCGAGTCGCACGAGAACATTTGGATTCGCGTCGCCGAGGAGAAGAGCGTCAACCGGTGCCCGGAGTGCGGGTGCTGCTACCAGCTCAAGAAGGTCGACCACCTGTAAGCGAGCCCACGCGCGCAACGCTGCAGTGACGCGGGTCTCGATTCGGTGCCTCGTCTCGACGCGCGCCGCTGGTTCGAGCTCGCCGTTTGGTTTGGTCGGTCGGTAGGGGGAGCAAGTCCCCAGTTGTCGTCTTTATCTTCCCCTCCCCCATCGCCTTTTTCTTTTCACCATACGTAAACATTAATGGCTATACTTTCGTAACGCGCTGCTCGTGTGCACTCTGGCCGTCGGCTGGTTGGGTCGCGGGCCGTTGCGCCGGCATGCCGTCCGTCGGTCGTCAAAATATTGGGAAATCGTCGTTGCTGATCGGTCGTGAGAGCGCGTTTGGCCCCGTTTGGCCAGTGCCCACGAGGAATCAACGAGAGCCAAAGCCCCGGCTCTGGCTCAAGCTGGCCAAAACCACTACCAACACTCGCACAAACTCGCCAAAAGTGGCCCGCTTTTCATGACGATGTCTGCCCACGTGCGAATCACAGGAGAAGGGCCTTTGTCTCGCAGATCATTGCCCCGTGTCTCCCGCTCTCACTTTGGCTTTGGCCGGTCGCGCGTCGCTGCTTGTGCTGCACGGGCCGCTTCTCGGCGCTGTTCCTCTGTCAGGCGTGCCAGCCAGTCTTCACCACGACAGCCGGCCTCTCGTCCCGCCATCCTGCCAGTCACCTCACGACTTCCCGCATTGCGCCGCACCTGCTCCACGATCACGCTGTCGTTCCTGTTCCGCTACCAGTCCGCCACTCCCCACCATGAACCGGTCGCCTGTGGTCGCCGCGTCCTCGGCGTCGGCACGCGCATCGACCCCACCGCTACGCTCCGCGCTCAAGTCCCCCGCGCGCGCATCGCCTGTGAAAACCGCGACTTTTGCCGGGATGGCGACCGACGCTGCCGCTCTCCAACTCGCCAATGCCGACTCGACGACCATCACGTCGCTCGGGATCCCCGGCGCGCAACGGCCCGGATCATTCGAGCACGATCCGCACGCGACTGACGATGACGACGACGACCTGCCCGCGACGGCGCCCGCCGAGGACGAGAGTGACCACGCGCCGGCCCGTGTGGTGCCGTCGGCACCGCCCGCAACGGGCACGGCGATGCGCCGGCACGCGGCGGCGGCGGCGGCGGCGGCGGCGGCGGCGGTGGGTGGTATGGCCGCGCCGATGGGGCACGACGAGGACGAGACGGAGCGCGTGGTCCGTCAGTTGCTCGAGTTTGAGGGCGGGCTGAACGTGCTGCTTGACCGCGTCAAGCAGAACTTGGTCTCGGCCAAGGACGTGATGGTGTTTTTGAAAAAGCGCGCCGCAATCGAGGAAGAGTACGGCCGCAGTATGATGAAGCTCGCGGGGGCCATGACCGAGGCGACCGATCGCGGGGATGGCAAGGGCGGGTACGACAGGTCCTCTGTTGAGTTCAATGGCCACCTGAACCGCAGACTGACGAATTGGACATCGCTTGGAACCCAAAAGCATGTACGCCGCGTGCGTCAAGCAAATGGTCGCGATCCACGAAACAATTGCGACGAACCGGCTGCAATTCGCGACGCACATCACGCAGGTTTGCGAGGAACTCACGACCGTGCACAAGGACACGGACCGGTCGCGCAAGCAGCTCAAGGACGCGAGCGAGCGGTACGAGCGCGCGTTGCGTGACTCCGAGTCGGCGCTCGACAAGGCCAAGGCGAAGCAAGAGGCCACGTCGGACGCGTGGGACAAGTCCCGGCAGGCGTTGCGCACCGACTTGCCGCGCGGCGCCGCGTCCCCGCCCACGGGCCCGACGGGACTGTCGGCCCTGTTTGCGAAACCGCCTGAAAAGGAGGAGGAGGCGGCGCGGCACCGTGCGGCGCGGGCCAATGACGCCTACCAGACGCAGCTGGCCGCGACACTCGCGCTGCGCAACGAGTTCCAGCGGTCGCAGTTGCCGAGTCTTGTGCATGGACTCAAGGAAGTGAACGACGAGTGCGACGTCGCGCTGCAGTTCCATCTCGCCAAGTACGCGTTCCACTACGAGCAGACGCTGTCGGCCGACGCGCAGGCGCTGTGTCCCGTCGCGCCGCCAATGCCCGATGGGTCCACGAGCGCCGTCCCGCCGCCGCCGGGCATCCGCAAGGTGTTTGAGCAAATGGACCACGCCGCCGACTTGCAGGACGTGATTACGGCCGCGGCGAATGCGGCGGCGGCGGCCAAGGCTGCGGATGCCGCCAATGCCGCGTCGGCCGACCGCGGGCTCGCGCCGGCATTGTCGTCGCTGTCGCTCGTGGGCCCGCCCGCGCGACCCGTGTTTGGCGTGTCGCTGCAGGAATTGGGCGAGCGCGATAACACGGACGTGCCCGTGTTCCTCACGCAGGCCATGAAGGTGATCGAGGAGGTTGGGCTCGACGTGCAGGGTCTCTACCGCGTATCCGGGAGCAGCATTGCCGGTGCAGCGGCTGCGTGCACAGTGCGATCGGCGGTTCGTTTCTCACTTCATTTCCCTTCTCCACCGGCAATCGCGCAACCTCATCCCGGCCGCTGCTTGCTTAGACCTTGCCAACGTTTCCTGGAACCCCGACGATTACGCGAGCGACATCCACACGCTGGCCTCGGCCATCAAGCTCTTCCTGCGCTCGTTGCCCGACTCGGTCCTTCCGCGGTCGCTCGCGCGGCAACTCCTGCAAGCCGCACGACTGCCGGACGCGCGCGTACAGCTCTTGACGCTGCATGACCTGATCAACGGTTTACCGGAACCCAACTACTGCACGCTGCGCGCCGTCATTCAGCACCTCGACCGCGTCGCGCTGCGCGCCGCGCGCAACCAAATGCACGTGCATAACTTGAGCATCGTGTTTGGGCCGACGCTCATGCACGGCGGGGCCGTGGCCGTGGCGCAGACGCACGAGACGGCCAACGAAATGCACTTGCAGTGCCGCGTCGTTGAGGTGGTGCTGTCCAACTGCCGGATCATCTTTGAGCCGGACGAGGCGTGAAAGTAGAGATGGGGGACGGGGCGGAGTACTGGGGCTTGGTGGTTGGAGGGGTAGTGGGACCAGAATGGTGAAATGACTTTTGATGGGTCGGACGACATATTTCAAACCATGGTCATCTTCATTTGGATGATGCGGACGGGGGTGGAACGCGAAAGGGTGGCAGGAAAATGTTCACGCGTTTCATGTCGTGAGATGATGTGACGCTGGCAAGCGAAATCGGTGCTGGCAGGCGGAATCGGCGTTGGCAGTGGGATTGCAGCAAGCGAAAAGCGATTCAGTTTCCAACTCCGAGTGATTGTTGGCTAATATTTGCAGACGCGAGTACAGCACACATCCAGTCACGACTCGAGTGTGAAAGGTTTCATGAATCAGCCTCATGCCTGACCTGGCCGAAACTCGGTCCCATTTGCACTTGCACCAGGGGCACTAGCGACAGAAACATCTGCAAAAATGACATAAATGAAATATTCAATTGATTTCCATGGATGTGCTGTGAAGGGCAGATCGTGTAAAAGTCAAGCCCACTGGAATCCGCGCTGAATGCGTTTTGCTTGTGCAGCTGGCGTCTCAGCTCTCCAACTCCAAAGATGTGGCCAGAAATACATTGTCCTGTCACGCGATGAAGCACGGGAATACGCATCAACCATTTATTATCATCACACAATCTGAACAACGGCGTTCTGACATCCGGAGCTACCATGGACATCTCTTGCTCAATCAGGTCTTAAGTGCATCAGCAACAGCACCAGCGGGGATCACTGTTGTCGTCAATGCGTTGCTGTCATTCTCCAGCAACGTCGCGGGGGGCCACAGCGTCTGCAGCTTGTGAATCCGCCAACACGACAGCGATGAGCGATACATCCAGTAACGCTTGAGACGTCTCTACGGCCACGTCGTCTTCCGTCACGGCAGATAAATCCGGAGCGGACTGCATCGAAAACGAATCGGCAGGTAACGCCAGATTTGGCTTCGACAGCGCCTCCGCGCAGAGCCAAGTGCGCTTCTTTTGACCGCGGTTCATCGTTTGGGTGCGTGTTCGGCATCGCCGCCAGTTCGCGCGACTGCTCCTCGAGCAACGCAATCAGCTTGCGGTTGACGGCGAGCGCAATTTCCTTGAGCCCGAGATACTGGGCCAGTTCGAGCAGGTGTCGTCACGTCGGAAACGTGAGCTTCCTTGGTTTGCTCGCAAATTCGGCCACCAGGTCCGCTGGTGTATCTTCGGGCACGGGCAAATTGGGCGTCCAACCCGAGTGAATGTGCAAGAACGCAACCGCGGCGGCAGGAGCTTGCCACGCTGTAAACGAAAGAAGCGCAGTGCGTCCCGCCTCAGCCTCGGCCCATGGACTCGATAACACTGTGCGAAAGAAGGGCGCAGCGCGCATCAGCAGCACACGCGATGCATAGATTGGGACTGCTGCACCGTCGACCAAAAACGAGCAGTCGCAAACATCCGGGTCGTACAGGCACCGCAAAAAGCTCAAGGAGGGAGGCACAATCAGCGCGTCTACTGGGCGCTCCTTTGGCACAGCACCTCTGACAGTGTCACATCCAACACCAAGCCAAGTCTTTGACGCAGTCCGAGGCGGGCATGTCAATGTCGATGGTGACCGAGGCCGTCGTGCCAAATGAGCCCTTATTTTCCACAATCTGGAACGAGAACGGGTGCTTCTCCAGCTTGGAAGATGGAGGGGACGGGAAGGGCCGGTACGACAGGGTGCCCGCCACATCAAACGTTCGGCGTCTTGTCAGAAAGTGCCAAAAACACCCCGACATCCAAGAGAGTGCCACTGTACGGGGGCGATTGTTGCTGTCATGTCGCCGGACAATTGATGCGCGAACAAAGGCGCTAAGGTTGAAGAAACGACTTCTAGTGTCTACCTGTAGGGTGTTGGACCCCAGATCAAGTATTGGTTTGTTCTGGTGGGCATGCAAAGGAATGACGACAGATTGGCTTGGTGTTGCTGTTGGACATGACGGCAGTGTGTGCGTCACAGGCTCTCAATTATCATAATGTATTCCTGCAACTTCGAAACATGCTCTGTGACGGGCACGCTCATCACCGCCACCAAAGCGCGCTCTTAAAGTCTCTGCTGATGGTGACATTCAGCGAGCATTAACCAAGAACTAATACAGTGTGGCGATGCTGCTGAAGAACGGCACGCTCGAGGTGTTACATGCGGAAATCATGGACCGGACGTTGTTCGTGAGGATGTGGATGGAGACTGTTCACTACGTTGCGCCAAGCGTTCCTTACCAGCGAACTCCGATTTGTGCGGTCTCCTCCTTTCCAACCAGGACACACCGAATAGCGAGCAAGTGTGGTCTGTATTTCAAAGTGCAATGAATCAAGTAATTTGGTGCCAGCCAAGTCTACCCCGCAAAACCGCTCCTTTCCCGTGTCAGTCCGACCCTATGTCGCGATATCCGGCTTCTCACCCTTGTGCTGGTCGGTGAACTCGCGCAGCGTGTCTGTCATGTAGTACGGCCGCTCTTCGGACCCGTCGTTGCGCTCACAGTCCTCGCAGAAGCATAGGAAGATCGTGTCGACGGCCATGTCCATGACTGACATGAAGAAGGACGCGACGACCCACGAGATGACGAAGATGAACTAGGACGACAAAAGGGCGAAAGGTCAGTTCCAACGTTTGAGCCGACGTGGTATCCCCCACGTTGAGACCAACGCGAACGTACAATCAGCGGAATCGCATAGTAGTCGGCGATCCCGGCCTCAAACGTCTGCAGCAGCGCGAGCGCGATCATGCACGTGCCCGAGACAATAATCAGCTTGCCGAGCAGGAACAGGAACCCGGAGACGCGATCAATCACGACGACGCGGAACGCGTTGCGCACGAGCAGCTGGAACGCCATCTTCGCCGCGTCGCAGAACGAGTACCCATAGACGGCAATCTCGATGTACGCGTTCTTGTTGAGGAAGGCCATGAACTTCTCGATAATCATGCAGCAGCACTGCGTGCACGCCAGAATGTACTGTGCCGTCTGGCTCGCGTGCGCCGCGCGCAACCGGCGCTGCAACTCGACGAGAATCCACCGGATCACTTGCACCAGCGCGATCAGCATCGACCCGAGCGCGATAGAGCCGAGGTGGTACCGGAAGCACCGGCCGAACGCCTTGAGGAGCGGGCTCTTGGGCGTAACCGACTATGGACGGGCGATGGGAAATTGTAGAGAAGGGTTAGTCGGAGCCGAGCCACGCAGCACGCGACGCGAGCAAGAACCATCGTACCTTGTCGCGCGTCCAGTACCATCCAGCAATCGCACCGGCAATCGTAGTCTGCCAGACGCCGAGGAAGAAGTTCCACGTCCAGAAGAATCCAAAGACAATGTAGATTTGCAGGAACGGCAGGACCGTGTCGGGCGTGAGCAGCTTGGTCCAGTCCTGGTTGGCGATTGACAGCGAGATCGACGTGGAAAATGTTTGCGCAATCACGGTCCCGGACGTGGCTAGCAGTGCATAGACCACGGCAAAGAACGCGAACAGGCCCGCGATCAGGAAGTACTTGGCAACGGGGAAGATAACGATGAGCGGCATTGACTTGATGGCTCTGGGGTGGGGAGAGAATGGCATGTGGTGAGTGGACGAAGCAGGGGGTGGGAAGTAGGTGGAGAGGGTCACGACGTACTTGGCCGTCTCCTGGATGATGATGACCGCGAGCTGGATGCGCTTCCGCGCGGCAACCGTGACAACGAACAGAAGCAAGAACACGACCGATGCGATGATCGCTGCAGGTGGACGATGGTTCGTTTCAGCATCACCGTGAACAGCTTTGGCAGCTAGTTTCAGAAAGGGCGACGTACACAGCGTCAAGAGCGTCTGCCAGTTCATCATGAGCGAGTCGATCGTTGACCAGCCCACGAGAACCATCTTGCCGTTGGTCTCGATCATGGCCCAGTTGTACCAGAGCATCGCGACAATCCCGGCGAGACACATGTTGGCCATGGCGACAGTGAGCCAGACGCACCCGCCGGCGAGGAACATGATCCCGACGAGCCACGCAAACGACAAGCCGAGCGCCGTGAATGCCATTCTACACCGTCCGCAATCGCCATCGCCGTTAGTCAACGGCTTCATTTCAAACGGGTGGTGAGCGCGGAACAGTGGACCGTACCCGAGCACAATCGGCCACGAGTAGGCGAGCGACTGCGTCATCTTGGCCGCGATCGTGCGCCCGTTCAGGTCGCTCAACACAAAGTTGGCAATTTTGACCATGGTCGTGTTGGGCTGCGTCGTCGGGTACTGCACCTGCACGAGCGTCTGCACGGCCTCGAGCGGAATGCACCGATACAGCACTGACACCCCCGCGTGCGTCAGTCATGCGCGCGCGACCCTCATCCGCGGAAGAAGGACGACATAAACGTACTGTCGGTCGTATTGAAGAGCACCGGGAAGCACTTGCCCTGTGCAATCTGCGCGGCGACACCCGCGGAGGTTGACGCGAGCGTCGTGTTGTAGAAACACACGACGTCGTTCTTTTTCGGGCACGACGCGACGCAGCGCGAAATCACGTTGCCGGACGACGTGTGCGCGTTCAAGTAGTGCAAGTAGGTCCGGTTCGACAGGTCAAAGGCGGGTACTTGACCCACGGGTGGGTTGTAGGCGCCGCACAGGTTGCCCCACGAGTCGGTACCGAACTTAAGTCTGGTAGCGGCGGGAGAGGGAGAGGTGGGTGGTGAGGTCGCATTCGCGCAGCATGAGCACATCAATCGACAAATCAGCGGAGACGTACCGGTTGAAGTCGCCCTTTTGGAACGCGACAATGGCACTAATCGAGCGCATCGGGTTCACCTCCGTCAGTCGTGGCTCCAAAACCAGCGGTAAATGCGCGCGGCGGCAACGTACATGACGACCATGCCAACCCACACCAGGACAAACAAGCCGAAGAAGAGGATATCGTTGCACTTGCGCGTCGTGGCCTTGGGTCCGGGCTCGCGGTAGTACTCGAGCGGCAATCCCTCGTCGACGACCGCGACCGTTTTCTTCACTTCTTCCTCTTCCTCCTCTTCCTCCTCTTCCGCCACCTGCACCGTCACGATTTGGTGCTTCTTCTTGGGCGGTTCTTCCACGACCTTCTTCTTGTTAGCCGATTTGGGCGGCATGGTGGCGATGGGGCGCAGTCTAGCGTCGGTCTATGCGGCGGCGGCGCACGGGCGTGCGGGATCGGCGGGGATGCTGAGTTGGTGCGGCGAGCGGCGCAGGCCGGGTGGTTTGAGAAGAGAGGCGAGAGCCGATGGCGAAGTATATTTCGGCGGGGAGGGAAGGCGGTGTTGCGGTTGCTGGGCGAGCGGCCGATGGTGCAAGTTGTTGGTAGGCGATGAAATTGCGGCGTTGATAAAGCCCGCCGTAATGCAGCAAGGAGGTCGGCGGCCTTGTGTGCGAGAGAGCAGCTTGCGGACAGCTGCAGAGGGTCTCGGGGCGAGCGAGGAAGCGTGGAGCTGGAAAAGGGGTCGCCGTGCGGAGTCGCTTGTCGTCTGTCGATTGGTTATAATCGCCAAATCACCAACTGTCCCTCACTGAGCGCGGGACGCGTTGTGTTGTTGGCACCGGCACAATTCAAGAGCCCAGCCCGATCCATTTCCTCTCAATACAACCGGTGCTTGCGGTACCGGAATATGAGCGCTGCTTCCGGAGCGGACCGCGACGATGGCAGCGGCCGCCGACTCCCCGCGGCCTCGATCCGCGGCTCCAGCGCAGCGCGAGGAACGCGCGGGACGTTTGCCCACCTATCCACTTGCGACGGAAGTGGCTGCGAGCACGGCGGAATCCGCGAGATGCCTGCTGCGTACTCCTTGGTCAGTGTCCCAGCCACGCCCGGGAAGTGTGCCAACGCCGTCGTTGGCCGACTCGTCTCGTACAACAAGGCCCACGAAATTGGAGCGGCAGGATCAACCCACTCGTCGTGTTCGACCTCGTCGCCGATCGTCACGTCCCAGCTTGAGCCGTAATCGCTCAGCACGCCCGGAGCAACATGCGGGTGCGCCGTCGACGGGGGCCGCGGCGGCCGCGGGATAAGCCCGCTCAAGTACAGCGGCTCGCGCCAATCAACCTCGCTCGGCTTGCCCGCGACATCATTGGCCGCGTCTTCTTCTTCCCACGCCGCGCCCCAGGTCGAGCCGGCCGGCTCGTCGGAACCGTTGTCCTCCACTATCTCCATGAACTGCGCCTCGGATCCGGCGGTCGTGCGCGTCGCGTCCTCGAGCTCGCGAATCAAGACTGCCGTCGGGCTCATTTCAGTACGCACCGCGCCATTCGACCACGCATCGGGTTCGCGGAGCTCGGCGTCGTCCATCCACGCGGGCCACTCGGCGTGCGACGACAGCGGTGGGTGGGCAATTATCACGTGGTCGGCGGCGTGATAGTCTTGGTTATTGCCGTCGTCGTCGCTCCGGTGGTGGTCGAGGTTGAGCGACTGCGGGCTCATTTGCACCGCCGCATCGACCATGCCTGCCGCCGGTGGGGTCGCATGGCGGACGGGCGCGACGTCGCACCGCGCGAGCCCGCCGCCGGCAGTCGATGTGCCTTGGCCGACGACGTGCGTGGGCTCTCGGCTGCGCTTGGAGGCCTGGTTGCTCGCGACGCGGAGCGACCGCCGAGGGGCTGGCGATGGCGTCGGTGCCGCGTTCGGCTCCCGCGCGCAATGAGCGCCCGTCTCGTGCACGTCCATGGCTCCGTCCCCGCGCACATGATCGTCGACGAGCACTGGTGACTCGATGCGCCGCGGTGCCGGGTCCGGGCCGCGACGTGCTGGCCGCGGCGCGTGAAGTCGACGATCACCGTCCTTTTCCCGAGCCGTGGTCCCGCCGCCGCGCGTACGGTGCATGTCTTCCACCTCCACTTTGTCCTCGTCGTTGTTGGTATTATCGAGCGCCGGCTTCGACGCTTTCTTGCGCTTGTTATTGCTCTCCTTTTCCTTGGCACGGTCACGGCTCCGCGACCGGCCTCGAGACCCGCCAGCAGCAACTTCGCGGTCGCGGTCGCGGTCGTGGTCGCGCGCCTTGGTCAAGTGCCGGCCGATTCCGGGCCCGTGCGTGGCAATGGCGGCGAGGTCCGCGGGGATCGCTGGCGCGGGCGTGGCGGGCGCAGAACGGGCCTTGGCCTTGTCGAAGATGCCTTTCTAGAGTCGGGCGCGCGTGCGCAGGGTTAGCGCGATCGCCGGAACCGATCAAGTACAGGACGTACGGGCACGGTGAGCCGGTTGCTCGGCGCGAGCTTGGCCTGCTCGAGAAACGTCTGTTCTGTACGCGTCAGTCGCATCGCACCATCGTCATCTCAGCATCACCGCGCCGCGTACCTCGAGCACCTTCACGTCGCCGTACTTGCCCCGCTTCTTCCCATCGCGTTTCGCCACGGCCTTTTTCGCGTTGGCCACCTGCCGCTCCGGCTTCTGCGCGCGCCGCTCGCGCCGCTGGTCCTTGACCGCCGCGCGCACCGCGTCCATCCCACCGTCCTCGCCGTCCGGCGCCGGAGGTGGGGGCGGGAACGGTCGTGGCGCATCGATCCGTTTGCGCGTGCGCGCCTGCGAGACGGAACTGTGAACGTCAATGTCGTCGACGCCGTAGTGGTCGGTGGCGATTTCGACCGAGACGATGCGGCGCACGGCGACGCGGCGCGTCGTCGCGGCGGGGCGCACGGGTGGGGGCGCCGGAGCGGGACGGGCAGGCGCGGGAGCGGCGGCGGACGGTGGAGAAGAGCCGGGCCAGGGCGGCGCGCCGTGCGCGACGAGCGCGCGCTGCGTGGCGACGTATTCGCGCAGGAGGTCGGGGTTGCCGGGCATGGTCGTGGGTCGGTGGGGTCGGGTGCGGTGGGTCGCAGCTGCGGGGTGGGCGCCGGGGGGAGACTGGAGAGCAGGGGTGATGGCGCGCTTGATGCGTGCGGCCAAGGTCTCAGCAGTCTCAGCGCATCCTGATCCGGTCCGACAACACGTTCCTCACCACAAGCTGGCCTGCATGCACCGCGCGGACCACGGCCCAGCCCAGGTGCGCGCGCATCGCGCGAGACTTGCCCAGACCAAACCCAACGACAAGAAATGCAATTGCTGAATGTATCTACAGGACGCCGGCGCCGGCGCAACCCCACCTCCCCACCAAACGACAAATTCACTTGTACTCGGCGAGCTCTGGCATCTTCAAAATCGTGCGCGCCTCGTTCTTGGCCACCTGCTGAATCAACGCCATCACCTCCGTGTCGACATGCTCCGGCACCGGCTTCTTGAGCGTCGCCCAATAATAGATGTCCCAGTCGTTCTCCTTGCTGATCAACGCATCGTACGCGTCCAACTTGTCGGCCGACAGCGTGCTTAGGTGCTGCGCGGCAAACGTCGACAGCAGCAGGTCGCACTCGAGAATGCCGCGCTTGCGCGAGTGCCACAGCAGGCGCCGGCGCTTCGCTTCGATCGGCTCGTTGACGCGCGGCGCCGGCACGAATTCGGGTGGGGTGTAGGTCATGTCCATGGGCGGGTGCATGTCCCACGGGTCGGTCACCGCGGGGGTCTTGGGCGGCGGCGGGGGTGGGATCGCGGTGGACGTCGAGAGATGGCGCGGGGCCAAGGCGGCGATGGACGCGCGGCGTGCGCACGCGGCGCGAGCAGCGGCGGCGAATGTGGTGCGGGTCGTGAGCATCGTGGTCGCGAGAGCTTGTGAAGGGCGGGGCCTGGGCAATCTGGCGAGGAGCGTGGCCGGAACGCGCACTGGGCTGGGAAGAAACGCTGCGGGGGGTCGTGCAGTGGGTCGTGCGCGCAGTGTCGCTCGGACCGTCGCGGTTGTCGAGGCGACCGTCGTGGCGATGGCGGCGGCGAGGTGTTGTTGATGGCGGTTTGTCGCTGTCGGCCCGCGATCGCGTCGGCTGCACATCTGCGAGGCGCGGCACCGTGTCACGCATGCACATGACTGGATCCACCGCATCCACCGCAGCGGCTCGCCTGCCTCCACCAACCTGTCGTGATCAACAGCCAGCGCGCCGCGACGACGACAACAACAACAATACCACGCAACACCATGACGGGCAGCGACTCCCAGAAGCCTACGAGCCTCAAGCGCGCGCGTGGCGACAGCGACGGTGCTACCGCCGACGCGCCAGCAACCGCCAGTTCCACGACCAGCGCCGAATCCCACGCTGCCGTACCCGTGCCTGCACCGACCCCTGCCCCGTCCGCGTCGAAGCGCAGGAAAACCAAGGAGCCGCCTGCGATCCCGCCCGTGCCCGACAAGCCAAACCAGTGCCATTTCCTCGTCAAGCGCAAGTGGCGGTACTGCTCGCTTGCCGCGCGCAAGGGCAAAAAGTACTGCGGCGAGCACGCGCACCTCGACGGGTCCGAGGCGAAACCCAACGATCCGCGCGTGCCGTGCCCGCTCGACCCGAATCAGTTCGTACCTACCGATCCGCTCGTCCAATTCGCGCCGCCGTAGTTGACCGATTTCCTCGATTTGTAGCACCGTGCAACAATCCCGGATCGAGGAGCACCTCACCAAGTGCAACTCGCGCATCGTGCCCGTGCCCTACCGCGTCGTCGACTTCAACCTTGTACATGCGCCGTTTACCTACGCTGTTGTGCCGCTACAGGCCCGGTCGCGGGACGAGATTGCCGCTCTGATTGCAAAAGTGCGCGAGGCCTATGAGGCCATGCTCGCCGAGCACGGGCCGATTGAGCTCGTTGAGCTCGATCATGCGGCGCTCGACGACAAGAAGAAGGTCAAAGGCACCTGGAAACACGTGAGGCAGCAGGCGTCGCTCGTTGCGCACCTCGAACGGATCGGCGCGTTGGAAAAGGATCGCGCATTTGTTGAGTTTGGCGCGGGCAAAGGTACTGCCCCTCCCTCATCGAGTTCTCCACACATCCGTTCTGACTTACCAGCCCGAACACAGGCGAACTCGGCCACTACGTCCAGTCGGCACTCGCCGCCAAATCCATCACCGCGCCATTCTACACGGTCGACCGGTCCAACTTCCGGCTCAAGTTTGACCGGTACATGGCCGTCGAGCGGCTCGCGCTCGATATCAAGGATCTCGACCTCACCAAGGTCGAGTCGCTGAACCTGCCCGTCGTTGCGCTCTCCAAGCACCTGTGCGGCGGCGCGACCGACCTGACGCTCACGTGCCTCGGCCACTACGCTGACGCCGTGCAACCGAAGGAGGGCATCTCGCACGTCGTGATCGCGCTCTGCTGCCACCACCGGTGCTCGCGCGAGACCTATGTCGGGATGCCGTGGCTCGAGCGGTTCGGGGTGAGTGTCGACGAGGTGCCGGTGTTGGGGCAGATGGGCGGGTGGGCGATTTGTGGGCCCGAGCGCGTGGCCGCTGCTGCAGAGGACGGTGAGGAGGGTGAAGAGCCGGAGCACGAAGTCTCGGCAGAGGAGCAGGCGGCCGCGGCCGCGCCGGGCGAGCACTATTCGGGCCTTAGTCACGCGGAGCGCGAGGAGATTGGGTTCATGGTCAAGCGCGTCTTGGATTATGGCCGTGTCGTCTGGCTCAAGGAGCACGGCATGGACGGCAAGCTCGTGTATTATGTGGACCGCGCGGTGAGTTTGGAGAATTGTGCGCTGATTGCAATGCCCAAAAGGACGGCGGAATGAAGGATTGATCTGCGTTCAATTTTCGGGGTGCGGGCGGCCTGTGTCAGTGGCCTGTTTGCGAATGGCTTGATGAACACGTCAATGAATTGGCACTTCCAGCACTGTCGCCTGACATTTGATTGAACCTCGGAAGCAAAGACGAGCAAGGATGCCATCGTCACGCATAACAGCGCACGATTGCGGCTGTTTGTTGACTGTCTAACTCGACAGGTCCCATTCGCGTGGCCAGCACGCACCATTAATATCCTTCTCTCGCACCAATCAAGCACTTCTCCAAACAAGAATCAAACCGAAATTCTACATGTACATCGGATTGAACGACGCGGCACGGCGTACCGCGCCCTCGGCAACCTTGGCCGCCTTCTCCAACACCGCGTCCACACCGTGAACCCCCGCGAGATCCCACGTTGCGCGCGCCCACTCTTCGAGCATCTTGGGTGTCACGTCCGGCTCGCCATACACGCGCGGGACCACCGCGGCCACTGCGACTGCCTTATTCGCATCGAGCGTCGCCTGCGTCACAAACGCGGCACCCACGTCAGAGAGCACCGTCGGCGGCGCGACGCGCGCGTACTTGGTGGGAACGGTAGCGTGCAGGTTGGCCAGGACCTGGATCGCTGATTGCGTGCTCTGGAGCGTGATCGGGTCGACGTGGGTCGCGGCGACAACGAGTGACGGGACAATCACGGCAAGGACCGACCGGTAGAGCGCCGTGTAGAGTTCCGGCGGGAACGTGGACGTTAGCAGGTGCAGTGGCAGGAGCGCCGTCTCGCGGTGCGCGTCGTGGTAGACGGGGAGAGAAACGGTCACGGGCGTGTCGTCGGCGCGGAGCGCGACGTACGGCTGCACAAGAAGGTGGGCAAGGTGGGTGACGTGAAGGTCAGCACAATGAAAAAGAACATGCTCGCGTCGAGAACGTCAATTTAGGTACCCTGGGGAACTCGACGGTCCACGACCCGAGCTTGGTCGCACCGACCGTCTCGGCCACGGCCTGCACGAGGTTCCCGCCAACGCCAGCACCGACAATCAGGGCCTTGAATCGGAGCGGGGTGGCGGTTGCAATGTTGGCGGGGGTCCATTTGAAGCGCGTGAGCGGGTCGATGCGCGGCGGTGCAGCGTCGGCGCCAAAGTCGTCGTCGTAGATTTGGCGCGACGGGGCGGCCCGGGCGCCGAGTTCCTCGAGCAGGCTCATGGTGCAGGTTGTTGATTGCAGGAAAGAGGCGTTGTCGGTGCCGACAGATTGCAGGCAGCATGAGATATTGAGAGCACCGAGATTCGACAGCGAAGTGGTAGGGCAGGTAAAAGTCGCGTCGCGTCGGTGAGGTGGACTGCACGTGCAGCATCCACCGCACAATACCCGGTGAACTCCACTGCTGATCACATCCACGCCAGCGTTTTGATTTTGCTTGATTCCAACCATCCCAGCCCGTCGTCGACTTGCTGCAACTTGCTGCAACTCGTTAATCAGTCTGGACCCACGCTGCCGCGCCCCGCGTGCCGCCACCGCCGGCCCATGACGCGCCAGCGCCCACACTACCCTCCCGCAGCTGGCGCACACGTCGGCGCCGGGACCCCCTTTGGCACCCCGTACCGCGCCCCCGCCAGCAACTGGGGCGCCGCTGCTCCGCCACCGCCGCCCGCGGGCCCGCTGCACGCGTACCAGGCGCCACGCGCCGCGCACGATGGCGGGATCCCACCCCCACGCCCGCGACCACGCCGGTCGCCCGCGCTTCTCCCCGGAGGTCACGACGCGCACGCGCGTGCGCGAGCCAAGCGCGACGTCGACAAGCCGGCCAACTTGCCGGACCCACCAGCCGTTATTGTTGATCCGGCCAGCGGGGTCGTGTACCACCGCCACGAACTGTTGGGCACGGTATGCACTGGATCCATGCGGTGGAGTAAGCGGAGAACAGTGGGTCTGATGCGTTGCGAATGTGAGTAGGGTGGGTTTGCACGCGTCTACCGCGTGACCAACGACCACGGCGACGAGTTTGCGCTCAAGGTGACGGCGGCCGTGTCGGTGCCGCGGCCAAAGGACGTGCTCAAGGTGCGATCTGCTTTTTATTGACCGTTGGATGTTTCTGTCCGTGTTTGTCTTTTCCTCATTGCGCTCTCTCCCTTGGGTCGAAATTCGAGAGTCCAGGTCCAGAACGAGCGTGTTGTGCACCGCAAATTGCACCACCCCAACGTTGTCCAATACCTCGGCCACTTTGACGGCGAAGGGCACTACTACCTGCTGCTGGAGCTGTGCCACGGACGGGTTCGTGTTTGTCTCCTCTCCTCATGGATCGAATCCTCCACTTCGCGTCTGACATGATATGGGTGAATCTCGCATCTAGTCGCTCTACGACCTGCTTCGTCGACGAAAACAGCTCAACGAGATTGAAACGCGTCATTTCATTGACCAACTCGTCCTGGCTCTCGAATACCTGCACTCGATGCGCATCGTCCACCGCGACTTGAAGCTCGCCAACTTGTTCATGGACCGGAATCTGCGGCTCAAGGTCGGCGACTTTGGCCTGGCTGCAGAATTGGCCAATCCGATCCAGCGGAAACGGTACCTCGGTTTTGCTACTTTTGTGTCCATCTTTTTGTTATTTTTTCCTTTCCTTTCGGTCGCGTTGACGTGGCACGAATCTCACTTACTTTGTGCGTTTGCGCAGGACCGTGTGCGGCACCTTGAACTACATTGCGCCCGAGGTCCTCGAAGACGCCAAGGGCCACTCGTTTGAAGTCGATATCTACGGCGTGGGCGTCATCAGTCCGTGTTCTCTTTCCGCTGGTTCCTCTCTTTCCCGCGATCCGGCCCCTCTCACCTCCTTCCACCCATCACAGTGTATACCCTCCTCGTCGGCCGCCCGCCCTTCGCCTCGCCCGACCGCAATGTGATCCGCGAGAACATCATGAAAAACCGGTACCAGTTCCCGCCCGACTTCCCCAAGGACGCGCAAGATCTGATCACGCAGCTGCTGCATCTCGACCCCGAGTCCCGCCCGTCGCTCGCCGACATTCGCGCGCACCCGTTCATGTCAATGACCCCAGTGCTCAACCGAATGCCCGAAACCGTCTGGGCCACGCCCACGGTCGTTCCGCGATCACGGCACGCCAACCACCCCATGCGCGACTCGCCCGCCGGATCGCCCTTATCGTCGGCGTCGTCGTCGAGTCATGGCGTGATCGTGCCCCCGCTGAGTCGGCCATCGGGCAGGGGGCGCGTGCCGCTGCAACAGGCGGAGGCGCTGGCGATCCCCCCGCCGCGAACCCCGCCACCGCCGCTTCCGGCGGTCGCACCGTCACTGCCGCGACCGCCGGTCCGACTCGGCGCGATCGGCGGACTCGTCGGTGCCGCGCCCGAAACGATCCCGCCGTTCACGCGCGGCAGCATTGCTGCCGCGGCTCCACCAGCCCCACCGACGCGCACGACGCCGCGCGCAGTCCAGCCGTTCCGGCAGCCGGCCACCGATGACGACGACGACGACGACGACGACGACGACGACGACGACGATGGGTCGGACCCGACCGCCGCGTTGGACGCGTCGAACGCGTCGGATGACTCGGTGACGATTCTCGTGTCCCGCCCACCCCCCGCTCCGGCGCCGGCGCCGGCACCGACACCGCGCACGCTCCGACCACGGACGCGCACCGCCACCGCCGCCCCGGCACCGCCGCGACCGCCGCCCATCCGTGTGGGTGGACCCGTGACCCGCGCGATGCCGCAC